>CM040429.1:115359718-115562218 GCA_022702705.1 Papilionanthe hookeriana x Papilionanthe teres | reverse complement strand
TAATATTATTTATATAAAATAATATTATATAAATAATAAAATAAAAAAATATTATATATATATATATATATATATATAAATATATATATTTATATATATAGATATAAATTTATTTATTTATAATTCATTTAACTATTAAATATTTTTATGATTAAATTATATTTTTAAATAATAAACTATACTTAAAATATTTAAAATAAAAAATAATATTAAATAAATATATATACCTATATATATATTAAATAAAAAAATACTATTAAATAAATAAATGTATATCTTTAAATAAATTATATATATATATATATATATATATATATATATATATATATATATATATATATATATATTTATCATTTTTTAACTATTAAATAATTTTATAATTAAATTATATTTATTAATAATATATTATACTTAAAATATTTAAAATAAAAAATAATGCTAAATAAATTTTTTTATATATATAAATATATATTTATGTACCTCTATATATATTTTTTATTTATAATTTTTTTAATTATTAAATATTTTTATAATTAAATTATGTTAATAAATAATATACTATACTTAAAATATTTAAAATAAAAAAATAATATTAAATAAATTTTTTTATATATATAAATATATATTTATGTACCTCTATATACATATTTTTATTTATAATTTTCTTAATTATTAAATATTTTTTTAATTAAATTATATTTATAAATAATATACTATACTTAAAATATTTAAAATAAAAAAAATAATATTATATATATATATATATATTTATACTTATATTTATATGTACACATATAAATTTATTAATTTATAATTTATTTAACTACTAAATATTTTTATGATTAAATTATATTTTTAAATAATATACTATACATAAAATATTTAAAAGAAAAAATAATATTAAATAAATAAATATACCTATATATATATTTATATATACCTATATATATTTATTTATTTATAATTTATTTAATTATTAAATAATTTTAAAATTAAATTATATTTATAAATAATATACTATACTTTAAACATTTAAAATAAAAAAATAATATTACATAAACTATTTAAAATAAAATAATAACTATATATATTTTTTTATTTATAATTTATTTAATTATTACTTAATTTTTAAATTAAATTTTATTTATAAATAATATACTATAGTTAAAACATTTAAAATAAAAAAAAATAATATTTTATATATGTATATATATATATATATATATATATATATATATTTATATATATATTTATTTATAATTAATTTATATATTTAATATTTCTATGATTAAATAATATTTACAAATAATATACTATACTTAAAATTTTTAAAATTAAAAAATAATATTTTATTATTTATTTATTTATAATTTTTTTAACTATTAAATATGTTTATAATTAAATTACATTTATAAATAATATACTTATACTTAAAATATTTAAAATAAAAAATAATTTTAAATAAATAAATAAATAAATAAATATATATATATATATATATATATATATATATATATATATATATATATATTCCTATATATATATACATGTATATATATATATTTAATTATAATTTATTTAATTATTAAATCTTTTTATAATTAAATTTTATTTATAAATAATATGCTTTACTAAAAATATTTAAATTAAAAAAATAATATTATATATATACTTAAATTTACATATATATATATATATATATATATATATATTCATTTATGTATGTATACATAAATATACTAATTCATTAACCAAATATGTTGACTTTTCGACCAAAGAAGTCAACTTTGGTCAAAATGGTCAGTAAGGTTTAAGTTTATTAATTAGGTTTAATAGGGGTTAAAGCTAATTAGGGTTTAAGGGTTACTTAAACCTAATGTAAGTATGGTTTAAGTTGATTAACTAGGTTTAATGTGGATTAAACCTAATTAGGGATTAAGGGTTACTTAAACCTAATGTAAGTAAGGTTTAAGTTGATTAACTAGGTTTAATGGGGTTTAAATCTAATTAGGGTTTAGGTTTAATTAAGTCTAATTTAGATAAGACTTAATGGTTTAATTAGGTCTAATGGGTTAGACCTAATTAGGGTTTAGGTTTGATTATGTCTAATTTAGTTAAGACTTAATGGTTTATTTAGGTCTAATGTATTAGACCTTATTAGGGTTTTGGTTTGATTAAGTCTAATTTAGTTAAGACTTAATGATTTAATTAGGTCTAATGGGTTAGACCTAATTAGGGTTTTGGTTTGATTAAGTCTAATTTAGTTAAGACTTAATGGTTTAATTAGGTCTAATGGGTTAGGCCTAATTAAGGTTTTGAGGTTACTTAATCCTAATGTAAGTGAGATTTAAGTTTATTAATTAGGTTTAATAGGGGTTAAACCTAATTAGAGTTTAAAGGTTACTTAAACCTAATGTAAGTAAGGTTTAAGTTCATTAACTAGGTTTAATGTGGGTTAAACCTAATTAGGGCTTAAGGGTTACTTAAACCTAATGTAAGTAAGGTTTAAGTTGATCAACTAGGTTTAATGTGGATTAAACCTAATTGGGGTTTAAGGGTTACTTAAACCTAATGTAAGTTAGGTTTAAGTTGATTAACTAGGTTTAATGTGGATTAAACCTAATTAGGGTTTGTTAAGTCTAATTTGTCATTTTAGACTTAATTATGGTTTAATTAGTTAAACTTAATGTGATTAAAGTTTAACTTTAATTATATAGGTTTAAATGGTGTCTTAAACCTAATTAGAGTTTATTAAGTCTAATATGTCATTTTAGACTTAATTATGGTTTATTTTAGAGGTTTATTTTAAGTTATTTTGAACCTAGTCTATCATATAATGTAACAAAGTAATTATAGGTTTTTTGGAATTTTAGGGTTAAATTTATTAAATAATAAACTATAAGCCTATTTTTTAAATGTCTTTTAAAATTGTTTAATGGTTTAAGAAATATCATTTTAAGGTTATTGTCTGTTACCTTAAATGTTCAAACCATTTTCCAATTTTATTTTCATTAATTTCTAATTTTTATAATTATTTTATAAATAATTACAAAGTAGCTTAGAAATTAAAGAAAAATATCCTAAAGAAATTTTCTGTCCCTAGTGAAAATTAGAATATGTTTGTCATAATGAATGATAATTTCGTGAAAATTTCATAATTTTTGGAATTAAAATTAATTTTTAATAATTAAATTACTCCAGAGAGTAATTAATTAATTAAAAATTAAGTATCGAGAATAAAATTATAATTTTAATTTCATAATTTTCTTCTCTTCAAGAACTTTCCAGAGGTATTTTTATTTTATTTTTAGGAGATCTGGATCAAAAGATATGGAATTTTGAAGTTTTTAAGGTTTTTTTTGAATTAATTTAATCTTGAAAAACCCACGCGCTGCCACGCGTCCTCGTACGCGTCGAATGGGGGGATGATCCTGTACGCGGCGCGGAACAGTGGACACCGATTGGCGCGATCAGCGTCGTTTGTTCCAAAACACGGGAACGGACGGCGGAGATAAATCACCCGAAAATTTGAAAATTTTCCAACCGTTAAACTTCAAAACTCAATATCTCACTCATTTCTCAACAAAATTGAGTTATTTTTGAACCTATGGAGTCATCTGAACGTGTAGAATGTATCTATACGGTGATGATACATTTCTGGGCTAGTATAACCCATGATATTTCGAAAACATGCAATAGTTTGGAGAAAATAAATCCATACCTTGGCCACAAGTATGCCAACCTTGATGAGGCTTGATGGTCAGCTTCTAGGTCTCCCAAAGAAGATCTTTGTCACATCAATTTGGTTTTGTAGCTAGCCTTGGAGAGCAATTTTGGTAAAATGGCAAATTTGGGCTGATTTTGGATTTTGACCAAATTGGCTTGATTGGGCTAATCCTATGGCTTGATTTTGGTTGGAATAGATTCGTCGAGGTCTCTAGGAAGACTTTTTATGTTGGGAGCCAAGGGATTTGGGTAGCCTATAGGTTTCTATGGATTTTTTTTCCTCTATGCTTAGGTTCGGGTATGGCTTATTTATAGCCATGGGGAGGCCATGGATAAGCTTAATTTTGCTTGGGTTCAACTGGGGAGGTTGTTATCTTCACCATGAAGACTTAGTGATAGGATTGTGGGCTGTGGATAAGGGAATTGATTTTCCCAAGAGTAAGTCATGTGAAGTTCATCCATGGTGAGGATTTGCTTCTTAGCTTGGCTTACTTCCATTGGCTCCTTAATGAGGTGGAGGGAATTTTAAATTTGAACTGAATAATTCAGTTTATTTGTTCTTCCAAGTCATGCTTTAGATTTAGGGGAAAAATGACACTTAGCCTTCTTACTCATCTCATGCAAAACTTATTTATGATGGTATTTTACCATGGTATAAGATGGGTTTAAGCTTTTTTTTTCTTCCATTGGTTAGGAAGAAGATGAGTGATGATTCAAAGTAGCCAATCTCTTCTTCATCCACCATGTCACTTAGGATTTAATAGGAGCATGAAAAGTAAGCTCCATGACTCATTTCATGCATAATTTCTTCATTACTTAATTTTGCTATGGTTAAAGTTTAATCCATGCTAACTTTCTTTCTCATTGGATGCTTAGGGTAGTGACCAAAATTATCCCTAAAGTGGCTGGCCACCTCACCTCATGCAAATGGGTGAGTTTATGGGAAGGTGACACATAAGCCTAATCATCATAAAAATATTATGATAACTCTTAACCTAGGTTAAAGGTGATGATTTATGGGTTTAGTAGAGTGTTAACCATGTCATGGTGGACTTATTAATGACTCCCCATAATTTAATTTTAATTTAAAATTAATAATAGGAAATTTTTGTGTCACATGTGATGTCATATGTCAAAATGTCATTTTATGTCTTTTTATTTCCATTTTAATTAATTATGTCATTAATTAAAATTATTGGAAATTATTTCATTAATTAATTTATTAATTGAAAATAATTTCAAATTAATTATTTGATTAATTTTCATGTCATTTTTATTTAAATTTGGATTTTGTTTCATTTCATGTCTTTTCAATTTAATTATGTCATTAATTAAAAAATGAAAATTAAATTATTGGTCCATTAATTAATCAAAAATAATTTTGGAACTTATTATTTGACTAATTCCATTATTTTTAATTAATTTATGCATTTTATCATTTTTATGACTTTTAATTTAAATTTTCATTTTAATTATTTTTCTCATTAATTAAAATATTGAAAATTAAGTTATTAGTCCATTTAATCAAAATATTTTTGAAATTAATTATTTGATTAATTTTTGTCATTTTGAGGTTTTAAACATGTCATTGGGTCAATAATTGGTTATTTGAGCAAAAATTGATTATTTTAACCAAAATTGATTTTTTTAGGTTAAAAGGTTGACCTATTGGGTCAACAGGGTTGGTCATTATGTTTGGTTTAACCATTTTCACCAAAGTTAACTTTTTAGGTCAAGAGGTTGACCTATAGGGTCAACAGGGTTGGTCATTGGGTCTGGATTGACCATTTTGACCAAAGTTGACTTTTTGGGTCAAAAGATTGACCTATGGGGTCAATGGGGTTGGTCATTGGGTCAGGATTGACCATTTTGATCAAAATTGACTTTTTAGGTCAAGAGGTTGACCTATAGGGTTAACAGGATTGGTCATTGGGTCTGGATTGACCATTTTGACCAAAGTTCACTTTTTAGGTCAAAACGTTGACCTATTGGGTCAACAGGGTTGATCATTGGGTATGGATTGACTATTTTGACCAATGTTGACTTTTTGGGTCAAAAGGTTGACTTATTGGGTCAACAGGGTTGGTCATTGGGTATGGATTAACCATTTTGACCAAAGTTGACTTTTTAGGTCAAAAGGTTGACCTATGGGTCAACAGCGTTGGTCATTGGGTCAGGATTGACCATTTTAACCAAAGTTGACTTTTTAGGTCAAGAGGTTGACCTATTGGGTCAATAGGGTTGGTCATTGGGTCTGGATTGACCATTTTGACTAAAGTTAACTTTTTAGGTCAAAAGGTTGACCTATTGTAAAAATGAGGTCAACATCGATTTTGGAAGGATCAATTTTAATTCCACGATGTCGAACAACAAATTCTAAAAATCTCCCTGAAGTAACGCCGAAAGTTTATTTTAAAGGATTCATTTTAAGATTGTATTGTTGTAATCAATCGAAAACAATTCTCAAATCGTACATATGATCATTTTTCTGTTTGTTATTAACAACCAAATCATCCACATAACATTCGACTTGGTTATGTATAAGTTCATCAAAAATTCGTTTCATAACTCTTTGGTATGTAACACCAGCATTCTTTAATCCAAAAGGCATTACTTTGTAACAGTATATGCCTATGGGAGTTCTAAAGGCTGTATTGGATTCGTCTTCTGAAAACATTTTAATTTGGTTATATCCTGATGATCCATCCATGAAGGAAAATATGGCATGTGTGGATGCTATGTCTATCATTAGTTCCAGGATTGGTAAAGGAAATTCGTCTTTTGGGCAAGCTTTATTCAAATCCCAAAAATCTACACATACACTAATTTGTCCATTTTTCTTTTTTACTAGCACTATATTAGCAGCCATGTTGGGTAATTTTCCTCACGTATGAAGCCAGCTTCAATTAGATACTTGACATCAGTAATGACTCTATTTCAACATGCATCCTTCTTGGAGCTTGTTTCACAAGAATTGCAATTTGGTTTATTCCAACTTTATGGACCACAACTTCTGGGGTTAGCCCAGGCATTTCATCACAAGTCCAGGTAAAACAGTCTTTATATTCTTTTAACAGTTAAATGATTTCCTTAGCTTCCGTGTCTTTAAGGAATGAACTAATGAAAGTTGATTTTGGGTTTTCATCAATCCATAAATTTATTTCTCTTAATTCATCAATTGTCGATTTTATTTCTTCTTCCAATTCAGGTGGGGCATTTTCAATTGGAAGATCTACTATTTGTTAAAAGTCATCATCTTCAGTAATGACTTGGCAAAATTATGTATCATCCAAAGGTTCCACAGTGCCAAATCCAATGCCTTGTTTGGAGTTAGGACATTGTTTATTGTTATTCCACATGTGTTTAATGAAATCGGGTTGTCTTGTAGATAATTGTGCAGGTGATAAACTTTTTCGAACAAAATTTTGTGCCCAAGGAGAATACAACTCAAAAGAGATATTTATTGATTTCAAAACATTTTCATCATCTAGTTTTACATTGGTTTCAAGATTAGAAGAAGAAGAAGAGCCAAGTCTAAACTTAACTGGCTTTTTGTTATCATTATATACCTCTCTGACCACTATATCTTCAATTATAGGAGTAGAAATTGGAGTTAAGGTCATAGTTTGTATATAAAGATTGATTTTATCATACATAGATTCAAATTTTTTTCCTTTGTCTTCCTCTTCAAGAAGTATCTTGAATTGAGGTTCTTTTAAAATCACCGTTGTCATTCCTCCTTTTATGTCATCTTTGGAATCCAGGTGAATTTTGAACTTTGATGACTTTTCCATTTTGACAATTGTATTTTGTTTCCCTTTCCCTCGTCCACGGCCTCAACCTCGAGTGCGAGTTTAATGGAAATTATTACCAGTTGTCTGTATTGCAAAAGAACTATCTTGTTTCTTTTCAATGTCTTTTTTTTTGTATTCACCATGGCTTCTCTGCAACATACTATTTTTTTCATTGGGGCATAGTATGCAGCATCTTCATGTATTCCGATTTCTTGCACCGAAAATGGTTGTAGATCCCCATAATACATTATTCTTGTCCATTGTGCAAATATTTTATGCATTGATGTAATGAGGATGGATCCATTTTATGCTCGGAGAGTCATGGTCTATGAAACAGAGCATTAAAGGAAGTGTCAGAATCAATTATATGGAATTTTGCCATAGTTATAAAATCGTCCATTTTTAGGAGTAATGTTATTGACCCTAGGGCTCGTTCTCCCTGTTGGTTAAATCCTCGTAGCATCATTGTATCCCTTGATAGTTGAGATGCATTAATATCCAAAAATGCTAATGTTTCAGATTCATTATGTTAATAGAGGCGCCTGGGTCAATAAGCACCCTTGAGAGTGTCGTATCATTTATATTTACTGTAAAATGTATAAAGGATGATTATGTTCAGTTATCCCAAGCAACAAGTCATCATCAGAAAAGGTAATCCTTGCTTGTTCCTTTAATGAGTTAGCTTCACTCTGGCTACTATCAGTAAGTTGAGTCAAGCAAATGTCTAGATCGATGAGGGCTTTTATCAATGATTCCCTCATTTCTTTTGAAAGTGTGAGAGCATCAGAAATGCTTAATTTTGCTGGTAATTTTCTCATGTGGGATAACACATTATAATCCACCTTATTGTGAGGATCATCATTTTGTGGATGTATCAACTTCCTTTGTCGTTATTGTTTGTTTCTCCTTTTCTTGTAGATTTGTTCTGGGAGGTATGACTTTCCCACTTCGTAGACTAATTTTAGTTATTTCCCTTGATCTGACAGTTGACTCTTTTATCTCTGAGTCCGAAGATTCTAATTCTATGGAAATTAGAACTTGTTTTAATAGAAGTGTGATGTCATTATCAAAGTCAATAGCAATATCAGTTTGGTTGTCATTAAATTGGTTGGTATTGTGTACAATTTGAGTATTGTTTTTAGGATTGAAATTATTTCCAGAAGCATCATCCAAAATAGACAAAATGTAAGTAGAATCAGAATTATTATTATTTTCCACAGTGGTAAAAAGATAGTCATACAAAGTTATTGGTTCAAGGGATTTTCTTCCTTTGTCCGATTCAACTATCCTAGTAGAGGACCTAGGATTATGAAAAGTGGTAGATACAAAAGGGTATGTGCTAGGTTAACCTCTAATTCTTTTTCTTTGTTTGTTCTTTTTCTTGGCAATTTTTGAAGAAGTTTCTTCAAAAGATTATCCTGGAGTGATGTAATTTGTATCTGGTTTATCAGGACCAGAAATGTGTTTTTCAATTGAAACTATATTGACTGAACCTTTTCTAGATTATTTCATATATTCTTTTGGAATTGCTATATTACCTTCATTAGGATTGTGCTTTAACCAGTCTTTGAAGACAAAAAAATCTTCAATTTTATGGCCAAGCATCTGCGATAAGAACAATAGTTGGGATTGTCTTTCATGTCAATTTCTTTTGGCCTTTTAAATTCAGGCAATTTAAATTCTGGAATTTTTAATAGGCTTCAAAATATCTTACCAATAGCCTCGGTCTTGAATGTATATTTCTTATTCATTCGTTCAACCATCATTTTCTTATTCCATTGTGCTGAATTTGATTGTTGGATTTGAGAAGATTTCTGTTGCAATGATTGATTTTGATGTTTGTTTTGTTCAGGCTGGACTTGCATTATCTGCTTATCCTTATACTGCTTTGCCTGACTTCTTTTCAAATGTCTTGAAGACCTTCGTCTTTTCAATATTTTCCATTACACTCATCTGCTTAGCTTTTTCTTGAAGATTTGTAGCTTTACTGAGTAATTTTTCAAAGGTCTTGATTATAAAATCTTTAAGCAAGAATGCTATAGGAACATGAATATTTTTAGGCAAGATTTCAATGGAATGTTGTTCTTGAAGCTATGGTTTACATTTCATGCTGAGGTTTCTCCAAAGTAAATGTAATCCACTAGGTTTTCTCTGGGTTTTTGCTTTTCAATAACTAAGTCACCCACTGTTGTATAATGATGGGGCCTAGAGAAGCGTTGTATAAATAAGCTTTCTAGTTCCACAAAAGTTTTTATGGACCTGTTAGGAAGTTCCGCATACCAGTCAAAGGCAACTCTTGTAAGACTGTTAACGATTTGTCAAAATAAAAGAGCATCATTTCCGCCTACATTACAGCAACTGGCTCTGAAAAGTGCTAGGTGTTGATGAGGATTACCGGTTTCTTCAAACATTTTGAAAACAGGAGGGACAAAAACCTTAGGGTACTGGACAAAATAAAATTACTCCAGATAAGGTCTACCCTTTGGAATTAATGATCCAACTTTCACCTGTGCTATTGTTTCTTTTATCTTTTGTTCAACCAATTGTGCGATTTCTTTGTCTGGAATTCTGCTTTGAGTGGGTTCCTTTTTCTTTTGTGTACTTTATTCCATCTCTATAGGTTCATTTTTGTCTTCCAGAATGTGTATTGCTTTTGGTCTGACAATTTCAACAGCTGGTACTGAGCTAATTGGTGGATGTTGCAGAGTTATCATTAATTATGCTAATTTTTCCGCAAGACGATTGATTTGTTCATCCCGCTGTTGGATAACCGTTCGTAGCTCTTCTGTCACGTCTTCTTCACTTAATTCCCGTACTGCGGTAGTGGATCGTGTTTCCACCATATGAATTTCAGCAATATTTCCGCTGGAAATACCCGAAGAATTTTTTTTTCCTCATTGGAAATTGGTTAATGTCCTCTTTTAATTTCATCAGTCTTTTTTCAAATGATTTTGAAGAATGTTCTTCATAAGCCCATTCTTGTGAACTATTTGCAGGAGTGCTCGCAGTGTCCGAATTTTCTCCTGATGATCCTCGTTTCCATACATTATTTCTAAGTACAGGACGAGAACTTCCAGGTGGTGTATTGTATTGTGTGTAAGGACAGTTTGCCTTTTGTAACATTTGGACCAGATCTGACATTTTAGCTGTTGTGTTTTCTGCTTCTAATCTCAGTTCATCATATTTAGCTTTGTCATTTGTGACTACCACATCTTTTATTCTAGGGCCTAGTCAAAATTTTACTGGTACTCGAACACAATGCTCATCAGTTGGGGACTGATAGCCAATATCTTAATAGTTTGGATTATCCATTGCCAAAATTCTCCTTTTTCATGGTGTTGGAGACTGCAGAACCTATTTTTCTCAATAATCGAGAGAGTGAACATTTTTCCTTTCGTGCTAGTCTCTTAAATACAAAATATACAACACGATTTTAGGTAGGAATATATTGTCAGTGTATTCAACTGGTATGGGAATATATCAATTTTCTTTTAAGAAAGAAGGATTCTAAAAGATATTTTGTTGAAATTCATGACTTTCGAAGTTGTCATTTTCATTCCATTTCTTTCTTTTAAGAGAATGATTTGTATTCATTCGTTGAATTTTAGTTATGTTTCTGGAACAAGATCCGACTTCGTATGAAGAAGGTAATACATTGTCTTGGTCATCACAAACTGCTTTACCCTTTTGGTCAATTTCTATTTCTTGGTCCATGAGGATGTCTTGGGGTGAATCTTCTGTAAAATTAAGAAAATCCTCATAAGGCTATTGATTAAATTCTCTAAAATATTGTATATTAGTTTGATATGGATCATTTAGTGTAAAGTCAAATTCGTCAAATAATTCAAAATCATTCTGATAATAGTAAATGTAATCATTTACTGGAGTGTTAAAGTCTTGAAAGTAAGAAAAAAATGAATCTGGGGATCCCATTGCAATGTCACTACAAAGAGGTCAAGAATGTCACAGACTCATTTATGAACTGGAAAAACATATATATTTTATTATTTTTAGAAAACAAGTAAAATTAATAAGAAATGAGAAGAAAAACTCTATCCCCAGCGGAGTCGCCACTCTCTTGATGGCAGCGGGTTGTTGCGGCTCCTCAACGTCAATTCCTATATCATGTCAATTGTCAAGTAGTTTCCACTCTCTCTCTATCTATTACCCTATTTTATATTCTCCCTAGAATTTAATGTCGAAAATCTCAGGTGAAAGTGAAAAAAAAGGGTTTAATCATAATAGAGATTGAGAAAAAGAAGATGAAAAACTCAAATGACAATTTTGACTAAACAGAGTTCCAAGTTCTGTGGTGTCCGATAAGAGCAAGCCCCTATAGTTAATTACATCTTAGATAACTATCTACGAAAACTTCTGATTAATGTTAAATTACTTGTTTCGTAGAAGGTTTTCTATGAATGAGGGATAGAATATCAGTACTCAATCCTGGAAGATGTTTTGTTTCGTCAATGTCGATGTCATTTGTCGATGACGTTGTTTTGATGTTATGTCAACACCAATGTCATATCAATAGTTATCAATGTCGGTATTTTGTTATCTTTAATGTCAGTGTTTTTGTTGATCTTTTGTCTTTTATTTGTCATGTCATTGTTCCATTGTTATCGATGTCATATTGGTTTATTAATATCAGATCAATGTTTAGTTTTCTTGTCAAATTTGTTTTTACGGTTTTATGACAATCCTAATAGTCCAGTTGTCTTTGTTGTCATGTCATTTTTTGTTTTGTTGTTTGTTGAAAGTTCAGGTTTTGTGGCTAACCTAAAAGTTCTGGTTTCATTTTATTGTCAATTTATATCATGTTTTGTCATTGTGTCCTGCAAAACAGAGTTAGCACACTCTATAACATGGAAAGAAAATCTAAACAAAATTTCATGTCTTCATCCTGCAAGGAAAACAAAGTTAGAAGCAATGTCATATCAAAATATTTAGATTACCTGGTCAAAGTGTCTGTTGTTTCAGAGTTCTTGGATATCCGAGTTTGGTTGAAATGTCGATTTAGATTTATGTCAATTTATGTTTAATTTTTTATTTGTCTTAAATGTCGATTTGGGTTGAATTTTAGATTTTATGTCAATTTAAGTCGATTTAGATTTGATTTTGGGTTTTATGTCGATTTATGTTTGAAAATGTCGAATGGGGTCAGAAATGTTAGTTTATGTTGATTTATGTAAAAAGTGTTAGTTTATGTCAAATCATGTCGATTTATATCGAATTATATTGAGTTAAGTTTGAAATGTTAATTAATGTCAAATTATGTTAATGATGTCGATTTGTGTCAAATTAGATTGACAAATGCCAATTTATGTAGAATTAAGTTTGAAATATCAATTTATGTTGAGTTATATTAAGTTTGGCTCAAAAATGTCGATTAATATCATTTAATGTCGGTGTTTGTTGCATTTGGTTTGAAATGTCAATTAATGCCAAATTATGTTTGAAATGTCGATTAATGTCGAATTATGTTTAAAATGTCGGATTAATGTCGGATTATGTTTGAAATGTCGGATTAACGTCAAATTATGTTTGCAATTTGGATTAATGTCAAATTATGTTTGAAATGTCGATTAATGTCAAATTTTGTTTGAAATGTCGATTAATGTCAAATTATGTTGAGTTTCCTTTGGAATGTCAGATTTATGTCAATTTTTGTTTGAAATGTCAAATTTATATTAATTATGTCGATTTTTGTTTGAAATGTCAGATTTATGTCGGTTATGTCGATTTTTGTTTGAAATGCTAGATTTATGTCGGTTTAGATTCAATTTTGTCGATTTGGGTTCAATTTTGGTTGAACCTAATGTTTATGTCAATTTAGGTTCAATTTGGGTTGAACTAAAGGTTTATGTCGATTTAGGTTCAATTTGGGTTGAATCTAAGGTTTATGTAGATTTAGGTTCGATTTGGGTTGAACCTAAGGTTTATGTTGATTTAGGTTCAATTTGGGTTGAACTTAAGGTTTATGTTTAGACTTGAATTTAAGTTAGATTTAGCTTAGACATAGGTTCATGTTAGGTTGAACCTAAGTATGGTTTGACTTAAGTATAATATTGGTTTGACTTAAGTTTAATTTAGACTTAGGTTCATGTCGGGTTGAACCTAAGTATGGTTTGACTTAAGTCTAATATGGGTTAGACTTAAGTTAGGTTTAAGTTAAACTTAGGTTCATGTCAGGTTGAACCTAAGTATGTTCTGACTTAAGTCTAATATGGGTTAGACTTAAGTTAGATTGGTTTATGTCATGTTGAACCTAGACTTAAGGTTGAGTTAAGTTCAAGGTGGGTTGAACTCAACTTTGATTTAAGTTTGAGTTAAGTTAGGTTGAGCCAAGACTGAAGGTTGACTTAAGTTCAATGTGGGTTGAACTCAAGTTTGATTTAAGTTTGGGTTATTTTGAGATTAATTGTTCTTAATTATGATTGGTTTATAGTTGATTAAACCTAATTTGGATAAGGTTCAATTGATTAATTAGACTTATTATGGGTTAAGTCTAATTGGTTTAAGGTTAATTAAACCTAATTTGGATAAGGTTTTATTGATTAATTAGACTTATATGGGTTAAGTCTAATTGGTTTACGGTTAATTAAACCTAATTTGGGTAATGTTTAATTGATTAATTAAACTTAATATAGGTTAAGTCTAATTGGTTTATGATTAATTAAACCTAATTTGGGTAAGGTTTAATTGATTAATTAGACTTAATATGGGTTGTCTAATTGGTTTAGGATTAATTAAACCTTAATTGGGTAAGGTTTAATTTATTAATTAGACTTAACATGGGTTAAGTCTAATTGGTTTAAGGTTAATTAAACCTAATTTGGGTAAGGTTCAATTGATTAATTAGACTTCATATGGGTTAAGTTTAATTGGGGTTTATGGTTTAATTAAACCTTGTTGTGTAGGGTTTAATTAGATTAAGTAGACTTAATTAGGGTTAAGTCTATTTAGGGTTTATGGTTTCATTAAACCTTATTGTGTAAGGCTTAATTAGATTAATTATATTTAATTATGGTTAAGTCTATTTAAGGTTTATGGTTTAATTAAATCTTATTGTGTAAGGTTTAATTAGATTAATTAGACTTAATTATGGTTGTCTAATTAGAGTTTTGAGTTTTAATTATGTTCAATATGTCTTCATTATAATTTGATTATGTCTAAACCCAATGTAATTAGGATTTAAGTGGTTAATTAAGTATTAACTTGTCATTTAAACTTAATTAAGGGTTATTTATGTCTTAAACCTAATGTGATTAGGGTTTAGATGATTAATAACTCTAATGTCTTTTAATCTTAATTAAGGGTTGTCTATGTCTTAAACTTAATGTAATCAGGGTTTAAGTGATTAATTAAAGTTAATTTGTCTTTTAAACTTAATTAAGGATGGTTTATGTTTTAAATCCAGTATAATTAGGATTTAGATGATTAATTAGGTCTAATTTGTCTTTTAAACTTAATTAAGGATGTTTATGTCTTAAATTCCAATATGATTAAGATTTAATTAGTTAATTAAGTCTAATATGTCTTTAAACTTAATTAATGGATGTTTATGTCTTAAACTTAATGCAATTAGGGTTTAAATGGTTAATTAAGTCTAATTTGTCTTTAAACTTAATTAAGAGTTGTTTTATGTCTTAAACCCAAAGTGATTAGGGTTTAGATGGTTAATGAAGTATAATTTTGTCTTCTTAGACTTAATTAAGAGTTGTTTTATGTCTTAAACCTAATGTTATTAGGGTTTAGATGGTTAATTAAGACTAATTTTGTCTTCTTAAACTAATTAAGAGTTGTTTTATGTTTTAAACCCAATGTGATATGGGTTTAGATGGTTAATTAGGTCTAATTTTGTCTACTTATACTTAATTAGGAATTCGTTGGGTTAAACCTAATGTGATTAAGGTTGAACTGAGTTTTGTTAAGTCTAATTTGTCATCTTAAACTTAATGTAATTTTGAACTTAACATTTTAGGTTTTGACTTTGGTTCTATAAGGGTCAGACCCACTAGTCCTGAAGTGACGAGTAAAACCCTAAGTCAGTTAGGGTTTGAGTTTACCCTAGACCTAACCAGACCTAAAGCTTAAGATTTGGTTAACCCTGTATGTCATTTGAAGCTAAGTTTAGGGTTTAAGGTGTTTTAGGGCATGAATTGTAAATTTAAAATTTACTATTTTTAACTCTAAAGGAGAAAACTATAATTTTAAATTTTTCTATGGTTAAAACATGTCTTTTTAGAGTTCAATTTCAATTTTGATTTGATTAATGGAAGGATAGACCAATTTTGGTTAAAAAGGTGTTTTTTAGGGTTTAAATTATTAAATTTTAATAAATTTTAACCCTTAATTCAAAAAATGTCATTTAAAGTTATTTAATGACCTAGGAAATGTCATTTTAGGGGTAATGTTAGTCACCCTAAATTCTCTAGTCATTTTCAACCTTATTTTTCTTAATTTTCATTTTTAATAATTTTTTTTGCAGTAATTACAAAATGTTTTGAAATTTAGAAAAAGTAGTCTTAAAAGAGTTTTCTATCCTAGGAAAAATTATGAATGGTCCCCAAAGGCCAAAAGATCAATCCCTCAAAGTTTCAGATTTTTCTGATTTATAAATAATTTTTAATAATTAAAATACTCCAGAGAGTATTTAATTATTTAAAAATTATATACAGAGAATAAAATTATGATTTTAATTTCATAATTTTCTTCTCTTCAAAAGCTTTCTAGAGGTATTTTTATTTTTATTTTAAGGAGGTCTGTGCAAAGAGATGAATTTTCGAAATTAAAATGGCTCCAAAATTACTAGAGGCCGCCACGTGTCCTCGTACTGTCGAACGGCTGGAAGATCTGCTGCGCGGATTCGGATAGCGAACAGCGAGCAGTTCAATCTGAGTTGCCCGTTCCGAAACACGGGATCGAGCGACCATGGATTAATCCAAATAATTTAGAAAATTCTTGAACCGTTGATCCCCGATAAATATATGTGCGCCAAAAAACTTGGTCTCGCACCGATATATATATGTGCTGATGGTTTAGATATGAAAATTATGATTTTATAATATGGGATACTACACAAGTATACATACCGTTTATCAAGTTATATAGGACATTCTGATTAAGCCCCGAGATATCAAACCCACAGGGAAAATATGAAAATCTTTAAAGGAATCAAAAAATTATCTTTTTACTTTTTTTAATGGCTTTTGAAAGTATGTCTTAATTTAGAAAAGTTTTGAAAGTTGATTTGTCTTTTGAAATTTCCTTAATAAAATGTTAAGCAAGAAATTAAAATTATAATAACTAATAACACTGTATGTAAAACACTATTAACTAGAATATATTTTCTTTCCTTTTATGAAGTAGTAGTAATTATTAAAGTATTGTTGTTGAAGTATTTAAATTTGTTGTGATAGATAGAAGCAAATGTGTTTTTTACCCTTACTTGGTTCTATAAAGAACATATGTTAATTTGAAATTTTTATCAATTTGAACATGGTTAGGCGGGGAAGATACTGAGTCTCTCACTCCAGAGTTCACTCGATTCCCACCAGTCGGAGGCTAACATCTTATAACAAAATTCAAAACTTGAAGCCAAATTAGGGGGTTTTAACTCGTCACTCTAAAATCCTCTAATTTTACTCCCTTCCATAAAAATGTCTTCTAATATTACATTCAATTATATGGACTACAATTCTCACCCATATAATTGCATGTGATTCTTACTAACTTTTATGAGACAATACCGCATTAGATCTTACATACTCTCAAAAAATTCTACAAATTAACAGGACAAATTAAGAAGTAAACAAAGTTTTCAGAATCAATCTTCACAACTTCTTCCAACTTTAAACACTTATACTTTCCACAATAATTCTCCATAAACTAATTACTTCTCCATTTAAGAAAGAAAAAGATAAAGTAAACTACTCAAAATGCATTGAGAAAATACAAAAACACATTGATTTGAAATTAAAAACCACAAGAAAAACAACAAACAAAAACAAGTATTAATTAAAAAGGTAAATGTAAGAACAAAAGTAAACACTTATCTGAAAATTCTCTCCATAAGACTTAGGAAGTTCCTCTGAAACTTTAACTCTTCACTAAATTACTCCTCAGAGCGGATCCCACAACTCCGATTACTCAGAATAAACTTCAGACTTCAATAGAAACTAAACTAAAAGAAAGAAAAGAAGTGGGTAGGAGAAGACTTCACTCCGACCCTTTTTTTCTTTCTACTCTCTACTCCTACTCCAAATGAAAACTCTTTTCAAAATGTAATGGAAGAGCCCTTCTTTACTCTCTACTCCTATTCCTAATGAAAACTCTCTTCAAAATGCAAAGGAAGAGCACATAGTTATTCCTAAGAGTCTCTTTAAAAATTAAACCAAAAGGTGCCTTGGTGTCTCTTCAAAATGTGTCCAGATTTAATGTATCCACCAAAGAATGCACCCCTTCATTCAAACTTGCCGCCCAAAGGGAGTTATGGAAATTACCACCAAGAGTTGCATCCCATCGCCTTTGAAATTGGCGCCAAATTCCTTTAGATTTTGATTTTTAACTGTGGCGGCTAAGTGCTGGCACTAGTGCGCTATAGTCGCAGGTGCTAAATTTTCATTTTTCATTTTTTTGCTCCAAATTTGATCCAATTTTGCTCCTTTCATCATGGCCATTCATTTTCATCATACCTGCAAGAAAAACACAAAATACCTTCCATTAAAGTGCAATATCATTAAAAATAGGTATAAAAATGTGCATAAAAATACTATATATTTTAGGTGTATCAAAATCCCCTAAACTTAAAATGTTACTTGTCCTCAAGTGACAGTTAATCTCATAGAACATTTTAGCATGCAAATTATGTAATGAGTTCCTTAGGAAGATAACGAAATTTTGTTCTAGAAATGGAATAGTCCAATTTAGAAAAAATTTCACTAATTAAAAACAACTTACAGTTAAAAAGTTCTTAAGTAAAGGAAAATGACAAATATAAGTTTCTATCTAATTCAGAAATATTTGTAGATTATTAAAAATATAAAACTCAAACACATATTTTTCTCACTTAAAAATCTTTATTTCAAAATTATTTTACTTACTATATTATAATCTTAAGCTTTAGATTTTCTCTGAACTTATATCTTAAACTTTAGGTATGAAACCAATTTTTGATTAGGCCCTTAAATCCTCATGCTTCTCCTCCCTTTTCATATATTATTTTTTCACTTTTTCTTTTTCTCTCTTTTTTTTCTTTTTTTATAAGGCAAGGATTACTATATCTGGATAGGCCTTTAATGATTCTGAATTCCACCCTTCGCTTTTAAAATAAAGGTCGGATATACTTCTTTCTCTTAAAAATCATAATAATAATATTTGAAAATTACTTTCTTGATAAAAGAAATTTAAGCTTTGAAGAATAAACTTCAAATCTTTTATTTATCCAAAAATACAAAACTTCTTACTAAAGATAGTTTAACTTTATTTAACACCTCTTCATTAAGAAAATTTTAACTTTAAGTTTTTCATGATTACTATAAATTTTAACTAAATTCTTTTATTCATTTCTATATTCAAAATTTTTGTTCCCCTAATATAACTTCATGTACATAATTTTTCTCAATCAAAAATAAGATTCATTTTAAGTTTTCTTGAGAATCAAATAAAATTTTAGGTTTTTAAAAATCTTTATTTTTAAAACTTTAATTTTTAGTTAAGATAAAACATTTGAGCATAAGAAATGATACATGTGTGAGATATAAAAACTAACATATCATGCTTGCAGGAATTTTTAATATCCTAATATGCAAGTATAACAATATAAATAACATGAGTAAAATGTAATCAAATTTAGTTTTTCAAAACAATTTTTATACAAAGAAAAGTAAAAATTTCAAAAAGACTTCTACAGTAGTGGAGGTTTTCAAAACGAAATACACAATGAACTTAAATAACACACGATACAAATAACGGATGATAGTGGAATTTGAAAAATTTTAAACATGTAGTTTCCTAAGTATAAGTTCCCAATAGTGGTTTATAATCTCCTAACAGTTTTTGAATTAAAGTACACACTACTAAAAAATCTGACATAAAATACACATAAAAACATTTACTAATACACATCACTACCACAAAGCAACATATAAAAAATCAATACAATAACAACAATACATCTAAATATGCATAACAGAAAAATAATACAAACTACAGTCTGCATACTATCAAGGTTCACATCACAACACAATGATCAAACTAAATACTAAACAAAACACACATCAGTACATCAACAACAATACCACAATGAAAAAAAATAACATAAATCCACTCATCATCCTCATCATCATCATCATCATCATCCTACTCATTCCAATCCCTAGATTTCACATATGGTATGTAGAATGGATGAGGGGGCATCTCAGCACTCTGATCACCTCTAATCAGTCTATCCAAATATTGCTGATAACTCTCCTCATACTCATCATGTTTCACAATATATCTTTCCACAATATCCACTTTACCATCAATATCTCTAACATGCTCATGAGTAAAACTCACTTTCTTCAAAATCTTTATTAACAAACTAGTCTGTGAATCTGTAGATGATGAAGCACGTGAAGTAGTAGCACGAGAAGTAGATGCGGCGAAGCGAAGCGATAGAAGCCCTACCAAATCCTCCTCTCCAACCAAACTCTGAATGTACACTTTAAGCACCAACGTTGACATTGGTAATTGGTCTTAATGGCTGAAGTACCTCTTCTCAGGTTTCAAACTTCACTCCAGATCGTTCACATAATGAATGAATCAAGGAAGGAAATCCCATATCTGCAGTAGTGGTTGATCTAACACAGTTCAAAACATAATCATAAATTATACCTCCAATGTCAATAGGCATCCCTTGTTGAATGCAATGGTTCAACATAGCTTTTTCTCTTGTTACTTCACTAGTATGACTCGAAGGTAACAATTTAGATGAGATAAAATAATGCCACGCCTTAGGAGTGGCATTCAATTTGGAAGTAGGAAAGTTCACTCTTCTATCATTTGTTCTTTTCCATAATCCTATTCCATCAGTCAGAAATTCCATGATCTCATCTAATTCTCCTTCCGTAGGATGATAGTTAGAATAAAAACAAAACATGTCAGGAGGTAGTCCATAAAAAGTGTTGATTTCCCCAGAAGAAAAGTTGACCTCATGCTTCCTAACCATCACTTGATTCTCTTCCTCGGCGAGGCATATTTACATAAAATTCTTCGACTACGTAAACACCAATGACTGACGAAGAAGCTAACGATAATTCTTCAGTTCCTTCTAGCAATCATTCTTCAATTACTTCTCCTGGCTTACTAAATACACGCTCAGGAATCAACTTACGTGACTGCAGTGCGTCAACGTATAGTTCCTCAATCCTCGTGTTAACAAATTTGTCAGAATCAAATCTGGCCTTTTCTCTCGCATGCTTTAACTTTGGAGCCATCTCTAAAAATTCACAAAAAATTCACCATAAATTCTAAAATCAAGGTAAACTTGCTAAACTATCCTCCAAAAGATATTTTCACTAAATCCAAGCAATTTCTTAAGTTTTTCCTCAAATTTTCACCATAATAGTGATTTCAAGATTTTGCAAAATGTACTCAAAATACATGGTGAAAATAAAAGAAAAAATTTACTTAGGAGTAGTGCTCTTACCTCAAGGAATCCAGATCTAATAATTTTTGTTGAGATCGGCTTTTAAATGATCCACAATATGATGCCCTAGGCACCTCCTTCGCGATAAACCGAAGGTTGAAGACGATGGGGTTGTTTAAAAATGACAATATTTGGGTTTTCAATTGCTGGGAACCAATTTTCATGAACTGGTGCCTAAGAACGATCCCTTCGGTGCTTAGGCGCTAAATCTGGTGCATAAGCGCAGGCACTCTGTCACTTAGCCGCCAGTACCCAGATTTTCACAATTATGGTATATGCACTAAATCACTTTGTTAATCACCCTTAATTACTCCAGAATAAATATTTCTCCAAACATAAATCTTCCAATATTCCAAATCAAAATTTAATATCCATTGATTCCACAATAATTTCACACAAACACAAACTTATATTAAAACAAACATAGCACTTAATACAAATCTGAAATTTCTATCCACACATAATGGATGAAATTCTCTAAATATAAGAGACTTTAATCTCAAACTTATAAGTATACATCTCTAGAATGTAACCATTACATCATCAGGCTTAGTTAATACTTAAATATAAACACTAAACACACCAAACATAACACACATGAACACTAAACATAACACATAAGAACACTAAATAAATAAGGACAAAGCACTCTTAATTTCATTCTCCATTAGGCGGATTATATCCTGAACCATTATGATTCTCATTTGACCCTTATGGAATATAAATATGATAAAACGAGTGATAATTGTTCATCCTTAAATCATCTTTTTCAATCCATTTGTTCTTCAGAAACATCGCCTTATCCGCTTCTTCCACGTACCTTAAATGACTGAATTGCATCTTGAGTTGTCATCCCATGTGCCCCAAATGTAGGTTACTTTCATGTATTTTTCCTTCCATTGAAGTCACTCGGGCTTCAATTTTTGCAATTATTTCAGCAATCCCTTGAATACTAACAGCGAGATATCCATTGAATAACTCTTTAATGCATCATCACTAACAAACTTAATCTTGTCGAATCTTGCTTCTTCTTAATCTCATTCTCCCGGGAAGACATGATGCACTCAAAACTCTCTTCTTAAGACTCGAAATGAAAATAGGACTTGGGGCAAGTGTTTCTCTTAAATCGAGTCCTTTTTATAGACTTGGGAAGTGCTAAAACTGCCCCAAGACGTTTTAAAACTCCAAAATAACTTCCAAAACCACTCCCCCACGATCTAGGTTTCTAGAACCTCATTTTTCACATTTTTATAACTGCGGTGCCTAAGAGCCAACCAGAAGGCGCTTAGCCGCCAGTGCTCAATTTAACACAGGTCTGCTAAGTGTCCAAATTTTCATTCGACTTCTCTAAATCATCGATTAAAGTCGAATAAACTCTACTATAGTTTAAAAACTCCAAATTACTACTACTAAAAACATAAAAACAAACTAAACAAAGCAAACAAAGCACATGAAAAAAACATTAAGCAAAGCACAACGATATTTATGGGTTGCCTCCACAAGTGACATTGTTTAACGTCTTTACTTCGACATACCGAACTCATTCGAGTGACCCAACATCGACTTATTATCATATTAAGATTTATTGACGAGAAAAATATGGTTTAAGTCGTACGTCAGTTAACTTTAAATATTTTTAGATCTTAGGATCTCGAATATCTACGGTTCAATATGAATAAACTTTTATCACGATAAATAGACCATCCACTCGACTTAAGTTTTCAGGAAAATATTCTCGATCTAGCATTATACGATAAAACTTTTGTCTCAGTACAAGATTTTTAGTAAGAATCTTCGATCATGCCATAACTTCATCTTTTCCTTATAAATCTTAGCATTTTCATAAGATTCATTCCTTAATTCTTCAAGCTCATTCAATTGCAATAATCTCTTTTCAGCAGCATCTTTCAAATTATAATTGAACCTTTGATAGCCCAATATGCTTTATGCTCAAGTTATGTCAAGCTTTTCGAAAAATCAGCTTATATGGGGACATTCATATAGGTGTTCTGTAAGCAGTCTTATAGGCCCACAAAGCATAATCCAATTTTATTGACCAATCCTTTCTATTTGGATCAACAATTATTTCTAATATACTTTTAATTTCATGATTGGATAATTCAACCAAACTACTTGTCTGTGGATGATAAGTAGTAGCAATGCGATGATTAATATGATATTTCTTTACTAGCTTCTCAATAATCACATTTCTAAAATGGCTTCCATCGATTATGATTACTTTCTTGGTATTCCAAATACGTAAAATATATTCTTTTCTAAAAACTTTGCAACACTTTGAAGCATCACGTCGAGTGTAAATGATAACTTCAATCCATTTGGAAACACGATCTATTCTTATCAAAATATAAACATTTACGAAAGATGGTGTGTCGGCATATTTTTAGGTTAGTGTGTTGTATTTTGAAAAGGGGTCGCTATAGAAATTGTCGGCGAATTTTAGATTTTAAATTTAATTTAAATATATATATATAATTTAGAAAGTAGCATTTGATTTTGAAAATAATTTTAAGTTTGAAAATTTTAAGATATGAAATCGAAGCCGATCTCACATCCCAGAATAGTTTATATAAACGAGCACGCATCACTGACCGTGTATACTATCACGAAGAATAGACACACATGCTTGATAATGGGGCTCGGTTAAATAAACTAGGAGATTTAATGACATCCGTTTGTTCTGCGAACCAATTTTATAAGCCGACAAGTTACACCGCTTAATATAAAGGAATTAGGCGGGTTTATATTACGCAGGTTCTTAAAAGTTCACTATAAGGGTAAGCCCCATAGTTAATTACATCTTAAATGACGGGAATCGTTTAAGAAAACTCTCGATTATGATCGGTGGTTTTGCTCTCGAAATTTCAAAGTTTAAGGTTTGAAAGTTGAATTTTGGAAATTTCGATAGGGAATGGATCGAATTTGGAACGATTATTTTCAAGAGTCCAATGGAAGAGGAGTAGGAGAAGCTGAGGATCCAAGAAGGATCTTGGCAACTTCCCAAACTATCCTATTGTTTGGCTTCGATTTAGGAGTTTATTTAATATTGCAATCTTGTCAATTTTAGTTCATTAGGACTTATATTTGTATAATATGATCATACAAATAGCCTCGAAGATGTGAGTGTTTATGTCATACCAAACAATCTACTCGGAATCACAAGACCAGGTTAGAGTTTAATTTACATGACATGATCATGCAAATGCCTAACGAAGAGTTGAGGATTTATGTTGCCTTAAGTGACTACCTCGAAGTCCTATGACTTGGTTATTTAATTCAAGAAAGGTTTATTTGAAGTAGCCATGAAGTTTCTTGACGACGATGGCACGTCTTTGCCCACTATGCTCCAAGCTCATTATTGTTGCGAGGTTTAGTTTTAGAAGTCATAAATCAAAGGATAAGGGAAGTGTTTTGGTTTAGAAAAAAATTGAAAATTGATTTGGCTTAGTATTTTAATTAAAACAAATCTTAAAGTTGATTAAGCGAAGCCGATTAAGATCCCACGATTCAAGTCATCCAGACACTATTATTTTCAATCGGATTCAACTTAGTCAAATGAATTTGCTTAAACTCAGTTGAATGAGTTCCACACTTTCATTTAGGCAGTGGGAAATCTCGTTAGCGACACGTGGGTTACATCATCCGAGAGATTCCTGATCATCCAACGATACGTTTTAAGTTTAGTTATAATTGCAGTTTTATTTTGTTGGTGATTAAATTTTGAGTTGTTTAAACATGTTGGGTTCGATCATTTTCATGCATTTATAAGTACAGGAAAGTAAGACATTTAATAAATTGCTAAATATAAATTGCAATAAACTTAAACGCATACCTAGTAAGCATTCCCATCATTTTTTACTGCACTTGAAACACATGTCGGAGCAAATACCAGGTAAGACTAAGGAAAGGTTACAGTTGTCTACAGAGATCCTAATCCTATTCTTGAGTCATTCTCTATGACGTCCGGGTTCTTGTGTTTTGTTAAGGATGATTTTCTTCATCGAAGAACGATGAAGTCTCACTGTTCTTTTTAAAACATCCCATCGAGTTAGAGAAGTGCTCGGAGCTGAATTACGAACATCTTCTTAAACATTGTAGGGATCATTTTAAGTTCAGTTAGTTTCATTGTGGTGATGAATCACTCATCCAAGTTACTTTAATGTTCTGGTTTTATTTGACTCTTGCTCAGTGAGTTTGGATGTTTGATCATCCTTGTGAGTAAGGTGACATTTCATTTAATGCTTCATTTAAGAGTTATGATAATTAAAGTCTTTAGGGGCAAATTGGTTCATTAAAGATTTTAACTATTGTTAATCGAAGTTTTGAGTTAATGGTTTAAAGTGATTTAATTTAATTATAAAGTTTTAATCGATCTTTTTTAAGTGTTTTAAATCATTTTAAGTTGGAATAGTATTCAAGTTGTATAATTCAATTAAGTTTTATTATTTCAGATGGTCTTGACATTTTAAATTAATTTTAAATATTTCAATTATGAATTGTTCCGAGTTAACATTAATGTTTCGAATTTGTTTTAATTTAAGTTTTAAACAATTTCAGATTAGTTTTGATATTTTAAGTTTCCTTTAATTTGATTTTCTTACTTCAAATTGGTTTTAATGTTTTATGTCTTAGTTTAATTATTGAATTTTTAGATTATCTTCCTTTCGTTAGTTTCAGTAATCATTTTATAGCTTAATCAATTAATAAGAACTTAATGATATTTAATTAAATCATTGATTAGGGATTCAATTTAAAGAATTAAAACTCTCCTATATTACATCCCTAATCTTAGTAATTCAAGCCTTAATTAATCTTCCAAAGTTTAGGTAATTTAATTAATTAAAGTTTCTTCTTTAAATGTTCAAGGTGATTAATGAGTTTCTACCCCTTAACTACCTTAGTTTCAATCATCTAATAAGAATGTAAGATCAAATATTTTATCCCTCCCTTTGGTTTAGCCTAAATTTTAGTCATGGTTAAAATTCGCTTAATTACAATTATGCCACTTTAGAGCTTATTTATTTCATAGCTTCATCAAATTAAGCTCAAATGAACTTGAAATTTTTTTTATCACCTTACTCATATGAAATAAAACTTGGAAGGATCTCACCCGGATGAAGTATGATGTTGTCCGTTTTGTCCGCCTCGACGAAGCTTTACGATCCTCCAATGTCCTGACTGCGATCGAGTTCACCTCGCAAAAGGCGCACAGAGAAATTCGTATGAGAATTAATCCATTTAGCTCGAATATGTCAAATATATGACGGAAATTATGAAGGTGCAAATAGATTTGAATCACTTAATGCCATTCAGGCCTACACTCTACCTAACTCTTATGTGTCTACATACTAACATCCAAACTCCAATTTCTACATACAAGCCATCCAATTCGTCAGGTATTTACACATATACCCCCTAAACTTCATATTCATGGCATCTAAACTCTTCATCGCATATCACAGAGTTTACCAACATAATTTTAAGTGTGCGAATAAGATGACACAAAAATGAAGACATTAAAAAAAATCAGCATGTAAGCACAAAGGAATTATATGATGTGCAAATATTCCTTCCAAAATCGTCTTCAAGTATACAAATATACGGGGATTGCTTAATCTTCAAGAAATAAAGTATATCAAACATATTTATCCCTACAATATCAAGCAGAATTAAATCATTCTTCGGCATTGTTGAACTATCCATTCTCGTTCCATAAATGCACTTTCCATTTCATACAACCCGTATGCTAACATGCACAACGAAGGCTTAATATCATCATCCAAATTTTCCAAAGCATATCAAGGATATATTATCTTAACTCCTCAAACTGAAATACATACTTCCAAGCATGCATATAACCATAGGAAAAGGTGACATATATGTAAAGATTGGAGTTTAAATATCAGATTCATGGTTACATAAAAATTAAGTGGCATGTATGTAAATTTAGGCACAAGAAGTAAAACTAGCTCAATAGAATTGTTGCTTATAATAAAATGCCAGCACAGTCAAGTTTTACTAACTTAAAACACCTTTTAGAGTTGAAAGGATAAATAAAATTTCTAACCTTATAGCACAGCAAAGAACAAATCGCTGCACAAATTACACAGCCACGGTCAGGGTACACCCAGTCCTGATCAATAGTAGTGAGATTGTTGTTCTCTTCTTTGACCGAAGCGTCAATTGTCCCGTCATCAATATCAGTCTCCATTTTGTCAACTTCGTTTTCACCTCTTACTGGAATCAGAAATTTTGCAGGAACTTGCCCAGATCTCAAGGCCTGCTTCAGCCTTGCAACTTCTTTAAGTGTTTGAGATAGCAGCCTGTGAGTCTCAAAATTGGAATAACAGCAACTTCATTTGGCTTGTGGATGAGTTGAGACGTATTGGATGAGTTGAGAGGTGTTTGAGATATTGTCAGTCTCAGTATCCGGGATTTCGATGGCAAATTCATCTCCAACAGCTGAGAAGACGAACGACAGTCTTGGCAGCTTGCATGTCGCTGCTCCCGACTTCTACTGGGCCAAATTGCTTTGGTGCATTGCTTGTATTTGAAGTCTCGTGCCAACCATTCGACACTTCATAAGCCCGCATCGGAACGATGATGGACCTGTATTTGAAAGGAACTGCTCGACATTGCCGTGGGGTCGACAAAGCGAGAGCAAACTCGATCGCACTTTAGCTCCTCTTCTCTTCCGACACGGTCTTAGGAAAAGCAGGGAAGGCTGTCGAAGTGCTCGGATTTACCTTGCAAGAAAGACAAAGAAATGGGTGACAGCAGAGCAAGTCATGTATACATGTACAAATTTGTAATTCAAAGTTCTGTATAAGAAGGGCAGAAAGGCTCAAATAAAAGTAAATACCAAACCAAAATTTTATCAATTTCGGATCAAAATCAATGAGCAATGACACTTTACTTGACAAACTTATTTAAATCAAGTTAGCTTACACTCAATCATAAAATTCAATAAACGTGGCTCCAGTCCAAGCAATTCATAAGATATTGATATAATATTAAGTATTACCTGTATTTCTTATCTTTGAGAGGACAATTCCAAGCTTACATGAGCACGACAACAAGGTACAGCTAACATAAATCAAAAATTAAACCATGCAATATAAATATAAGCAAATATTAAAAATAAATAGCAGTCTGATATTGCTTATGGCATGAATGTATTAAGGAATTTGATATATGTGTGTGTGTGTGTGTGTGTGTGTGTGTGTGTGTGTGTACATTATTCCAGACAAATAAAGAGCCTGATCTCAACACTGAAATCTGTTGAGTTGATGCTTTGCCGCCCAGGTAAGGAGTCTCGATGAAATCAATTCCAAATGTTTCAATCAAACAATGGTATACCTCATTTTATTTATTGTTTGTAGCCAGAGGGTATCGATGCAAGAGATTCCAATAAAAGGTTTTAAGCGCTTTTATGCAAGTAGACTTGAATAAAAGCTGTGAGGAAGAGCTAGAAATCTTCATAAATCCAGAAATAATTTACACACATCAGGGATGAAATAAATGCTGACCTTTGCTTGTGATTCAAGAAAGAGATCAACCAGAAAAGCTGAGAGTTTACCCCTTTCTCAGTGAATCTGGCTACAACCACGCAGCATTCCACTGGTAATGATCTTTCTTTAAGCTGCCTGCATATGAACCCTCCAAGCCATTTTGCAAGTTCGAACAGCTCTTGAAATCAGAGTTTTGGTTATCTATTTGTCCAAATAGCGTACGACTACCGCTCTTCACCCAAACTCCCAAAATACGAAGCCCTCAGAAGCTCGACTCAGCAGGATGAAGAAGAAGGCTGAGAACAAAATAAAAGGCTGAGAAACAGAATGCGGGGTCGGGAGAGCGGCGGCTAGGGCTCGCAAGAGAGAAGAATCGCGTGCGAGGGGGTTTTCGGCGCTCCTTTTGTGAATGGGAGGGGCTGAATGAAAAGGATTTTTTTTTTTGCTTAGGGTTAGCTTTGCGTGGGTTTAAATAGGGGAGAAATTCTTTTTTTTTAATTTTAAATTGCATGCATCGATTTCCGTGCAATTTGCTCGTGCACGGAACACTAGCAAAATGGGTATCCTACCTGGCTAAAATCGACATTCCGGATGCAACGGCGCGATCCGTTTCGTCATTCGAGGTCGTTCGAACAACTTCGTCGATGATCACGTCAAAAACGGGTGGAATGGGGATTTTGACAAAATTGGGTTAAATTGACAAAATTGGCATATGGTGTAGTTGAACAAAATGAAATTGGGAATATTTGGGATTTTCTAAAATTTTCTGGGAATTTTTGGAATTTTTAGATTTTCTGGTTAAAAAGGATATTTTGGGTGTTTGGAGGTTATTTGGAGGGTATTGGGGTATTTTGGTGGGTTTAGGGTTTAGAATGTGTGTGAGAGTGTGGTGAGTGCAGGTCAACCCTCACCAAGACCAGACCATCCAGGGTATTCCTAAGGCCAAAAAGTCCTATATGAAACTCATCCTTTAAACCTCTACATTTGATTTCAACTCTCTAGGTGAGTAGGGGTCTACAATCAAGCTTGTGGGGTTTGCAGAGAGTTAAGAAGTAGTTTGAATTTCTAAATGGTGGGTTCCATTTCTAGTCCTCTAAGATTAGTCAAGGGAAAAGCCTAAGGCTAGATCCTAAGTACTAAAGAGAGAAGCAAAAGACCTCACCAAAATTGAGGTCAACATGGTGTAAATGGTCCCATAAAATCTAGTCCCCAAACATCAAATATTTCAACTTCCAACATATAATTGAGGGGCATCTCATTTCTTGTAGAAATATTGCCTACCCACTGACATCTATCACAATTTTTAATATAAACATTTACATCCTTAAAATTTGTCGGCCAATAAAATCCTGATTGAAATATTCTATATACAGTTTTATCACTTCCAAAATGTCCCCCATAATCAGAATCATGACATTTTGAATAATTTCATAAGTCTCTTCCAAATGTACACATCTTCGAATTATAAGATCCTTTCCTTGTTTATATAAAAATGGGTCATCCCAAAACTAAGTCTTAGCATCAAACAAAAATTTCTTCTTTTCTTGGTATGTCAAACCATAGGGCATAATATTACTAACAATAAAGTTTACTATGTCTGCATACCATGGAACACGCCATTCTTTAACAGTGAACAGTTTTTCATCAGGAAAATATTCATTAATTTCTTCAATATCACAGAGAGATTTTTCAATTTCAAGCCTGGACAAATGATCATCAATTTGATTATCAGAACCCTTCCTTTCTACTATCTCAACATCAAATTCTTGCAAAAGAAGAATCCATCTTATCAGTCTCGGTTTTGCATCATTTTTCTTCATTAAGTATTTAATAGCAGAATGATCAGTATGCACCACACATTTAGTTCCAATTAAATATGATCGAAATTTATCAAAGGCAAATACTATAGCTAATAACTCTTTCTCAATAGTGGTATAATTAATTTGAGCTTCATTAAGAGTTTTACTGGCATAATAAATTACTTTAAAAATTTTATCATATTTTTGACCTAAAACAACACCAATACCATAATCACTAATATCACTTATTAATTTAAAGGGTTTTTCCCAATTTGGTGAAATTATTACAGGTGCAGTGATTAATTTTTCTTTTAATGTTTCAAAGGCTTTACGGCAATCATCATTAAAATTAAAAATTGCATCCTTTTCCAGTAAACAACATAAAGGTTTTGTAATCTTTGAAAAGTCTTTGATGTAATGCTTGTAGAATACAGCATGTCCTAAAAAACTTCTAATTACCCTTACATTGGTTGGGCAAGGTAAATTAGATATAACTTGAATTTTTGCAGGATCTACCTCCAAACCTTTTTCTGAAATCCGATGTCCCAAAACAATTCCTCCTGCTACAATAAATTGGCATTTTTCCCAATTAAGGACCAAATTAGTTTCTTCACAGCGTTTTAGAACTTTAGATAGATGTTCTAAACATGATTTAAACGAAATTCCAAACATTGAAAAGTCATCCATATTCAATCCATTTTTCAATCAAATCACAAAAAATAGTCATCATACATCTCTGAAATGTAGCAAGGGCATTAAATAAACCAAAGGGCATTCTTCTAAAAGCAAACGTACCATAATGACTGGTAAACATCATTTTCTCTTGATCCTCAGGACCAATTTGAATTTGGTGGTAACTAGTATATCCATCCAGAAAACAAAAGTATTTATGCCCATCCAGTCTATCTAACATTTGATCTAGAAAAGGGGGTGGAAAATGATCTTTCCTTGTGACAAGGTTTAATTTTCTATAATTAATGCATATTCACCACCCTGTAACTTGTCTTATTGATATCATTTCATTCTTTTCATTAACAGTCACAGTTACTCCTCCTTTCTTAGGCACAAAGTGAATAGGAATAACCCATGCACTATCTGAAATAGGGTAGATAATTCCAGCATTCAAGCATTTTAAAATTTCTTTCTTTACAACGTCTTTCATGATAGGATTTAATCTCCATTGGGGATCAGCCCGCTTTTTGCAATTATCTTCCATAAGAATTGTGTGTATACAAATTGAAGGACTGATTCCTTTAATATCAGCAATTGTCCATCCAAAGGCTTTCTTGTGCTTCTTGAAAATTTTAAACAAAATCTCTTCTTCTTTTTCAGTTAATTGAGAGGAAATTATAACAGGCAAGGTTGATGATTCACCTAGAAAAACATACATCAAAAGATCAGGAAGTATTTTTAGCTCATGTTTAGGAGGTTTTTCAATTGATGGATCATAAGATTCATCTTTTTCAGTCATATCCAACAATTCAAAACTTTCATGAACAAACTTTAAATCATCCTCTTAAAAATCTTCAGAATCAAATAACTCCTCTTCTTGCTTATATTCCCATTCTTCTCTTTCAGCTTTCTCTTCATAAGTTGATTTGAAATGACATTCACTTAGATATTCAATAACATCCATCCTATAATACTCATCATCTTTACCTCTAGCAGGATATTTCATCGATTTTGAAACTTAAATGTAAAAGTCTGATCATTAACCCTCATCGTTAATTCCCCTTTTTGCACATCTATCATGGCTCTGCCTATAGCTAGAAAAGGTCTCCCCAAAATTATAAGCATCTTTTTATCTTCCTCCATATCTAACACAATGAAATCCACAGGAAAAATAAATCGATCCACTTTTACCAAAACATCTTCTATAACTCCTTTAGGATATGTGATCAAACAATCTGTTAATTGCAGAGTTACAGTTGTTGGGGTTATTTCTCCTAGTCCTAGTCTTTTGAATATTGATAGAGGCATAAGGTTAATGCTTGCGCCCAAATCACATAAAGCTTTTCCACAGAATCTTTCTCCGATTGCACATGGAATTGTGAAACTACCAGGATCTTTAAGTTTTTTAGGAAGCTTTTCTGAATTATCGCACTGCACTCCTCACTAAGTGAAACAGTCTCATTTTCTCAAACTTACTCTTTTTATTAAGAATATCCTTCATAAATTTTTCATAGCTTGGAATTTTTTATAGGGCTTCAGCAAATGGAATATTAACGGTAAGTTTCTTTAATAACTCCAAGAATTTTGAAAATTACTTATCCAACTTTTGTTGAAGAAGTCTCTGAGGAAATGGAGGTGGTGGTTTTTCTAAATCAACCTTAGGTGGAGAAATAGGTCTTTCAAAACCTTTTGGAGCGTCCTCTTTAGGTCTTTCAATCTCTTCTTTCTCTACTTCAGTTTCTTTTTTAACTCTTCCTTCCAATTCTTTTCCACTTCTCAGTTGAATTGCTTTTACTTGTTCTTTATTCTTTTCTCTTGGATTCACTTCAGTATAACTTGGAAGCATTCCTTGGGATCTATTACTTAAGGCATTTGCAATTTGTCCCAATTGATTTTCAATATTTTTGATGGTTTCTCCTTGAATTTTTAATTGATTTCCCATATGAGATACTACTTCTTCCATAGACAACTTCTTCTCCTTTAGTTGTAAAGCATTGTTATAATTAGAAGGATAAGTTAATCTATTATTATTATTATCTTGGTTGTTCCAATTCCCCAATGGTTTTACTTGGTGGTTCCCCCGTTGTTGATTAACACCACCTACGATTATTATTATTCCAGTTAAAATTTGGATGATTCTTCCAACCTGAGTTATAATAATTGGAATATGGGTTGTTAGGTTTGATTATAGCATTCACAGTTTCTGGTGAAGAATAAGAATAAACCATTTGGCCTAATGAATTTTCTTTAATCATGAGATTTGGCTGAGAAAAATTCATCCCAAATTGGTCTATCTTCCTTCATACAACAGCAACTTGATTTCTAACATTGTAAAAGCATCATTTTCATAAACACTGGCTACCTTTTTAGGGTTTAACCTTTCAGAAGGCAATTAAAAATTATTAGTAGCCATTTCATCAATTAAAGCATAAGCATCAGAAAATGGTTTAGACATTAATGATCCAACAGCAGCAGCATCGATGATTGATCTAAGAGAATCAACTAATCCATTATAAAAAGTTTGAATTATTAACCAATCTGGTATCGCATAATGTGGACATTTCCTGAGGAGATCTTTAAATCTTTCTCATGCTTCATATATTAATTCCACTTCAAACTGACAGAAAGATGATATATCATTTCTCAACTTAGCAGTCTTAGATGGTGGAAAATATTTAGCAAGGAATTATTGTGACAGTTCACCCCAAGTTCTTATTGATCCAGGTGGTAACGAATGTAGCCATATTTTAGCTTTATCCATTAGTGAGAAAGGAAAAAGTCGAAGTCTAATAGCATCATCCGAAACACCATCATATTTAAATATAGCACACAACTCTAGAAAATTAGCAAGATGCAAATTAGGATCTTCAGTTGTTGCTCCCCCAAACTGATTATTAGACACCATTTGGATAATAGCATGATTAAGCTCAAAAGAATTAGCAGCTAAAGCAGGGTTTTGAATACTACCACGAAGTTCATCTACTATAGGGTTAACATAATCTCTTAAAGGTCTTAATTCTTGATGGATGCCTACATTTTGATTTTGATGATTTTTCATTTCTTGAAGATGTTTATCTTTTTCTATATTTTTATTTTTTTTATTTTTCTAATAGTTCTTTCTAATTCAGAATCGTAAGGCACAAATCCCTCAGAACCTGAACTATGCACACAACATTAAAACAAAACAAAACACAACACACTAACAAAAACAAAGAAAAGTAAAAATTTAAAATTTCTTAGTTCTCTTTAAAATGCAATGTAATTATTTTCCCCAGCAACGACACCAAAAACTTGACTCCGCCAGATAAATATATGTGCGCCAAAAAACTTGGTCCTGCACCGATATATATATGTGTTGATGATTTAGATATGAAAATTATGATTTTATAATATGAGATACTATGCAAGTATACATATTGTTTATCAAGTAATATAAGACTTTCTGATTAAGCCCCGAGATATCGAACCCACAGCGAAAATATGAAAATGTTTAAAGGAATCAGAAAATTATCTTTTTACTTTTTTTTAATGGCTTTTGAAAGTTTGTCTTGATTTTGAAAAGTTTTGAAAGTTGATTTGTCTTTTGAAATTTCCTTAATAAAATGTTAACAAGAAATTAAAATTATAATAACTAATAACACTGTATGTAAAACACTATTAACTAGAATATCTTTTTCTTTCCTTTTTATGAAGTAGTAATAATTAATAAAGTATTTTTGTGGAAGTATTTAAATTTGTTGTGACAGATAGAAGCAAATGTGTTTTTTTACCCTTACTTGGTTCTATAAAGAACATAGGTTAATTTGAAATTTTTATCATTTTGAACATAGTTAGGCAGGGAAGATACCAGTCTCTCACTCTAGAGTTCCCTAGATTCCCACAAACTGGGGGCTAAGTTCTCATAACAAAACTCAAAACTTAAACCAAATTAGGGGGTTTTAGCTTGTCACTCTAAAATCCTCTAATGTTACTCCCTTCTATAAAAATATCTTCTAATATTACATTCAATTATATGGACTAGAATTCTCACACATATAATTGCATGTGATTCTTACTATCTTTTATGAGATAATACCACATTGGATCTTACATAATCTCAAGAAATTCTACAACTTAACAGGCCAAATTAAGAAGTAAACAAAGATTTTAGAATCAATCTTCAGAACTTCTTCCAACTGTAAACACTGATACTTTCCACAACAATTCTCTATAAACTAACTAGTTCTCCATTTAAGAATGAAAAAGATAAAGTAAACTACTCACAATGCATTGAGAAAATACAAAACACATTGATTTGAGATTAAAAACCATAAGAAAAACAACAAACAAAAATAAATATTAATTAAAAAAACTAAATGTAAGAACAAAAGTAAACACTTATCTGAAAATTATCTCCACAAGACTCAAGAAGTTCCTCTGAAACTTTAACTCTTCACTAAACCACTCCTCATAGCGGATCTCCCAACTCCGATGACACAGAATAAACTTCAGACTTCACTAAAAACTAAACTAAAAGAAAGAAAAGAAGTGGGAAGAAGAAGACTTCACTCTGACCCTTTTCTCCTTTCTACTCTCTACTCCTACTCTTAATAAAAAATCTCACAAAATAAAAGTAAAATACTGTAAAAACTCTCTTCAAAATGCAAGTGGAAGAGCTTCTTTCTACTCTCTACTACTCCTAATGAAAACTCTCTTCAAAATGCAAAGGAAGAGCTTCTTTCTACTCTCTACTCCTACTCCTTATGAAAACTCTCTTCAAAAATGCAAAGGAAGAGCACTTAGTCATTCCTAAGACTCTCTTAAAAAATTAAACCAAAAGGTGCCTTGGTGTCTCTTCAAAATGTGTCCAGATTCAATGTATCCACCAAAGAATGCACCCCTACGTTCAAACTTACCGCCTAAAGGAAGTTATGGAAGTTACCACCAAGAGTTACATCTCATCCCCATTGAAATTGGCGCCAAATTCCTTTAGATTTCGATTTTTAACTGTGGCAGCTAAGCGCCCGACGGCTAAGCCCGGCGCTTAGCCGCCAGTGCCCAAATTTTCATTTTTCATTTTTTTTGCTCCAAATTTGATCCAATTTTGTTCCTTTCATCATGATCATCCATTTTCATCATACCTGCAATAAAAACACAATATACCTTCCATTAAAGTGCAATATCATTAAAAATAGGTATAAAATGTGCATAAAAATACTATATATTTTATGTGTATCAAAATCCCCCAAACATAAAATGTTACTGTCCTCAAGTGACAGTTAATCTCATAGAACATTTTAGCATGCAAATTATGTAATGAGTTTCTTAGGAAGATAACAAAATTTTCTTCTATAAATGGAATAGTCCAATTTAGAAAAAAATTCATTAATTAAAACCAACTTAAAGTTTAGAAAGTTCTTAAGTAAAGGAAAATGACAAATATAAGTTTCTATTTAATTCAGAAATATTTGTAGATTCTTCAAAATATAAAACTCAAACACTTATTTTTCTCACTTAAATACTTTATTTCAAAATAATTTTACTTACTATATTATATTCTTAAGTTTTAGATTTTCTCTGAACTTATATCTTAAAATTTAGGTATGAAACCAATTTTTGATTAGGCCCTTAAATCCTCAAGCTTCTCCTTCCTTTTCATATACTATTTTTCACCTTTTCATTTCTTTTTCTTTTTTCACTTTTTTTTATAAGGCAAGGATTGCTATATCTTGATAGGCCTTTAATGATTTTGAATTCCACCCTTCCACTTAAAATAAAGGTCAGATATACATCTTTTCACTAAAAAATCTAGGGTCAATATCACACCCATTTCTCCATGGAATTGAGTAATTTTTGATCCTATGGAATCATCTGGAGATGTAAATCACATTTATACGGTGATCATAATTTTTTAGACTAATTTAGTCCAAGAATTTCCAACTATATGAATTATTTTATAATAAAAAATACATACTGAAAAAATACCCATTTTTATGCCTTGATTTTTATCAAATTTTTAATGATATTATGCTTTAATGAAAGGTATTTTTGTGTTTTTGGATATAGGTGATGAAAAAATGTTCAAGAAGAAAAAAGAAAGTGAACAAGGTGCAAAAAGGAGCAAAAAGGAGCAAAAATGGAGCCAAAATGCAAAATTGTCGAAAATTATTGGTGCAGTGCACAGACGCCGAATCCGGCGCTAAGCGCCAGGTCGATACGGGATCCGTCAAGATTTTTGATGACTTTTGGACAGTTATTTTGACGGTGTTAGCGGTTATTGGACCTTTTAGAAGACTGACAGTTGTTCCTGGTTTATTGGACATGTGATACAATGTATTTGGACGCTTGGAAACGGTTTTAATAACGAAGAGGTGCTATCTAAAGTGAAGAGGTGTGAAGAACTGGACGCAGAGTTAGTGAAGAGGTGTGAAGAACTGGACGTAGAGTCTGGCGCCTAGGCGCCAGGCACACCTTCAAGAAGATTCATTGAATGTGGACACATTTTATAGAGGTGCCTTGAGGCAACCCATGAAGCCTATAAATAGGAGGCTACTCCTTCAGAGAAAAACGCCCAACTTAGTCCCCCTATCTGGAGTCCCATATAGAGAGAGAATTAGGGAGATACTTTAGGCCGACTTTTTACTATCCTTCATAAATTAGATAGTTATTTTATTTAGAGTTTGTATTGAGAGTTTAAAGAGTTGGTGCTTTTGAAGACTATTTGCTTGGAGTCAGAAGAATTCAGAGGTTCAGTAGGAGAAACACTTGATATGAGTATTTGTAATTTTATTCAAAGTTTTATTATTATGTTTTGTTGTTTAAATTCATTGTGTTCTGAGTAGTTAGTTTACTTTCTCCTTTCAATTATGAAAAGATAAATAAGATAATATAAAATTCGTTGGAGAATTAGAAACTATTTATAATTTAAAACATTTTGATGATATTAATATCAGATCTTAATTTACTATTTAAATTGGCCATTTAAATTGTTAAAATCTGTTGAAGAGTTTTGATACCTAGAAGGAGATGAATTCTTAACTAGTAGATATCACATGAATCCTTGGGTAATCGAAGGCCTTGTGTGGGTTATTCAAGGTGAAGTGCAAATAAATAGGAAGATATTATATAATGGGTGTAGAATTGATAAGTTTTTAGAGTGACAGACTAAAATCTTGTAATTTGGTTTATAGAGAAGGAAAGGGTCACTAGTATGGCCGACCATAGCCACCCATGGACATCTAGTAGTGTGAACCTAGATTAATTCATTCTACTAACAATACATCCAGACCTGATCTATAGGCTAGCCAATGTTCATTACACCTGGATCAAAGGGTAAAGAATATAAATGCTTCTATTTGGCACAATACCATAAATTTATATTCTCCATGAATATTATCATTATCTTAGAAATCTTGGAATAATTGAAAGGAAGAAAGTTGTTGTCTTATTGCTATTTACATTAATTATATCATTACTGCTTTATTATTGCATCTAGTAAATTAAAAATATCAAATTTATAGCTATAAAAGAAATAATTAAAAATAAAATTAAAATATTTTAAGATTCATAACTCACTCCTTATGGGATCGATACTGGGGTCTTTGTTTCAAAGTCGTATATTACTTGATACGATACGTATACTTGCGTAGTACCTCTAGTGTGTAAAATATTTTTGATAAATTTATATTTATATACACTAGCTGCTTATTATTATCTATTACATTTTGAAAGCATTAATTATTTTATTTGTCATCGGCGGATTGCGGGTCGAGTTTTTGACGTCGTTGCTGGGGATTGAACTTTTAGTACACATATATTTAGCGTGGGTCGAGTTTTTGGCGCGATTCTTGAGGGAGGAGTATAGGCAGAATTTTTAGATTTTAAATATTTTTATTTTATTTTATTCATTTTCTTTTATTATCAAAAATATAAAATACCAAAAAAATTAAAAAAATTAAAAAATAAAAAAATATATATATATATATAATTTAATTTTTTTTTATAAGTAGAGATTTTATTTCTTCTTAATTTACTTTTTATGCGTAGTACTGGAACTGAAGAATTATTACCTTTATATTCTGAGTTAGAAAGAACTATTAAAAGAATTAAAAAAGGAAAACAAACTCTAAAAATCCAAAAGATGGCTAATTTACATAACAATTTACAAAATCCAATTGAAATTAATGAACAAAATGTTTACAAACCATTAAGGGATTATGCTAACCCTACAGTTGATGAACTTTATAGTAATATTCAAATATCTGCTGTAGATGCTAATTCTTTTGAGCTTAAACCATCTATCATTCAAATGGTTCAAAATAATAAATTAGGAGGAACACCAAATGAGGTTCCAAATTTACACCTTGCTAGTTTTTTAGAACTTTGTGCTACCTTTAAATATAACAATGTTTCTGATGATGCTATTAGACTTAGACTCTTTCCTTTTTCTTTAAGAGATAAAGCAAAGATGTGGTTGAACTCATTAACAACAGTATCTATTAAAACATGAGATTTGAAATGGCACAAAAATTCCTTGCTAAATATTTTCCTCCTAAAACTGCTAAATTAAGAAATGATATTACTTCATTTAGTCAATTTGACGGGGAGACAATTTATGAAACTTGGGAAAGATTTAAAGAACTATTAAGTAAATGTCCTCATCATGCTTTACCTGATTGGTTAATTATTCAAACATTTTATAATGGTTTAATTGGATAACTAAAATCAATTATTGATGCTGCGGCTGGAGGTTCTTTAATGTCTAAATCATTTGAAGAAGCTTATACTTTAATTGAAGAAATGACTAACAATAGTTTTCAATGGCCTTCTGAAAGGATTAATTCTAAAAGATTGTCAAGTATTCAAGATAACAAAGCCTATTCTATCTTAGCTTCACAAGTAGCTGCAATATATATGAAATTAGATAATTTTGCCATCAACATATCACATAACAACTCATCTAATATTGAAGATTCTCAAACTATTGAAAATTTACAAGCTATTGCTAGTAAAAATAATCCGTATTCAAATTATTATAATCCTGGATGGAAAAATCGCCCTAATTTTAACTGGAAAAATCAACAGCAACAATGGGGTAATAATCAATCCCATCCAACTGGAAATTGGAATAATCAAGTAAATTCAAATTATAAACCACCTGGATTTAATAATCAACAGAAAAAGTCATAAATAGAAGAATTAATTTTACAAATGAGTAATCAATTACAAAATCAAAATACTGTTATTCGTAATATTGAGAATTAAATGAGACAAATTGCTAATTTAATTAATTACAGACCTCCAGGAACACTTCCTAGTAATGTTGAAATTAATCCAAAAGAAACTGGAAAAGAACATGAACATGTTAAAGCTGTAAAACTTAGAAGTGGAAAGGAATTAAAAGAAAGAATGCAGAATGAAATTGAAAAAGAGATTGAGGTTGAAGAGTTTGAAAAACTTAAAGAAACTCCCTCTCCTAATAAAGTTCAAACTAATATTTCTATTAATGTGGAAGTTGAAAAACCACCACCACCTTTTCCTCAAAGATTAAAACAACAGAAGCTTGATCATTAATTTTCTAAGTTCTTTGAAATTTTTAAGAAACTTACTATAAACATACCTTTTGTTTGAAGCTTTGGAACAGATGCCAACTTATGCAAAATTTATGAAGGATATATTAAGTAAGAGACAAAAATTTGAAGCTTTTGAAACTGTTGCGTTAAGTGAAGAATGTAGTGCAATAATTCAAAAGAAATTACCTCAGAAACTTAAAGATCTTGGAAGTTTTACTATACCTTGTACTACTGGAGAAAACCTTTGTGGAAAAGCTTTATGCGATTTAGGAGCAAGTATTAATCTCATGCCATTTTCTATTTATCGAAGGTTGAAATTAGGAGAGATTACTCCCACCACTGTAACCCTTCAGTTAGCTGATAGATCTATCACTTACCCTAAAGGAGTTATAGAGGATGTACTTGTTAAAGTAGATAAATTTATCTTCCCTGTGGATTTTATTGTACTTGATATGGAAGAAGATAAAGAAATACCAATTAATTTAGGGAGACCTTTTCTAGCTACCGGATGAGCTATGATTGATGTGCAAAAAGGAGAATTAACTATGATAGTTAATGATCAAGGGATTAAATTCAATGTTCTTAAATCGATGAAGTACCCTAACAAAGGAAAATGTTATCGTATGGTTATTTTTGATTTTATTATTGAAAAACACTATCGAGAAAAATGAAAAATCATTCCTGACGAAGAAATTGAATTTTTAACTAATGAAAATGAAGAACATAAAGAAGAAGAATTACTTAAAGAAACTCATTATATTAAAGATAACTGGGAAACTTTAGACATAACTCAAATGATATACTTTTATCCTCAATTAAAAAAGCCATGAACTGTAATTAAAAATGTTACCTTCACATTTAAAGTATGCATTTCTTGGAAATTCATTAACTTTACCTGTTATTATTTCTTTTGAGCTAAGTTTAGATCAAGAAGAAAAATTAATAGGAGTGTTAAAGAATTATAAGAAAGCTTTTGGTTGGACTATTATTGATATAAGAGGAAAAAGCCCTTGCATTTGTATGCATAGAATTTTAATGGAAGAAAAGTTTAAACCTACTATTGAACCGCAAAGAAGATTAAATCCTATCATGAAAGAGGTTGTTAAAAAAGAAATTTTAAAATGGTTAGATGCTTGGAATTATTTATCCTATTTCGGATAGCTTGATGGGTAAGTCCTATTCATTGTGTTCGAAGAAAGGAGGAGTAGCTTGTCACTTATCGATGATAAAAGTGAACTAATTCCTACAAGACAAGATTCTTGGATGGCGAATTTACATTGATTATCGGAAGTTAAATGACGCCACTAGAAAGGATCATTTTCCTTTACCTTTCTTGGATCAAATGCTTGACAAATTAGCTGGACACTCATATTTCTGCTTTCTGGATGGATATTCTGGTTATCATCAATTACTTATCACTCCTGAGGACCAAGAGAAAACAACATTTACAAGTCCTTATTGGAACATTTTCCTTTTGAAGAATGCCTTTTGGTTTATGTAATGCACTTGCAACTTTTCAAAGATGTATGATGTCAATATTTTGTGATTTGATTGACAAAGGAATTGAAGTATTCATGGATGATTTTTGAGTTTTTGGAACTTCTTTTGAGTCTTGTTTGGAAAATATTTCCAAAGTTCTGAAAAGATGTGAAGAAATAAATTTAATTCTTAACAGGGAAAAATGTCAATTTATGGTCACGAAAGGCATTGTACTTGGTCGCAAAGTTTCACAAAGGGATGGAAGTTGATCAAGCAAAAGAGAAAATTATTGTTGAACTGCAACCCCCTACTACTGTTACTGATGTGAGAAGTTTTTTGGGTCATGCTGGATTTTATAGAAGATATATAAAGGATTTTTCTAAAATTGCTAAACCTCTTTGTCATTTATTGGAAAAAGAAGCTAAATTTGAATTTAATGAAGACTGTGTTAAAGCATTTAATATTTTAAAAGAAAAAGTAATAACTACACCTATAATTATTGCACCTAATTGGAATAAACCCTTTGAATTAATGTACGATGCAAGTGATTTTGCAATTGGAGTTGTATTGGGACAAAAATATAAGAAAATTTTCAAAGTTATATATTATGTTAGTAAAACTCTTACTGAAACTCAAAGAAATTACACTGCTATTGAGAAAGAGATTTTAGCTATAGTATATGCCTTTGATAAATTTAGACCTTATCTTCTTGGTACTAAATGCATAGTTCATACTGATCATTCTGCTATTAAATATTTAATGTTAAAAAAGATGCTAAACCTAGACTAATAAGATGGGTTTTACTTCTAAAAGAATTTGATTTTCAAATTGTGGATAGAAAAGGAACGGACAACTAAATTGCTGATCATTTATCTAGAATTAAGAATGATGTTATTACTGAAGAAAATATAAATGAGAAATTTCCTGATGAACATTTGTGTGTTATTCGAGGATACCAAACACCTTGGTATGCGGATATAGTTAACTATTTAGTTAGCAATATTTTACCTTATGGATTGGATAACAAATTTATTAAGAAATTTAAAAATGATGCTAAATCTTATATTTGGGAAGATCCTCATTTATTTAAATTAGGAAGAGATTCTGTAATTCGTAGATGCGTACCTTATGAAGAAACTTATGCTATTATTTAAAAATGTCATGATTCTGAATTTAGAGGACACTTTGGAATAGATAAAACTACATTTAAAATTTTAAATTCAGGATCTTATTGGCCAACCTTATTTAAAGATGTGAGACATTATGTGAAAACATGTGATCGATGTCAAAGGATGGGACATATATCCAAGAAAGATGAAATGCCTTTAAACTATATATTGGAAGTTGAAATTTTCGATATATGGGGTTTAGACTTTATGGGACCATTTGTACCATCATCTGGAAAAATTTATATTTTATTAGCGATTGATTACGTTTCAAAGTGGATTGAAGCTGTAGCTTTACCTAGCTGTGATTCCAAAAGTGTTTCAATATTTTTAAAGAAGATGATTTTTTCAAGATTTGGAATGCCTAAGGTAATTATCACATATGGCGGAAGTCATTTTAGAAATATAAGAATTCAATCATTTTTGGAAAAATTTGGAATCAAACACAAAATTGCAACTGCATATCACCCACAAACAAGTGAAATGACTGAAGTATCAAAAAAAGAAATTAAAAGAATTTTAGAAAATACTGCAACTGCATATCACCCACAAACAAGTGAAATGACTGAAGTATCAAACAAAGAAATTAAAAGAATTTTAGAAAATACTGTTAATCCTAAAAGAACTGATTGGGTTGATATACTTGATTCTGCATTATGGGCTTATTGAACAGCTTATAAAGCACCAAACGGAATGTCACATTACCGGTTAGTTTATGGTAAACATTGTCACTTACCTTTTGAACTTGAACATAAAGCTTATTGGGCGATAAAGGAGTTTAATTTTGATTTGAATACTGCAGGAGAAAAATGATTATTGCAATTAAATGAGATGGATGAAATAAGAAATGAATCATATGAAAATGCAAGGATTTATAAAGAGAAAATGAAAATATTACATGATAAAAAGATTTCGGGAAAAATATTTGAGCCTGGACAAGAAGTATTATTATTTAATACTCGTTTAAGACTTTTTCCTGGAAAATTATGATCAAAATGGATAGGACCATATATAATTGAAAAAGTATACCATTATGGAGCTGTGGATATCAAAGATCCCAAAACGGGAAAAAATTTTAAAGTTAATGGAATAAGATTGAAGCCTTATTTAGGAGATATTAAAAAGATTTATAAAGAGGCTTATGAGTTGAGTCTGCCTGATTAAAAACTTAATTAGCTCGGGCTGACGACGTTAAACCAAGCGCTTTGTGGGAGGCAACCCATAGTTATTCATTGTTTTGTGTGTTTTTACATTTTTAATGTAAGGTTATGCCTCGGTCTTGTTTAATTTTATATAACTTTAGAAAATTTGATGCTAACAATACTCTATAGACTTAAGCTGAAAATTATCTCGAAGTATATAAAGATTAGACATTGGATCACTCTCACTCTATTTCATATATGAGTAAAAAGGAGATCAAGTTAACCTTCGTTATGATTTCTTATAATTTGTGTTACTGAGTCTATATTGATCTTACTATTCTAAATTACCTATTTTGGAGAACGAAACTTTGAAATTTGATGTTAGGCGAAAACGGAGTCGAACATGGTTCCGGCGCTGGCGCCGGATTTGGTGCCTAAGCGCACGAGTAAACTATGTGTCGATGGGTCCGGTGCTGAGCGCCGATTTGGCACCTATGCGCCATAGTTACTGGATCGTGTCAGAACCGAAAATCTTCAGTTTTTCACACGATTTTCTCTTATAAGTGACCCTATCTTCGTCTCCAATCCCTATGCAATCATTATTTCGACCCATATACTCCATTCTTGAGAGTTAAAGAGGATTTTTGAAGAAATGGAGAGGAGAAATCTTTGAGAAGAGGCTAGAGATAAGGTCTCAAAGGATCCTCGACCACAGCTTCGATGGTTTCATGGTCGTAAGTTTGGAGAAAATTTCTAGTCATCTAGATAAGTTTGAAGCAGAATTTAAAAGCATTGGAGATTGCCTCCATGAGATGTATCATCAAATTGAACATCTGGAATGGCAGGCAAAATTTTAATTTGATCATCTAGCGGCTTATTAAGATGCTCAAGTGGAAATGTATGCGAATAACAATTGGATCGATGAGAAAACGGCTACGGATTTTCTAAGAGCGTTAGCATTCTTTCCAAGTGGGCTGAATAGTTTTCCTTGTGAAGATAATGGGAATTAGATAGTGATATGGTAAGATTGTGATTTATCTAGTGTGTCCTTGTATCAATTTAGTGAATCAATTGTGTTTGTTTGTGTGTTTGCTTTCATGTTCAATGTGTGTTGTATTTGCTTTCAAATTTGTGTTGTTTGATCGTAGTTAGAACTTGAATCATGTTATGTTACTCATCTGAATTGTATTGAGCCCGAAATTGAAAATCATGAATGGAATTAGAAGAGTTTGATTTAAACTTGTGTTTAATTGGTGGATTTAATTTTTAATTTTTTAAATTTTTTTGGAAAATATTTTGGAAGATGGAAACTGAAGCAATACACTTATATGAGTAATTAGAAGTTTAAATTATGAATTTTTGTGTAAAATAAAATTTTTAAAGTGATTTTTTTTAAAGGCGTGTCTGGACCTAGGCGCCAGAATTCAGCGCCTAGGCGCCGATTCGGCCTGCTTACCCGAAAATCACCATTTAAACCCCCTTTAGCCATTTTTGACGCCTAAGCTTCATCCCCTTCCTCTTTTTCGCGAAAACCCACCTTCTAAATCCATTTTGAGGTCAAAACATCAAGATTTTGAGCCCGAAATAACTTGATTTCTTCATCTCAAGGTCAGATCTACACTCTAATCCATTTATTTTTTATTTTCACCATAGTTTTTCCTTTTTTTGGCTAAAAACATAAATTTTGAGAAAATTTTTGATTTTTAATGTTTCTCCATGAATTTCTAAACTCATTTTAAGTTTCTTAAGCTTAAAAAGAGTTTAAATCTTTGATTCCTTAATTTATTTGTGTTTTCGTTCACGTTTAGATGGCACCGAAATCTAAGCGCGGAAAGGCACGAGAAAATTTTGACAGTAGCAAGTTCGCGACTGTGGTAGCGCATTTTCGATATCCCGAATTTGCGACGTCCATGAAATTTATCTCAGAGCGAAGCTTTTACAATCCCGGTGAAATGATCGAGAACACGATCATTGCGCACAACTGGCAACGATTATGTTATTTCACCGCTGTGGCTGTTATTCCAGTCGTACGTGAGTTTTATGCTAACTTTTTGGATGCGGAAGACTACGAAGTCTTCGTCAGAGGTGTTCGAGTATGATTTACACCAAAAAGGATCAATTTTTTTTATGGACTGCCACCTACCATCGAGTGCCACTTTTCTGAATTATCTCCATCTGAGGGAGATCTTGAGATGATTATTGCTTATTTGACTTACGGCACTGGAGCTTGGAAGATCCGGAACGATAAACGGGTAAATTTCAAATCTTCTAAGTTAAATGGTATTTCAAAGGCATGGCATTACTTTATTTCTGTACGACTTATACCTTCCAACCACCTGAGCAAAGTGACTAGAGATCGAGCTATCTTAAACTACTGCATTCAGGAGAGGAAGCTGATAGATGCCTGCCATATTATTTATGATTTTGTGGAGTTTATTGCTAGATCCAGTACTTCTGTAGGACTAGGATCCCCATCCCTGATTTATACTTTATTGTGAACAATGGAGTCACAGCTGATATTTCTGAGGAGAAGTTGAAGTCTACCAAGCAATTGGGCAGGAGAGTGTTAGTATCTATGATCGTCTTCGTGGGAAGAGATCTACAGCCCCTTCTACTTCTGCACCTACTCCAGGTAGAGCTTCTACTCCCAGACCTTCTACTTCTACTGCTGAGCCACCGTCTAGTTTTTGGGAATCGATGCACGATCAATTAATGGAGCAGCAGAATGAGTTATTTCTAACTTGCTGCAGAGTTGATACTATGGATAAGAAAATTGATCACTTATCTGATTACACCTAGAGGAAGAGTGAGTATGATGCTGATTATTCAGGGTCTTTAGTTACATTCTTGAAGGGTGAGCATGATATTCAGTTTCCCACCTGTCCTATATTTTCACCATAATTTGATCCTAAGGATATAGAGTTTTCTTTTGGTGATGACGATGACGAGGCTACAGATAGTGATTAGTAGCTTCGATTACCTACGAGATGTCTTTGAGTCATGTTGTTAGTTTAGTTTTGTTTTCTAGTACTTGATTGTTGTTTGTTGTTTGCTAGTTTAGATTTATTTATGAGACTTCGTATGAAGTGTTTGATGTTGAGGCTTGTTTTAGATATTTAGTTGCGGATCGAAATTTGAATGAATTTGTGTTTATTTTTGTTTCAGCCTACTGTTTATTATTCTAGAATAGTTAGTAATGTTATTCTATTTCTGTTAGTTATGTAATTATTTAATTCAACTACTGCTATAATTTTTTTTTGATCCTGCTTACTTTTATATGCTACATTGTTTCTGTAATATTCATAAAAAACATGTGTAAAAGTAAATTATATTTCTTTATAGCATTTTTTTACATGCTTATAAAATTCCTTTTTAAATTATACTTTTCTTTCTCTCATACTTTATTTTTTTTATGATATACCAAAACTTAAGTTTGGGGGAAGGGAAAATACATGCAAATTTAAATTTTATTTGTCCTTAATAAACTAATATTTTCTAAAAAAAAATCTTAACATAACATGAGGAATGAAGAATCTATTTAGGATCACATAAATTTTTGAAATTATAAATAATTTAGTGGACTTAACCAAAATTTTAATAACTTCGATTGATTTTAAGAATAGAATTATTTAACCTAAAGAAGAATAAGATTAAGAAAATTTTCTATTCATAATAGAAATAATTGAATTTTAGAAGTATTAAGAAATAAAAAATTATAACTCGAAAAAGAAAAGATTGAAAGTCTTTTGAAATTCTATTCATGTTATAATAATTAAGTGAAAATATGAAAGTTTGAAAATGTAAGTTAAGGATAGTGAAGTTCAAAATCATTAACAGGCTATCCAGATACAGTAACCCTCACTGTTAAAAAAAAAAAAAAGAATAGAAGAAGCTTGAGGATATGCCTAATAAAAAATTGGCTTCACTTGAATTATCTTATATAAAGAAAACTAGTCACATACTTTACTTATTTTTTATGCATGAATCTTTATTTAGGAAAGATTTTTCACGAAAACATTTTTCTTGTAAATAATCTATGTGATCTTAATATAATAAACTTCTATTATTTTTGAAATGAATGAAAAAGTTTTGAAGTCTTATGATTTGGTAGTTAAATATTCTTTAAATTCTTAGTTAGTGAAATTTGGTTAATGATTTACTAAAGCCTTTATAAGATCAAAAAAGACAAGGAGTCTTAAATATTTATCTTTCATTCCAAATGTTATACATTTTATATAAGAAAAAGGGTTATTTGAGGACAAGTAACTTTTAAGTTTGGGGGATTTTGATCCATGAAAAAAATACCTATTTTTACGCCATGATTTTTATCAAATTTTTAATGATATTATGCTTTAATGAAAGGTATTTTTGTGTTTTTGGATATAGGTGCTGAAAAAATGTTCAAGAAGAAAAAAAAGTGAAAAAGGAGCAAAAAGGAGCATGAAGGAGAAAAAATGGAGCCAAAATGCAAAATTGTCAAAATTATTGGTCTGGCGCCTAGGCGCCAGAATCCGGCACCTAAGCTTCAGGTCGATACAAGGTCTGTCAAGATTTTTGACGACTTTTGGACAGTTATTTTGACGGTGTTAGCGGTTATTGGACCTTCTAGAAGACTGGCAGTTGTTCCTGGTTTATAGGGCATGTGATACAATGTATTTGGACGCTTGAAAATGGTTTTAATTGCGAAGAAGTGTGATCCAAAGTGAAGAGGTGCGAAGAACTGGACGCAGAGTCCAGGGCCTAGGCGCCAGACACACCTTCTAGAAGATTCATTGAATGTGGACACATTTTGAAGAGGTGCCTTGAGGCAACCCTTGATGCCTATAAATAGGAGGCTACTCCTTCAGAGAAAAACACTCAACTTAGTCCCCCTATCTAGAGTCCCATCTAGAGAGAGAATTAGAGAGATACTTTATGGCCACATTTTACTATTTTTCATAAATTAGTTAGTTATTTTATTTAGAGTTTGTATTGAGAGTTTAAAGAGTTGGTGCTTTTGAAGACTATTTGTTTGGAGTCAGAAGAATTCAGAGGTTCAGTAGGAGAAACACTTAAGATAAGTATTTGTTATTTTATTCAAAGTTTTATTATTATGTTTTGTTGTTTAAATTCAATGTGTTCTGAGTAGTTAGTTTTCTTTCTCCTTTCAATTATGAAAAGATAAATAAGATAATATAAAATTCATTGGAGAATTAGAAACTATTTATAATTTAAAACATTGTGATGATATTAATACTAGATCTTCATTTACTATTTAAATTGGCCATTTAAATTGTTAAAATCTGTTGAAGAGTTTTGATACCTAGAAGGAGATGAATTCTTAACTAGTAGATATCACATGAAGCCTTGGGTAGTCGAAGGTCTTGTGCGGGTTATTCAAAGTGAAGTGCAAATAAATAGGAAGATATTATATAATGGGCATAGAATTTATAAGTTTTTAGAGTGACAGACTAAATTCTTGTAATTTGGTTTATAGAGAAGGAAAGGGTCACAAGTAGGGCCGACCATAGCCACCCTTGGACATCTAGTAGTGAGAGCCTAGATTAACCCATTCTACTAACAATACATCCGGACATGATCTATAGGCTAGCCAATGTTCTTTACACCTGGATCAAAGGGTAAAGAATATGAATGCTTCTATTTGGCACAATACCATAAATTTATATTCTCCACGAATATTATCATTATCTTAGAAAATCTTGGATTAATTGAAAGAAAGAAAGTTGTTGTCTTATTGCTATTTACATTAGTTATATCATTACTGCTTTATTATTGCATCTAGTAAATTAAAAATATCAAATTTATAACTATAAAAGAAATACTTAAAAATAAAATTAAAATATTTAAAAATCCATAACTCACTCCTCGTGGGATCGATACTAGGGTCTTTGTTTCAAAGCCCTATATTACTTGATACGATACATATACTTGCGTAGTACCCCTAGTGTGTAAAATATTTTTGATAAAATTATATTTATATACACTAGCTGCTATTATTATCTATTATATTTTGAATGCATTAATTATTATATTTGTCATCAATGGATTGCGGGTCAAGTTTTTGGCGCCGTTGCTGAGGATTGAATTTTTAGTATGCATATATTTAGCGTGGGTCACATACCTTGGCCACAATGAGTTTGAGCTTGATAAAACTTTTTGGTCAGCCTTTAGTGGTCCCATAGAAGTGCTTTGTCACTCCAATTTGGACTTATAACAAGTCTTGGTTGGTAATTTTAACAAGGTGGCTCGGTTTGGGTGCACTTTGGGTTTTAGCCAAATTGGTTTGATTGGTCTAGTTTTATGGTTTAATTTTTTGTTGGAATGGATTGCTAAGATCCCTTGCAAGGCTTCTTATGTTGAAAGCTAGAGGATTTGGCCAGCCTATAGGTCTCTAGGAATTTTTCTTCTCCTCATTTAGTCTTTTCGGTTAAGGGCTATTTATAGCCATGATAATGGCTATGGATGGGTTTGAGCTGGTTAGAATCACTTGGGGGAGTTTCTAATTCATCCATAATTGTTTTCAGGATGAAATTTCAGCTGTGATTGATTGGCCATTTCCATGTTTAATCATCATGAATTTAACTATGGTACGGAAGGGTGGTGCTTGCTTGGATTTTCCCATGGCGTCCTACATTGGAGAGCTTGGGAGGTGGACATGGTTGTAGGAGAATGCCTTGGATCGGCCTCCCCCATGTAATTCATTTAGCACCTCCCATGAATTGAGTGGTAGGATGACACATAAGCAAATTTTGCCTCATTCCCACGTCTTAGCCATTACTGCTCTCAAATTGTAATGATGAATTTTTCATTGCCTTGTTTCATCACTATTGGGTAGAGAGGAGGCTTGCGGTGACTCAAAGGGAGTAAACCATTCATCATTCAGTATTTCATTTAAAGATTTGTGAGAGCATGACACATAATTACTATTTTATTTAATTTTCAAAATTTTGGATTTATGAGCTCATCATATGAGTTATGGATGATCCTAGCTTCTCCTTCTCCTATTGGCTATGGTTAGAGGTGATTGATGAATGATCAAATGTTCTCTCAAAGTTGGATGAGGAGATGACACCTCATCAAACATTTTAACCATGGTTAAACATGGCATTTCATGAGTTATCCAATGAGTTATTTTATTTTTAGTGGGTTATATGGGTTGTGTCTAACCCATTTGATGTCACCTATGATGTTATAAAGGGCTTAGAATTTTTGAAAACCAATTATTATGTCATAATTGGTTTTATGGATTATATGTCCTTTTATGGCTTATTGATTTAATTTCATTTTAAATTAATTTTGTCATTAATAAAAAATGTTGGAAATTATTTTGTTAATCAAATTATTAATTCAATTAATTTAGATTTCATTATTTGATTAATTTTATGTCATTTTGATTCAAATTTGGATTTTTATCTTATTTTATGACTTTTTAATTTAATTTTTATTTTAATTAATTATGTCATTAATTAAAATAAAAAAATTAAATTATTAGTTAATTAATTAATCAATAATATCTTTGGAATTAGTTATTTTATTAATTCCATTATTTTTAATCAAATTGTGCATTTTATCATTTTCATGGCTTTTAATTTAATTTTTCATTTTAATTAATTATGTCATTAATTAAAATTTTTAAAAATTAAATCATTAGTCAATTAATTAATCAAAAATAATTTTGAAATTAATTATTTGATTAATTTTGTCATTTTTATTTCATTTTGGTGTATTTTTTCATTTCATGACTTTTAATATAAATTTTATTTTAATTAATTATGTCATTAATTAAAATATTTAAAATTAAATTTTTAGTCAATTTAATTTATCAAAATAATTTTGAAATTAATTATTTGATTATTTTTGTCATTTCTATTTCATTTTTATCATTTTTGTCATTTTATCATTTTTTATCATTTTTGTTCAAAATTGTGTGTTGACCATGGTTGACCAATGTTGACCTAGGTGTCAAAGTTAACATAAATTGATCACTTTTAGTTTCAAGATGTCTAATTTGACTTTTTTGACCTTGTCATGGTCGGTTTGATCACAATGTTTGTGATTTTATCATTTTGGGGTCTAAATAGGTCATGTTGACCCAATTTAGGGTTTAGACTAATTCAAAGGTCAATATGGTGACTTTTGAATTAAAATTTTGTTGATTTTGATCAATGTCAATTTGATCATGTCAACATTTTTCTTCAATGTGAATTTTGTGGTCAAGAAGATTTCATCATGTTTTTACCCTAGGTCTTAGGGTTTTTTGTTTTTAGGAGGTTAATGTAGGTAGACTTCCTTTCTCAAGGTGTTTGGTGAATGATTCTCACAAAAGTGAGGTCAACAGGTATATGTGGGGCCATCAAGTAAGCTTGTAAGTTGGGTGGAAGGGGATGATAACGATGACATTGCAGTAACAGAGAGATACAAGGGATTTCTAGAATAGTATCTCCTGACTCAGAGACCCTTGAGAGGGTAGACGAAGGAATTTACGGTACTATTCGCTTATCCTTAGGGATTTCTGCCACTATCACTCTTAGGTTGCTGGCAGTCCTAGTTCGATTAGGATAGTTTGTGGATCATACTACTTTTATAAAATATACATATACAATTTTAAGAGGAAAAATACAAAACTACCTCCACAACAAAAATAGCCTCCCAATCCAGAAGTTTTTTTAATTGCATGTGATCCAAATTGAAATGTATGAAAATTTTACAAAAGTCTAGGTTGACTATTCAGGTCGAGTTAGAACTGCCTCCCATCAGGTGACGGTTTGGTAGTTCTCACTTAAGGTTAGGATATATACAACACAGCTCTGAGTCCTCCGCGCCATCGTGCTTACGGTTCCCCTGGACTTGTAGTTCGTTTTAAAAGGTTTTCCCACGGAAGTTTCTACAGATTTTCTACAAATTTCCTACGAGTTTTTTTCACGAATTTTCTTTTTTCGTATTTCCTAAGAAATTTCCTTCGGCTCTTTCTACAGATTTTCTATGGATTTCCTACAAGATGTTCTTCATTACTCTTTTGGTTGTCTCTTGGTTTATTGCACGAGTCTCATACATTGCCTTTCTTGCTTACACTTCAGCACACACATACACCTGCTTAAGTTCAATTTACCAACTTTGCTTTTTACACTGTATACTACTGTTTAGCGTAGATTTCTCGCTTTACGCTTTACTTTCCCGCACCTTTTAAATTGTGGAAAAATGATTGAACCCCTCATGTTTAAACAACTTAAAATTTAATCACCGACCAAAATAAACTTGCAAATTAAACTAAATTAAAACAAATCTTAGATGACCGGGAATCACTCAGAGGAGGTAACCTATGTGTTGCTAACGGGGTTTCCGATGGTCTAAATGAAAGTGTGGAACTCATTCAGTTGGGTTTAGCAAATTAATTTGCATGAAGTGAATCTGATGAAAATGGTGAAACCGGAATGAGGGAACCATGGGATCCATACCGTTGTCGCCATAATCAACTTAAGCATTTATTTTAATTGAAAAACTAAGCCACCTCAATTTGAAACCTTCTAGAACATGATACTTTTCTCATCTCTATAATTTTCACTTCTAAAACTAAACCTACTACGAGAATGAATGTGGAATATGCAGAGTAGGCAGCACGACCATCTTTAACAACAGAATATGTCCTCATCAACAAAACCTTTCCTTAGAATTAAACAACAAGCTATAGGACATCGAGGTAGCCCACCTAGTGCAGCATAAACCCTCACTTGATCTTTTGGGCGTTTGCACTTAGTGCAATATAAGCCGCAACTTGCCTTAGGTTTTCGAGGTTGTCATTCGATATGATATAAATCCTCCTAACTTACAAGTTATTCACATGATCGATATCAAGTGGATGTAAGCCCTAATTAAATAAAAATTGGCAGGATAAAATACGAATAATTCTTCCAAGTCAAAGCAAAAAAATAAGATAGATCAGGAAGTCACCAAGATATCCTCTTGGATCCATGACATCCCCTATTTCTTCCTTCTTTGGATTTCTTACAATTAAATGCTCCAGAATTTGCACCTTTCATCTATTAGATTCTGATCATCATAATATCATTAAAAATTCCTTATCCCCTTGAAGTCATAAAACTATATTTCCTGATCTAAATCGAGTGTTTCCTTAGGTGACTTCGGTCATCTAAGATGTAATAAACTATAGGGGTTTGCCCTTATAGGAAACGTAAACAAGCCCAGTATTAATATAAACCCTATTTAATTATTTTGTATTAAATAGTGGAACCTTCCGGTTAACATAACAGGTTTCACAGACCAAACGGATGTCATTAATTTTCTAGTTAATTTAATCAAGTTGCACTATTGAGCAACGTTCCTAACTTTCTGTATAGATGTGTAGCTCAATGTGTAGTGCTCGATTGTTTAAACTATTAGGGATTTGATATCAGTTTGACTTCATATATTTTCCTTAAACTAAATCTATACATAAATTAAATTTAATGTTGTCCTTCTGAAATGGGCAACGGGATCTCAGTTCCGAGGGTCAACAGCTTCGACTTGACGACCTCTTTTAAAATACAAACTTTTATGTGCCTACACAAAGTCCCAAAGGCAACCCCAGGACCCTGCACACCCAAGATACCATTCCAGACCATCGAGCTTAGGCCTCTAGCAGTCTAAAACTTGTGGTTTGCACTTGTACATTATTATAGACACCTAGAGGCCCAAAAATAGCCAAAAGCCCATTTTTCCTGAGATCTTCGCATTGAGGCACTGCCTGTCTGTTGCCAAGGCACTCTAACCATTACCTTAGAAACCAGAGGGAAGCACTTAGGTGCCTCGAGAACTCCTTGGCACCCAAAAAGTGGCTTCTAGGACTCAATCGTGACCTAGATCACAAAAAGGTCATTTCGGGTGCCGTCCAGACTCTTAAAGACACTGTTTTTATAGGGAATACATGATGAGCCTTGGGAGTGATGTAAAAGAACCATTTTGGCCTCCATTTAGAAACTTTTTGGGCCTTTATTTGGGGTCATTTTGATGTTTTGGGGGCCTTGTTGTGCTTAAACTGGCAACCCCTCTCCCATTTTAGGGATCAACACCATTTACTTAGGGGAGCTGGGTGAGTGTTGAGGGAGCTTTTTAAAGAGTGTGGTGATGCTTCTTCCTTGGAGAGCTAAGGTTTTTCGCTCTTCTTCCACATCCTCTCCTCCATTTTTCTTCTCCTCCTTCTTAATTCCCTCCTCTCCTTACAAGTTCTTCTTCTTCCTTGGGGGATTGGTGTTTTGAGGGATTCTTTAAGGAGAAAGCTAGAGTTTGGACATTCCTCCACTTCTTCTTCTTCTATTATACCATTTTCCTCCCTAGCAAAGGTTCCAAGGAGTACGACTAGGAAAGTATTATCCTATATTGGGATAAGGCAACTCCGGTGAACTCTGGTGATCTCTCCAGTGAGGAGAGCTTCTTCACATCTTTTGGAAGGACTCGTGGGCTTCTCTATTACCTTATTGGAGAGCTTCTTCCTACAACCCAATGGATGTTGAACAAACTTAATGGTAGTGTGATTCTTTTCCTAATTCATCTTCTTCCATTACTAGTCCTAGGTTTTAATTGTGATAGGTGTGTGGGTTCAATCAGCCACACAAGGTGCATGCACTGGTTGGCATGAGCCGCCATGGCCACACTACTATGTGATGGATCATTGGAATTCGTAGAGCCTGCCTTTAGGTTATGTTTTTCATGCATGGAAAAACACCCTATAGATCTGAGTGTTTTCCCTTTGTTGTGAACCCTAGCGCAAAATCTTAACGGGTCGGTGTCCCTTTCTCCCCTTGCTTTTGCTTCCCCAATTTTCCTTGGCGAAATAGGGAGGTTGGATTTTGTAAAGTAATAAATGCTTTGTAGCAAGCTAACTTCAAAAAGCTTTTAGGCATCGTAAATTTTGGATAATATTTGTAGCTAGCCCATTTCAAGATAGTGTGGAGACTTCCCCCTTTCAGAAATCCAGGGAGAAACTCTCCACCTAGCTCGCCAAAGTAGGAGAGGTTGATGTCGTATATCTAAGTTTCAATCCCTCAATTTTTCTATGTGAGGAAGTTAGAAAGAGTGTGGCTATCTTTTCCATGTGATCGTTTTCCTTGGAGTGTGTCATGTGTGCCTTGCATGGAGCACCTTCCATGTTGCACCTTTAATTGCACTTGCAATTTTTATTTCATTTGTACTTGCACTTCTATTTCTGCCTTTATCTGTCATCCTGGTTCAATCCGCAAAACTTATTCCTTCATCAGTCATCTCAAACTGATCGGCAACACTTGTACCTCAACCAACTATCCTGGTCTAGTTGGCACAATACTTTGGTTCAACCAGCTACCCCTCTAATTGATAAACCACATGCACCGTTGCATGTTGTGCATGTGCACATGCATTCTTGCCTACCTGAATGTCACCTCACAACCTCTGTGTGATTGCTTGTATTCTTGGTATCATTCACTTAAGTTGCACATTTCATTTGGTTACTACCACCTTGACATACCCTGTTCGGGCCACTATCACCATGGAAAGCCCTTTCCTTTGAGTTACTGCCACATCTGTATACCCTCTTCATGTCGTTGCCACCACGGTATGCCCCTTCCATTTAGTAACAGCCACCTTGGCATGCCCATTTCTTTAGGTTGCTGGTGCCTCGGCATAGCCTATTCTGGTCGCTGCCACCACGACATGCCTATCCCTTTCAAGGTCACTCCCTTCTCAGCATACTCTTTTCATGCGCGCTGCCATCATGGCAAGCTCGTTTATTTTGGAGTCACTACCTTCCTGGCATACACTTTGTTACCACTTTGGTGCACTTTTCCTTTAACTACCTGCATTCACATTTACATGCTTACATGGATAGTGAGTCAGACTTGTTAGGAGAGTTACTCCCACATCGATCACGATGCCTTAATTAACATTGCTTGCCAGGTAGATCCTAGTGAGCAATGCAAGTTAGGTCATCAAGATTGAGACAAGCATGACTGTGCTAAGAATCCAAGAGATCTAACTCGTGTCACCCTGCATGTTATGAGCCTGCATTTAATGGCCCTTATTTTAAATTTAAAAGAAAAACATATTTTTCTATATATTATTTCTGTTCTACTTTAAAAAAAATTACGCTTATATCAAACTAGACCATATATAAGTCCAACACATTTAAAATTTCATCTTAGATGACATCCTTTAGATCGCTTGGATCCTCAAGATGTGGTCGGTGCAGTGACCCCATGATAGTCATGCTTAGTCGGAGACTTACTCTGCACTAAGATGCTAGTTAGGATACTTATTATTAGATGATGTGCTAGGCTAGGGTATAGGATGCTAGGATTTTTTTTTAATGCCTTTTGTGCTTTTGTGCTAGCCATGTGTTGCCTTTAGCACTTTTTGGTTTGCTTATACGCTTGTTGTGCATGGTAGTATAGTAGGGCATTCTTGTGTAGGGTGTCATGCTTATACATATGCACACACACAGGTACAATAAAAGTGCGAGACTTTAATAATTTCTAACCCTTAGCTTGGAGGTGTCATTAGCTCCCTTAATTATAAGGCACGACCTAGTTGTCGTTGCATGGCTTTCCCAGCTAATGTGTGTTTTATGCGGGTCAAGTCTTTACTTTCTCTTTATAATGTTTGATAGAGTGCTTAGCTCAGGTCTATATCAAAAATATAGTACGGGCATGGGTTTTGAGGTAGATAACGCATCAAACCATGTGATGAGGATCAGGTGCGGTAGCATGTGACCTATATTTTAAGTCCAAAGTTTATATATTTTTGTATAGTTTTAGGATTGGTCTTGTATATGCAAAGTTTTACTGCTTTCCCTTATTTCCTTGGCCTAACTAGTGGCATTTTGGCCTCTTTTATTTATTTTTAGCGTGCATCCCTTTTGAGTGCAAGCATGTACTGTTTCTATTTTTTTTTTTTTTTGTGCATCTGGGATATTATGGAAAATATTATCTAGGCTCATATTATAATGTTTTGTATAAAATCCTAATAAAAGTTTAAGATAATCAAAATTTTAGGATTAAGAGATTCAAGACTTTTCAAAACCTGCCTTCTACTTTCTGGATGGCCTTCGGGCCATTTTTAAAATGGGCTGCATGCATGAATCCTCAATCATATTTAATAGGGCCTCAACACTTAGGATTGCTCTAAAAAATTTCATCATGTCTGCATGTTCCGAGGAGAAATCCCTGTTCTTCTCCTACCCGACTGGCCTAACATGTTGAGCTCTTTGCTCGTTTAACCTTGTTGATATCATTTTGAAGACCCAAAACTGATAAGTTGCCACCTATTTTTGATGCAACGATTTGTCCTCATCCTTTATGGCCCAAACATGCTTTGATGCTTTAGGATATCCCAATCAAAATGATTACAGTTATTTTGTGGCTTCGTATGTTGAAGAGCCACTAACTATTTAAGATGTGAGAGACTCACTCTCTCCTTGATGGCTTTCATGAGCTTTGAAGCATCGACACTTCCCCATATGAAATAACCACCCTTTGATAACCTATGAACCAATTCCATGACAATAAAAGCAAAAAACTTTATATCGAGAGTATTATTGGGTATCCCCTTAGATGTAATTAACCATTTAAAATACATTCCTTCGGGAGTGCTCTTGACCGCAGATCAAAAATGTTCTTTTCGGTTCTTCAGTTACATGTGGCTTCTATAGGGATTCCTTATGTGGATGTTGTGTTTCAAGGTATTTTGATCTAATTTTATTTGGAACTATATTCTTGACCCATCACATGAGGATTACCCATGTAAAAGCTTGTTGTTTCTTTTCTTTTTATTTGTTTGTCTATTTGTTGTTGTATATCCTTATGTTATTCGATTTCCCTCCTCTTCAAATCATTTATATGATTCAGGTGAGGGACTTACTAGAATAGGGTAACCTTACGACTACACATAAATAGACAAGCAATCGATTCTAAGATTCTATAATGAACTGAATAAAATAATCTAGCAACTCTGTTGAGATGAGCATATCTCTCCATAATAGGAGTTTCACTTTTGCTCTAGGTTTTTAGCCTTTCTCTCCATATTTATGGTTTTTCTCAAATTATCATGACCTGGATTCCTTCCTCAACTCATTAGTTGAGCTTTTATGAGACCTTGGTTTTCAGTCCATGTGTTAGTTGTTAGGGGTTGCAACTTGATGTATTTTTTCATGTTTTCTCACCGTCAGCATGTTGCATCATTGCATATTTGAGTACATCCATGTTTTTGTGTTATTTTTGTGATTGGCTTTTCTTAACCTTTCTCTTCGTTGATTGTATAGCTTTTTCTTGGTAAACATGGTGATTGAGAGTCTTGATGATTGCTACTACTGAGGGGAGATCCGTTTCCTTCTCCATCAGTACTTTCAATGCTGTCGACGGTAATATAACCTTTGAATTATTTGGCCACCCTATATGGATTATCCTGAGTAATTCTATGCCTTCTGAGTCTGTTGCTTTATGCCCTCCCCCTATTAAGGGGAGTCGTGCACATAGAGCCACTCTCCTATTTGGTTCTCGTATTGAGCTAGTCCCTTTTGCATAGAAGAGTCTTATACGTAATTGTGAAGCGTCACAGTGCCCATCAGTCTTCCTTAAGCTATCAGTGATACCTCCATGTTTTCATAGATTTCTCTGCCTTCAGCAGGTCAGTCTTCTGGGAACTTTGCTACTATTGTCGTTTCCTCTGCTGTAGTCTAGACCCTATTGTCTCGGTTCCCTTTGAGGTTCAGCTTATGCCTAAGTTTGGCAGGATAGCCCAGAGAACTCAGATTAGATTTTTTAGGGTCCAAAAACAAGCTTCTACTCTTGTTGTTTTGATTCTAGTTTAGGTTGAGTCCCCGACATTCTTAGGTTGGAACCTTTTTTTGTACTCTCGGGTTGGGAGGAATATGCCCCCACCAAGATTATCAGCAGGGCTCACCCTCCTCCTGATGGTGCAAGCTAGCTTAGCCATGCTCTCCAGATTGATAAGGTTACTATAACTCTTCTAACAAATAAACATGGGGGAGTTGCTTCCACTTTATGGGGAAAAGGGCTTGTTTTCGAGAGGAAGCTCCTCACCTGGATTTCTGAGACTTCTGAGCAGGTTGAGAGAGAGCTTGTCCACTTCCTTTACCCTTGAGGCCATCGTAGCAAGCTGTGGGCTTTAGAACTTTGATCCACTACTCAACCAAGGTGATTACTCTGTTGTGCATGTGGTTGGTCCCGCTGGGAGTTACAAGGGACCCTCAGCGTAGCGCTCAATGCTAATGCACTAGAGTTTATTCCTGCTATTAGGTCCACTGTTGTAGTGGCATAACATGCAACTGATGTACCTATTAAATTCAATAAAAGGAAAAAAATTTCTACTTATATTTCATCTTGTGCTTCTTTGAGTAGTGAAAGGTCAAGCTCTTCTCCTGTTCATAGAGGGAGTTATGGGGCGCGTCTGCAAGGTCACTTCCAATACTTGTACAAGAATAAGTATCTCCAAGAGGGATTTCACATGACCCATCCCAATACACAGTGAGTTCAAAGGTCCCCACCTCCTCTCCATCTGAGGCTCTGACTCTAATTTCGAAAGCCATTGAGTTTCTCACAAAATTGATCTTTTCTTTAGTAGATCATATCTCACAGCCACATGGGTTGAACCCGAGGTGAAGCTTGAACTCGATCTTAAGGTTAATAATTCTGAGGATTATTTTCTTAACCCCAATGATAATTTATCTAGGGGACTCTTGAATATTCCAAAGGATTTTCTTGACGAGGATAACCTCTTGAGTAAGGAACTCCATGATTATGAGATGGCCACAAACCATGTCCTGACTGTGACCACTCGAGCCTATAGCTTGAAGTTTGAGGGCCACACCAATGATCCCGTCAAGGATGATTATCATGAGGTTTTTGAAGTCCATGGTGGCTACATTATCAATCAAGGGGATCATAGCAAGGATGGGATGATTGCTCACTTGTCATCCTTGCTGCTCAAAAAGAGACATTACAATTTGAGAGGGCAGGATCCAATGTTGTTTCACCCCTACTCAAGGTGAGACATGCCCTAATAAGCCTCCAGTACCTTCGGCATCTTCTAATCATGTTCATGCCACCACTTTTGATGTTGCTCAGAAAGATCATATCTCATTTGATTCACACCTACAGTCCTTGGTCAATGCCAATGTTGAAGCTGCGTTGGCAGCCTAGTAGGGTGAGACCTTTGTGGCGTCGGTTAGACCATACCTAGAGGCATATGAACATAATTTGTATCCTATAAGTTTGTTCCCCACATTTTAAGAGGTTTGAGGGCCTTGGAAATCCTTTCCAACATATAGCTCAATTCAGAGTGCTTTGTTGCAACGTTCCAGTTGTGCACTTTTTCTTCAGGTCTTTGTTACCATTTTAGCAGAGTTCACTTTTATGTTGTATGCCGACTTATCTAACTGCTTATTCAAGAGCTTCACAGAGTTAGAAGTTGCATTTATAAAACACTTTGTGGGAGTGCACCACCAAATTACTTTATGCAACTTATTGCTAGCATGACATGGTCCTACTGAGCCCTTGTTGGAGTTTGTTATTTGATGGTGCAACATGAGTTTGTAGTGTGAAGTACAGCTACAAGAATAGCCTACAGTCACATTTCTCATGGGTAAGATAGAAGTCAACATGTCCATCTAGTTAAAGAAGAGTAAGATCTAAACCTTCAAGACTTTGATAAAAAAAAGTGGCTAGTCTGAAAAATACAGCAGATGCCTTGATTTTAAAGATACTGTGAAGGCCAAGAGAAAGAAACCCATTCTGGGTTCTCTGTAGCGGAAGGAAGAGAGTCTCTCTTTTTCAACATTGGATAAGAAAAAGAAGTAACTTTTCATGTCTACAGAGCAGGCTTGCTCATCTCCTCAGAAGTGGAAATTCAGTCCCTTAACTAGAGGAAATCCAAGATATACCTTTTTTGAATGACTATCTCGGAAAGATGCTGAAGAATCTGCTTAAGCAAGGGATGTAGCTCCCACCACCGAAGAGACCTTATGAGGTGAAGAAGAAAAATGAACCCAACTATTGCCCATATGATAGACATTTGGAGCATGTACTTGAAGAATGCTATCATTTCAATGATTTTCTTGAGGCTCGCAATAAGGATGGAGCATGTACTTGACTAGCCTAAACTTTTTTGTCTTTTCTGCATGCTCCATATGTTTAACCTCTTCATGTAAACTGCTGACTTTATTGAGTAACTTCTCAAATGATTTAATAGTGAGACCCTTGAGCATGAAGGCTACTGGATTGTTGATAATCTTGATTAGTATCTCGATCACATGTTGTTCTTGCAGCTGAGGGTCACAATTAATGCTGAGGTTCCTTTATCTCAAATTGTAATCCACCAGGGTCTCGCTAGGCTTTTGTCATTCCACTACGAGATATCATATAGTGACATGGTGTAGTGTGCCAACATATCTCTTTACGGACATGCTTTTTCATTTCTACAAAGGTCTACGAAGGTCTTGACCATTCCGTTGGAAAATTTGGCGTACCAATCAAATACTATCCCTTACATACTGCTGACAAACTATAAGAACAATAATGCTTCACTCCCTCTTGTATTGCAGCAGCTTGCTCTAAAATGGGCAATTTGCTGTAGAGGATTTTTGCTCCCATCAAACATTTTTGAAGTAGGGGAACAAATCACTTATGGTAAAGTACGGCATTGAACTCCTCCAAGTAAGGTCTACTCTTTGAAACTGATGCACCTCTTTAGATTGTGCTATGGCCTCCAGTACTTGCTGTTCGACCATCTGTTTAGTGTCTTTTTCCAGTAGACTCTGAATTGTATCTTTCATTGGCAGTTCATCTTCATTAGTGGAAGCGACCTCTCTTCTTTCATCTGTAATATGCATGATTTCGGGCTAATTGACCTCTAGAAATGAAGCTAGTCGTGATTGTGACTGTCCATGTATTGTGGCCATGCTGTCATGGAGGGGCCTTTTCTTTCATCTTCTTCTCCAGGTGGCTGATCGGTTCATCTCTTAAAAAAATAGCCCTTTAAAGTTCAATCGTGGTGTTATCCTCAGAAGGAGGTAGAGCATCGTGCACATACTACGTGGACTTGGTTTCAACAATGTTAATCTCTATGAACTCTTCCTCCATGTAGTATGACAGGTAGTAATCCTCGTTATCAATGTACATCCTCATTCTTTTGATTGTTCTAAAATCTCTGCTCATAGCTTTTGGACTTTATCATCAATTGCTTTATCTTTAATTAACTTCAAATCTATAAGTTTCCCTCAACTGTCACCTCCTTCTACAACTAACTCAGAAGCAACAACGGTATTGACAATATGAATAGTGGACTCATGATCCATATTATGATCCACAACCCTCTCAAAATGTACTAGTGCAGCAACCTTTAGTACACCTTCCTCTTAAAACTCGACGCCTTGAGATGGAGGATCTCGGCAGGGACCTTGGAGTGAAGAAGAGAATTGTGCTCCCTATGGTGCAGACCATGTATAGAGGAAAACAATCCTCTCATACTATTCCTCTTCAGGAGATCCTTATAATATTTGGCAGATGGTACTCTTGGACACAGCTGAGACTTGATCAGTCTGCCCCCTGCGGGTGTCGCGATGAAAGTATTAGTATATGTGGTGGTGGAAGCTGTACCAACACGTTTCCACAAGAGGAGCTTAATAGGAACATGGGCTGACGATGCTTTAGAAAATTTCTTTACTGAACAATCGGGTCGGTCCTTCCTTAGAATTTCATTCTTCATTTTTGGAGATACTGTACATCCCATTTTCTTGAGCAATTCAACGATTGAACATCCTTCCTTATTGGACAGCCTCTAGAACACAGTACGAACTCGAGTGACGGGTGTGGATTTCTCCCTCACCTTATCACGACCACATGGCAGCATCAAAGTAGTAGCAATTCTATGGAGGCTTGTTGACCTCATTTTTGATGAGGTCATTTCTCTTCTCTCTCCTTAGTACTTAGGATCTAGCCTTAGGCTTTCCCTTTGACTATCTTTGAGGACTAGAAATGGAACCCACCACTTAGAAATTCAAACACCTCTTAACTCCCTGCAAACCCCATAAGTTTGATTGTAAACCCCCAAGTCACTTGGAGGGTTAAGATCAAATGTGGAGGTTTAAAGGATGAGTTCCCTATAGGACTCTTTGGCCTTAGGACTATCCTGGGTGGCCTGGTCTGGTGAGGGTTGATATGCACACATTACACTTTCACACACATTCCAAATCCTAAAACCATTCATACCTAGTTTGACTTCCCGACTCATGTAGGTAATTCATATGGATGGACCTTAACCCCCAGGCCCTAGGCTAGGAGGGTTAGGAACAACATAGTGAATGCCTCAAATGAGTCCTCTCATGGATCTTATAGGCTTGATATGGCTTCATAACTTAACCAAAATGATCCCATTTCACTTACATTTGATCAATCTTTATTTTTCCAAAATTTCAATTTTTTACCCCGGGGGCCCTACACCCGCCAAACCTACCAAATGCCCTTGAAATTACCCAAAATTTGCAAAATCACCTAAATTACCAAAAATTCCTCAAAAATAATCCTAAACTTTTCCCATCATTCAAATTGAGCATCCTCAGCCAAATTAACCAAAATTTTCAAAAATACCCCCCAATACCCTCCAAATACCCAAAATGCCCTATTTAACCAAAAAAATCCAAAAATTCCAAAAATTCCCAACAAATTCCAGAAAATCCCAAATATTCCCAATTTTATTTTGTTCAACTACACCATAAGCCAATTTTGTCAATTTAGCCCACTTTTACCAAAACCCCCAATTTGACCATTTTTAACCCAAGTGAACCCAATGTCAAACCAAACCACTCCAATTAACCTCAATGTTGATCCAATTCAATTCTAAACTTCAATTAAATATCCCTAATATCAATTTAGACCAAATCCAAGCCTATTCTGATGAACATTTGGATCCAATTTCAATTTGAAGCCTAAGGCCCAATTTTGGCCCATAACATAAACTTAGCCCAAACCAACCCAATTCAACTCCAATTAGCCCCAAATCTTTTCCTAATCCTTCCTAAAATCACCAAAAAGAAAAAATTAACTTGATTTGCCCAAAATTTGAACCTAAACTCCACCCAAACCTAACCCAAACCAAAAATCCACAATTTTAGCCTAAACCCACCATGAACCCATATGGGCCCAAATCCCAAAATCAAAGCCCAACCAAAGTTGAAAACTCTTTGTAACACTCCCATAAACATTTCTCAACATTAATTTTACATCAAATCTAACATTAGTACAATCTTAGCCCAAGTTAGCCCAATTTGACCCACTTTGGCCCCTTTACCAAAAAAGTACCAAATCAAACCCAATTCAACTCCAAATCACCTCAAATTTGTTTCAAATCACTCATGACACATCCCTAAACTAAACCCAACATTTGTTTGGCCCAATCCTTTACAAAATTTCCATCCAAAAATTTGTTTTCAAACCTAAAGACCCACATTCTTAAACCATTCTAAAAGCCCATTTTCACCAAATCCAAAAGCCAAAAAATCCATTCCAAAGCCCACATGAAATTTCCCCTCATCATCCCTTTGATTTAAATCATCCCCTAAGTCCAAAACCCATCATTTTGATTAAACCAAAATAGCATCATGACAAAACCAATTCAAAAAATCTAAAGTTTTTAAAAACTCCAAATAACATTTTTATGAAATTGACCAAACCTTTTCCCAACCAAATGGAGCCATGAAGCCATGCATAAGCCACATACAAGCCATGGACGCCACTTTCCACCTCACAATACCATTAGTGGTAAGAGAGGGGAGCTCTTTCCTAACCTATGATTAAACATTTTAACCTTACCCATGCTTCACCTAATCCTAAAATTAATCTAAATAAGCTTGGATGGGGACTTCACCACACATGTGAGGCTGACCCAACTGATCCCCTGTTGACCTCATTTTTGATGAGGTCTTTTGCTTCTCTCTTTAGTACTTAGGATCTAGCCTTAGGTTTCCTTTAACTAATCTTAGAGGACTAGAAATGGAACCCACCCTTTAGAAATTCAAACTACTTCTTAACTCCCTGTAAACCCCATAAGCTTAATTGTAGACCCCTAATCACCTAGAGGGTTGAAATCAAATGTGGAGGTTTAAATGATGAGTTCCCTATAAGACTTTTTAGCCTTAGTAATACCCTGGGTGGCCTGGTCTGGTGAGGGTTGACTTGCACATACACTACACTCTCACACACATTCCAAGTCCTAAAACCACACTCTCACCCAACTTGACTTCCTGACTCATGTAGGTAATTCATATGGATGGTCCTTAACCCCTAAGCCCCTGGCTAAGAGGGTTAGGAACAACATAGTGAATGCCCCAAATGAGTCCTCTCATGCCTCATATGGGCTTAATATGGCTTCAACTAAAGTGATCCCATTTCACTCACATTTGATCAATCTTCCTTTTTTTCAAAAATTCAATTTTTGACCCCCAGGGCCTTGGACCAACCAAACCTACCAAATGCCCTTGAAATGACCCATAATTTGCAAAATTGCCTAAATTACCCAAGATCCCACAAAATCAATCCTAAACACTTCCCACCATTCAAATTGACCATCTTTGGCCAAAATACCAAAATTTCCAAAAATACCCCTAAACCCCCCAAAATTACCAAAATACCCTTTTTTCCTAAAAATCCAAAAATTCAGAAAATTCCCAAAAAAATTCCACAAAATCCTAAATATTCCCAATTTCATTTTGTTCAACTACACTATGGGACAATTTTGCCAATTTACCCCACTTTTACCAACACTCCCAATTCGACCCATTTTCAACCAAGTGAACCCAATGTCAAACCAAACCACCCCAATTGACCTTAATTTTGGTCCAATTCAGTTCTAAACTTCAATTCAATATCCCCAATATCAATGTAGACCAAATACAAGTCCAATTTGATTGAGATTTGAGCCCCAATTCAATTTGAAGCTTAAGGCCCAATTTTGGCCCATGACCTAAACCTAGCCCAAACCAACCCAATTCAACTCCAATTGGCCTCAAATCTTTTCTAAGGCCTTCCTAACATCCCCATAAACAAAACTCTAACTTGATTTGCCCAAAAATTTGAACCTAACTCCACCCAAACCTAACCCAAAACCAAAATCCCTTAAATTAATCTAAGCCCAAACCTAACCCAAATGGGCCCAAATCCCAAAATTAGAGCCCAATCAAAATTGAAAACTCTTTGTAACACTCCCATAAACATTTTTCAACATTAATTTTACACCAAATTCAACCTTAGCCCAATCTTAGCCGAAGTTAGCCCAATTTGGCCCACCTTGGTCCCTTTACCAAAAAGCCCAAATTCAACCCAATTCTACTCCAAATCACACCAAATTGATTCCATACCATTCAAGAAACATCCCTAAACTAAACCCAACATTTATTTGGCATGGTCTTTCACAAAATTCTTCATCCAAAAGTCCATTTTGAAATATAAAGGCCCACCCATTTAAGCCTTTTAAAAAGCCCATCCAAAATGATTTCAAAAAGCCCAAAATCCATTCCAAAGCCCACATGAGATAATCATACCTTTGATTTAAATCATTCCCTAAGTTTCAAACTCATCATCAAATTATCCTAAATTAAGCCTCATGCCAATTTCCCCTAAATTCATCAAAAATCCCAAAATCCATTTCCATGTAAATGAGTCAAGCCATCCCTAAGCCAAATGGAGTCCTTGGAGCCATGCACAAGCCACATGAAAGCCATGAGAGCTTTGACTTATCACCACTCCCTAAATGGAAAAAGGAGGAAACACTTTAATGATTCCCTTAGGAGTGATTAAACACTCCCATGTATCTCCTAATCTTGCTTAAGCCAAATTGTACTTGGATTGTGACTTGACCCCACTAATCAAGCTGACCCAAGTGACTTTCTCTTCAGCCCAAACCAGCCTTGGGGAGGTGCACCTAGCCTAAACCATGACTTGACCAAATTGAATCCAAAATGACCTTTCCCTCGTACCATTTAAATCAAACCTCTTTACACATGGCCAATACCCATTGCTTGCACCAAACTCAACCCCTGACCCCACTGAGTCAGATGGTGACCTAACCCTGCCGGCCAGCCGCCTGGGTCGCCGGAAAACACCATGGCCGAGAGCTCCATGTGAGCCAAAATTTTTAATTCTCCCTTGCTGAGTTGTCCCAGTCCAATTGAACACCATAACTGTTCTTCTCTTGCATAGAGCAGCTGATCCCAAGCATCAAACCCCCCTGGGAAGCCCTCCAGCCATGTCTATTTAAACCCACAACCCTCTCGGCCAAATGAGGGGATGAACGAGACCTTAAGGAAACTCTGCTAAAATTGCTCCAGGACCTCCTCCTAACACAAAGCAGTTGATCCCCAGTGTTCCTTTGCCCTAATCCCCATTAACAGAGCTCAATTTTTGAGTTGAAAATCCACCCAAAAAATAGGACACTTCACCATAGTGAGCCAATCTTCAAATTGATTGACCCTACACCTTCACCAAACTAGGAGGAGAAGTTCCCCAGTAAAAGCCCCCTCACCAGGCCAACCAGCCTCCAAGCTTTGTGATCGGCCTTGGTCACTTTTATACTTAGACAATTCCTCAGAGCCAGAGACTTTATCTGGAGCTTGCTTGGACTCAATCGAAGGTGACACAACCCTCAGATCGAAGCTTCACTTCTCTGAGCAAAGGTATGAACTCATTCTTCCTCCCGAGCTTCCAGCAATTCTCTATCTCGTTTAGGTTAATTTCATAGCCTATAAACCATATGGATGTGTTCGCCTCTTCAAGACGAATTGATAGAGCATAAGAACTCAAAAATCCATTAAGAATCAAGAGAGATATTAGGGTTTGAGTGTGGACGGTCACGGGTGCACACCAGTCGTAGACGATAACCAGGAGCCGTTGGATCGCGCGTGTATCGAGCGGACGGTCGAGATCAAGCCGGACAGCAGAATGTTACGTGAACCGCGGGCCCCTGGAGCGCTGAGTCAGATGGCCGCGCCGAATCACAGAGCTACGCATGGGCATTCTATCCGCCGTAGGATGACGCGACGCCGAGTCGGATAAGTAGAAAATTAGGGTATTTTTGAATTATTTAAATACCAGAACTTCAAAAATTCATATCTTTGCATAGAAAAATCACAAAAATAAAATAAAAATACCCCCTTGCTCAGTGAATAGAGGAAAATAATGTGGAAAAGAAATTAAGTTAATTGGATGAGTATTTTATTTTTAATAATTTATTTACTATTTCCAATGTTTTGATTTTCCATTTGCATAGATAATTCACCATGGCATGACACCATAAGGCTTTTGAAGCCTCTGATCTTGGGAACATTCCCTGAATTTTTCAAGGTCAGAGGCTATCTTTGTGAAAAGTTATTGATTTTTCAAGTTTATGTCACTGTTTTAGGTATTTTAATTTCAATAATTAGCATGTTGTAAAATAAATTCTAGGAAAATTTGGTGATGTTTCCTAGAACCAGAAGACCCTACGAAAAATATATTTTGAGTTAATTCATTCATATTTTGAGTTAATTGGCCTAAACCCTTAAAATTGAATTTGAATTAATTAGGGTTAACCACAAATCAAATTGACTTGAAAACAATTCTCCATTGCTCTTTAGGGTTAGAGGAACCTTACATAAAATTTTGAAATCAATTGGACTTGATTAACCCCACCAAATGGATTGATTAAGCCTCATAAGCAAAATGAAACTTTAAAAATTCATAACTCCAAAAATACTTTTCAAAAATTCACAAAAATGGTTTTGAAGCTTCTCTAATATCAGGGGAGTTCAGCAAAATTAAAATTGGAATTTTCTAAAAAAAAGTTGATTTTTCACAATATTTTAATATTTTAATAATTAAAAAATAATAAAAATCATAAAAATATTAAAAATCATAAAAATGTCACATTTTGACTCCTAATCATTTAGAAACAAACCAAATATTTTTCCTAAGTCCCTAGGACGAGATATTGAATTTTAAAGGCTTAATGTAATTTTTAATGTTAAAAAATGATTTTTTAACCTCTTCACTAAAATAATTCTAATAAATAAAAAAAATTAGAAAATTATAAAATTTATTTCTCTGGACTCCTTGAGGTTAGAGGAATTTAAGGAAAATATAAAATCTATTTTTCAACTTTTATTTTATTTTAAAATTAATTAATACTCTAAAACTCAAAATAATTATAATACCTAAAATTTAATTCAAAAAATCACAAAAATTGGTCCAAGTGGTCCTCTAGTCATTAGGAACATCTTATAATTTTCTTAAGGACAAAAAATTTACTTTGGTCATGTTGTTGAATTTTCTTTGAAAACCCCTATTTTCTACTAAAAATAATTTTATAAATAAATTAAATCCAGAAAAAATCACATTTTCTACTATAATGTCTTAATTGACATGTTAGTGAGGTGACATAAAAATTTCAAATTCATTTGAGCTCAATTTAGTGAGTTATGAAATAAATAAGCTTAAAAGGGCATAAAGGTAATTAAAAATTTTAACCCTTAATTAAAACTTTAGGTCTAATCAAAATGGGGGTAAAATATTTCATTTTAACTTTCTCTTGGATGATTGAAACTTAGGGAAATTAAGGAGTAGAAACTCATTAAACACTTTGAAAATATCAAAATGAAACTTTAATTAATTAAATAATTTAAATTTTGGAAAGAATATATTTAAAATTTGGATTATTAAAATAGGGATATTATGAAGAGGATATTTATTCTTTAACTTAAAAATCCCTAAATAAGTCACTTTAACAATATTTAGTTCTTAATTAAAAATTAAAGTAATAATCCAAATTAACAACTAAAACTAAAATTAAACTAAAATTAAATTTAAAATATTGAAACTAAAACTAAAATTAAATTAAATTAAATTAAATTAAATTAAATTAAATTTAAATAAAATAAAATTAAATTAAATTGAATTAAAATCACTTAACAATAAACCTAAATGAAATCATTAAGAGTTAAATCAAAACATATCAATAATTTCAACACCTCTTTCTATCTAAGTAAATTTAAAACATAAACATCAATCTGAAATACTAAGATAATTGAAAGTGTAAAGATTTAAATTAAATCTAAAATAATTTGAACAATATTCCAAACTTAAAATTATTAATTAAAACCTCATAATTAAATTAAATCACTTTAAAACATTAACTCAAACTTTAAATTAAGAATGATTAAAATTCTCAACAAACCAACTTGCCCTTAAAGGCTTTAATTATTGTAATTCTTAAATAGAGTATTAAGTGAGATGTCACTTCATTCCTCAGGTAATCAAATACCCAAGTTCACTGAGCAAGAGACAAACTTTAACTAAACTCCTGGATGATTAATTCATATGTGCAACTAAATTTACTTGAACTCAAAAATAATCCCAGAAGTATTGAAAAGATGTTTAGGACTCATCCTAAGAACTTCCTTAATATGACGTGATGTTTTAGAAGAACAATTGAATTTAATTATTCTTTGATGAAGAAAATCATCCTTAAACCAAACCAACAACCTAGACGTCATAGGAGATGACTAGTTATAGGATTAGGAATTTGGTAGACAACCAAAACCCTTTCCCTTAGCCTTACCTAGGTATTTCTTGGAAAATATGTTTAAATGCCCTAACATGTGTTTTAAGTGCAGCTTGGGATGACGGGAAGACTCTCCAGAACGTTTTTATTTTATTGCAATTTACTTACATGCATTGCGCTTTACCTTTTCTTGCATGTTAAATAAGACTGTTGCATGAAAATCAAAACCTTTAGGATAGTCCCTGAACTGAAACCAAAACTAAATTAAAAGTCATTACAAGATAAAATTCACAGCCACAACATTCCAAAATATAAAACAACTCAAAATTTAATCACAAACAGAACAACAAAACTACAATTGCAACTAAATTAAAACGTCTCGTTGAATGATCGGGAATACCTCGGATGATGTAACCCACGTGTTGCTAACGGGATTTCCCACGGTCTAAATGAAAGTGTGGAACTCATTCAGTTGAGTTTAGCAAATTCATATGGACTAAGTGAATTCGATGAAACTAACGGTGCCAAGATGACGAAACCGTGGGATCTTAATCTGTTCTGTTTAATCAACTTTAAGATTTGTTTTAATTAAAACACTAAAGAAATTTGGATTTTAAGATTTCTCTAAACCAAAACACTTCTCTCATCTCCTAATTTATGATTTCTAAAACTAAACCTCTGCGGCAACAAAGAGCTTGGAGCATAGTGGGCAGCACGGCCATCGTCGTCAGCAAAACTCGGATCTACATCAGCTAAACCCTTCTTAGAAATAAACAACTAGACATAGGATTTCGAGGTAGTTTTCCTAGTGCAACATAAATCCTCAACTTTTTGTTAGGCATCTGCATAATTGTCTTCTGCAAATTTAGCCCTAACCTGTCTTAGGACTCCGAGGTAGTCGTTTGGTACGACATAAGTCCTCACATCTTCAAGGCTGTTTGTATGATTGTTTCATTCAAATATAAGTCCTAATTAATTAAAATTGGCAAGATTGAAACATTAAGTAAATTCCCAAATCTAAGCCAAATAATAGGATAGTTTGGGAAGTTGTCAAGATTCTTCTTGGATCCTCAGCTTCTCCTATTTCTCTTCCTTTGGACTCTTAAAATAAACTTGTTCCAAATTTGAGCTGATCCCTATTGAAATTTCCAAAATCCAATCATTTGAAAACCTTAAACTTTGAAATTCTTGAGAGCAAAACCACTAATCATTATCGTGAGTTTTCTTAAATGATTCCCGTCATTTAAGATGTAATTAACTATAGGGGCTTGCCCTTATAGGGAACTTTAAGAACCCGAGTAATATAAACCCCGCTTAATTTCTTTGTATTAAGCGAGAGGAACTTGTGGCTTATAAAATTGGTTCGCGGACCAAACGGATGTCACAAATCTTCTAGTTTATTTAATCGAGCCCCATCATCAAGCAGTGTGTCTATTCTTCGGGATAGATACACGGTTTGTGATGCGGTGCTCGTTTATATAAACTATTTGGGATGCGAGATCTGTTTGATTTCGTATCTTAAAATTTTCAAATTTAAAATTATTTTCAAAATCAATGACTACTTTCTAAATTATATATATATTTAAATTAAATTTAAAATTTAAAATTCGCCGACAATTTCTGTAGGCGACCCCTTTTAAAAAATACAACACTCAACCTAAAAATATGCCGACATCCCCTTCAGCCCAAATCAGGTCATGGGGGGGTGAACCTAACCAAAATCCATAGGTTGACCCATTTGGACCCAAAATCACCCCTCTCTCCATGCCACTTAAATCCAATCCTTTACACATGTCCAAAGGCAATTGACTGCACCAAACCCCAGCCTTGACTCCCCTGAGTCAGATGGTGACCTGACTCTGGCCGGCCAGCCACCAGGCCGCCGGAAAACGCCATGGTCGAGGAGCTTGGAATGAGCCAAATTTCAAATTCTCATCTACTGAGTTGCCCCACTCAAATTGGCCACCACAGCTCTTCATCTCCTCCCCTAGGCAGCTGACCCAGCCATCAATTGCCCCTGGGAAGCCCTGGCCACGGCTAATTAAACCAGCCACCGCCTCTCGGCCAAAAGGTTGGCTGAAATCAACCTTCATATAATCCCTCCAAACTCCTCACAGAGCTTCCCCTAGCGAAGAGCAATCCATCCCCACTGTTCTCCTGCCCTAAATCCCATTGATTGAGCTAAATTTTTGAGCTTGATTCTCAGGCCAGAACAGGACATCTCTCAAACCTCCACCAAAATCAAATTAAACTAACCCACACCTGCACAGGACCAAGAGAAGGAGTTCCCCAGTGAAAGCCCCCTCTCCAGGCCACCCAACTGCTCTAACCTCCAAAACCTGAAATCGAGCCTGGTCACTTTCATACATAGATCTTTCACCGGGGCCGGAGGCTTCATCCCTAGGCTCTTCCAGCTCCAACGAACGTGCCGAGCACATTCAGTTGAGGCCTCACCTCCTGAATCAAGGTATGGAGACTTCTCTTTAACCTGAGTTTCTAGCGATTCTCCATTTCATTTGAGTTAATTTCATAGCATGTAAACTGTATGGATGTGTTCGTCTCTTCAAGATGAATCCATAGAGTATAAGAACATAAAAAACCATTGAGAAACGAGAGAGATATTAGGGTTTGAGTGTGGGCGGTCACGGGTGCACACCAGTCGGAGACGACGACCAGCCGCCGTTGGATCGAGCATGTATCAAATGGACGGCTCTGATTGCATCGGACCAGGGAACGGTAAGTGAACCACGGGCTGCGTGGCGCTGAGTCAGATGGCGACAGAGAATGGGAGCATGCCGCGTGGAGCTTCGGAGACGCTAAGGTTGCCGTGGTGCTGAATCGGATAAGTAGGAAAATATGGAATTTATGATTTAATTAAATGCCTGAAACTTAGAAAATCCATATCTTTGTGTAGTAAAATCACAAAAATAAAATAAAAATACCCTCTTGCTCAGTGAACAAAGGAGAATAATGTAGAAAAAGAATTGACTTAATTTGATGAGTATTTTATTTTTAATTAATTATTTACTCATTTCAGTATTTTAATTCTCCATTTGGATATACAATTCACCATGGCATGAGACCATAGGGCTTTTGAAGCCTCTCATCTTGGGAACATTCCTTGAATTTTTAAAGGTCAGAGGCTATCCCTATGGCAAGTTGTGTATTTTTCAAATTTATGTCACTGTTTTTGGTATTTTAATTCCATTAATTAGCATATTACTTAGAAAATTCTAGGAAAATTTAGCAAAGTTTCTTAGGATCAGAGGACCCTAGAATAATTATGTTTTGAGTTAATTCATTAAGAATAATCCTAATTGGCCTAAACACTCAAAACTGAATTTCAATTAATTAGGGTTAACCACTCATCAAAAGAACTTAAAAACAATTCTCCACTGATCTTCAGGATTAGAGGGACCTCACATAAAAATTTGAAGTCAATTGGAAATGTTTAACCCTACTAAATGGATTAATTATGTCACATGAGTAAAATTAAACTTTAAAAGTTCATAACTTCAAAAATACATCTTAAAAATTCACCAAATTAGTTTTGGGACTTCTCTGGTAACAAAGGAGTCTATGAAAATTAAAATTGGAATTTTCTAAAAATCTTCATTTTTCACCTTATTTTAATATTTTAATAATTAAAAAATAATAAAAATTACAAAAATATTAAAAATCATAAGAATGTCACATTTTAACTCCTAATCACTTAGGAACAAACTAAATATTTTTCCCAAGTCCCTGGGATAAGATATTGAAATTTAAAAGCCCTATAACAATTTTTGAATTAAAAAATAAATTTTCCAACATTTTCACTAAATAAATTCTAATAAATCAAAGAAAAATCAGAAAATTATAAAATTTGTTTCTCTGGACTCCTTGAGGTCAGAGAGATTTAATAAAAATATAAAATCTATTTTTCAACTTTAATTTTATTTTATAATTGATTAATACTCCAAAAGCCAAAATAATTATAATAAATAAAATATAGTTCAAAAAACAACCAAAATTAGTCCAAGTGGTCCTCTAGTCATTAGGAACATCCCATAATTTTCTTAAGGATAGAAAACTTGGCTTGGTCAATTTGTTGAATTTCCATTGAAAATCTCTATTTTCTATTAAAATAAATATATAAATTAAATTAAAAATAGAAAAATCACATTTTCTCCTCTAATGTCCTAATTGACATGTGAGTGAAGTGACATAAAAATTTCAAGCTCATTTGAGCTCAAGTTAATAAGTTATGAAATAATTAAGCTTAAAAGGGCATATTAATAATTAAGAATTTTAACATCTAATTACAACTTTAGGTTTAATCAAAATGGGGGGTAAAATATTTGATCTTAATTCTTTCTTAGATGATTAAAACTTTGGAAAATAAAAGGGTAGGAACTAATTGATCACTTTTAATAATCCAAACAAAAAATGAAACCTTAATTAATTAAATAATTTAAATTTTGGAAGAATAATTAAAAAAAATTGAATTATTAAAATGGGGATATAATTTAGAGAGACTATAATCACTTAAACTAAAATCCCCAAATGAATCACTTTAATTATATTTATCTCTTAATTAAACTTAAGATGATAATTGAAAATAATAAATTAATAATAAAGAAAAGGTAACCCTTAATTAAATTAAAACTTAAAACATTAATTAACTTGATAATTAAATTGAAATAAATTTAAAACATTAAAAAAATTAATTTCAAAAAATCACTTGAAAGCAATTCTAAAACAAACTCGAAACATCAAAATCAATTTCAAAAAAAGTAATTCTTAATTAAAACATCAAACCAATTAAAAGTTAATCTAGAATATTGCAATTAAATTAAAATTATATCATTAAAGTCTAAATTAAATAATTTAAACTCCTCTTTCAATTCAAATAGTTTAATACACTTAAGAATAAAACAACTTGAACACTATTCCAAACTTAAATTTATTAAAATTTTATAACTAAATTAAATCACCTTAAAACATTAATTCTAATTTTAAATCGTTGAAATTCTTAATAAATTGATTTTGCCCCTAAAGACTTTTATCATTATAACTCTTAAATGGAGCATCAAGTGAGGTGTCACTTCATTCATGGGATAATCAAATGTCCTAAGTTCATTGAGCAAGAGTTAAAACTTAACTAAAAAATTTACAGGTGATTGATTCATCTACATAATAAAAACTCATTTAGACTCGAAATAATCTCAGAAGTATTGAAAAGATGTTTAGAACCCATTCTAAGCACTTCCTCAATACAATGAGGTGTTTTAAGAAGAATAATTGAACTTAATTGTTCTTTGGTGAAGAAAATCATCCACAAAATATAACGAACCTAGACGTCATAAGAACTGACTAGCAGTAGGATTAGGATCTTGGTAGACAACCAAAACCCATCCCTTAGCTTTGCCTATTGCTGCAAATATTTAAATGTTCTAACATGTGTTTTAAGTGCAGCTTGGAATGACGAGAAGACCCTCCAGGTACTCTTTTACTTTATTACAATTTACTTTATTACAACTTATTTACTGCGCACTGCGCTTTACTTTTCTTGCATGATAAACAGGATTGTTGCATGAAAACTGAAACTTTTAGGATAGCCACAAAACTGAAACTAAAACTAAATTAAAAGTCACACAAGATAAAATTCACCACCACAACATCTAAAATATAAAACAACTCAAAATTTAATCACAAATAGAACAACAAAACCACAACTTTAACTAAATTAAAATGTCTCATTGAATGATCGGGAACACCTCGGATGATGCAACCCACGTGTTGCTAACGGGATTTCCCATGGTCTAAATGAAAGTGTGGAACTCATTCAGTTGAGTTTAGCAAATTCATCTTGACTAAGTGAATTCGATGAAAATAACGGTGCCGAGATGACAGAACCGTGGGAACTTAATCGGTTCTGTTTAATCAACTTTAAGATTTGTTTTAATTAAAACACTAAAAACATGTGGACTTTAAGATTTCTCTAAACCAAAACACTTCTCTCATTCCCTGATTTTCACCTTCTAAAACTAAAACTCTACAACAACAAGGAGCTTGGAGCACAGTGGGCAGCACGCCCATTGTCATTAGCAAAACTGGAATCTACATCAGTAAAACCTTTCTTAGCATTAAATAACAAAGCCATAGAATTTCGAGGTAGTTTGCCTAGTGCAACATAAATCCTCAACTTTTTGTTAGGCATTTGCATAATCATGTTATGTAAATTAAGCCCTAACCAATTTTAGGATTCCGAGGTGGTCATTTGGTACGACATAAACCCTTACATCTTCGAGGCTATTTGTATGATCATGTCGTACAAATATAAGTCCTAATAAATTAAAATTGGTAGGATTACAACATTAAATAAACTCTTAAATTGAAGCCAAATAATAGGATAGCTTGGGAAGTTGCCAAGATTCTTCTTGGATCCTCAGCTTCTCGTACTTCTCTTCCTTTGGACTCTTAAATTAATTGTTCCAAATTTGATCCATTCCCTATTGAAATTTCCAAAATTCAATCCTTTGAAAACCTTAAACTTTGAATTTTTTAAGAGAAAAACCACTGATCATTATCGAGAGTTTTCTTAAATGATTCTCGTCATTTAAGATGTAATTAACTATAAGGGCTTGCCCTTATAGGGAACTTTAAGAACCCAGGTAATATAAACCACCTTAATTCCTTTATATTAAGCGGGGAACTTGTCGGCTTATAAAATTGGTTCACAGACGAAACAGATGCCACAAATCTTCTAGTTTATTTAATCGAGCCCCATCCTCAAGCAGTGTGTCTATTCCTTGGGATAGATACACGGTTTGTGATGTGGTGCTCATTTATATAAACTATTTGGGATGTGAGATCGGTTTAATTTCATATCTTAAAATTTTCAAACTTAAAATTATTTTCAAAATCAAATGCTACTTTCCAAATTATATATATTTAAATTAAATTTAAAATATGAAAATTCGCCGACAACTTTTGTAGGTGACCCCTTTTCAAAATACAAAACAACCTAAAAATAAGCCGCACAACTTCTGGCGACTCCACCGGGGAATGGTTCCTCTCTCCATTTTGATCAGATGGTTTTGCTTTCATAAATCGGTAGTGTATCCACGTCCCTAGTGGAGCAAACTACCATTCTTTCCGTTGGCATACCACGTTCATTTCTATCTTGAACGGGTATAGCCAACTTCTCTCGGATATAGGAGCCACTGTTTAGACACCCCTAAACAGAGAGGTTCTGAAATCCATTCACCTTTTTTCTGAGGTGGGGTGGACCCCCAATAGGTGTTAGCTTAGGAGCGGTTCTTCGGGTTGAGAAGTCTTACGAGACTTTCTATTCCTTTCCAATTCTAAATCGGGTCCTTTACCTTTTCTATACCTTTAATCATTTTGTTCCTAACAAACAAATCCTCTAATAAACAACCTTCTAATAAACAAATTCTCTTAAAAATCACAAATACACTAAGATAAACGAGAGTGTGTTCGGACTCTTTCTTTTTTGTTCTAAGTTTTGTGACGAAAGGAAGCATAATTCGGGACGGACATTCGGAATCTGCTCTGTAGAAAATGACTGCCCAAAAGTTAATTTTCTCCTTCACCAATGGACTGGACTTGGCTGTCTACAAGGATGAGCTACCTGACAATGGGATCATCCATTTCGGACAAGGATTCGGTAATACAGATATCAAGTTCGCTGACGTCACTCTCTTCGCACTAATGGATAAAGTGCCAGAAACTGAGAAACTCCTGATTGAGTTCAACCTGAAGTCGACTCATGAATTCCCTCCCCTGCAAAGGGTTCCAGCCGAAAGAAGTACTGCTATTTGTAGGAGGATTGTTGTCTCTACCCCCACCGGTCTAGTCATCTCTGCACCTACCCGACGCATCGCCAGCGGAAGGGGAAGGAAATCCAAGTACGTGATGAGCACGTCCTCTGTGGAGGGTACAAATTTTGCTACAATACCATCTGTTTTCGAGATTGGGTCGAGTTCAAGAGTTTCACCCCTGACTCAGACTCAAAGAAGAAATAGAAGCAGAAAGATAGCCAGGATTGAGAAAGCTAAGGCCGTTGAAGTTGCTTTCCTGGAAGAGATCCCAGAACTGCCTGAGTATACACCTCTGTTGGAAGGAAGTTTGTTTCACCCCCACTCTGCTACATCGGATGAAGAAGACGTCCAAAGGATTGCCGCTACATTACCCCGACCTGCATACTATAGTAACTACAAAAGAAAAATGGTTAAGACTATGCCATTTGCTCGGCTACAAGCTGTGATAGAAAAATTGACAAAGAAATAAAGATGCTTCGTGTCAGAAATACTAAGAAGAATGAGACGAGCGCCAGCTAGATCCCGCCTTAGACCTCGAGTAGAGCTTTTCACTGCTGTAGAGAAACCAAGGAAGAAAATAAGAGCTAGTTCACCTATTGTTGTATCGGGGCATCATATTAGGGAGGACACCACCTACCAGCATATAGCTGACAGACCGTCCGGTCCTAGGCCTTCTGCTGCAAGAAGGATGGTGTGGCAACCTATTATTACCGAGTCGAGACCAACACAACGTCTTGAGAAGAAAAGCCTCGTCAAAGAGCCCAAATCAGAAGAAAGTGCTACTGCAATAAAAGAAACTCCCGAAAAAGAAGTTCAATAGCCATCACACGACAACCGCGAGACCGTCTGGAAGAGACCTCTCGAGAATGCTATAGGAAAGCTAAGGATGGACATCCAACGGTTGGCGAAAGAAAGAGGAGAAAAGTTGGAAAATGAAGTTGATTCATCAGAGTTCATGGATGAGGAGTATGCCGAGATCAATATGGTTGAGACATGAGCATCATCAGCTTCGCAAGGTGCTCCGGCAGCTGTGGAAAGAGATGAACTGGAAGTGATGAGAGCACAGCTTTGGGAAAGAGATGACACAATTTCCCAGATGGCAAAGAGGATGGAAGAGATGGCTGCTGCTTTAGCCACTCTCCAAAGTCAGGTACAACCTCAGAAAGAAACACCCCCAGAGATCATTCATATTGCAGATGGAGGAAAAGTTATCACATCCATCAACAGAGATGAGCCACCAAAGAAGGACTCTACACATAATATGATTCCCGAAAAAGACATTAAAAACATGGTGCGAGAAGCCTTAGCACAATCTAAGAGCGGAGCATCTATTCATACGGGTAGACCTTACCCCGAAGAGCTCGATGCAGTCCGATACCCGAAAGGCATCGTACCACCTCTGTTTAAGACTTTTGATGGAACAGGAAACCCTCGGCAGCATGATGCACATTTTCGTGCTAGTTGCTGCAATGCCAGTGGGAGTGACGCTTTACTCTTCCGTCAGTTCGTCAGCAGTTTGTCAGAGATCGCCTTCGACTGGTACGCAGAATTGCCAAATGGTTCAGTTAAGACCTTTGCAGAATTGGAAAACCACTTCGTTAAGCGATTTGCCGGGGCTCGACACCATATCACCATCAGTGATCTAGTGGTGGAGCACCAAAAACTGAACGAGACTTTAGTGGATTACATACTTCGATGGAGGAACTTAAGCATGAAGTGTGAACCACAGCTTCAAGAACAGCATGCAGTCAGCATCTTGCTTAAGAGTATCAATGGTCTGATAGCACTTCACCTTAAAGGATTTACAATCAAGACTTTCGAGAAGTTGCTTAGCAAGGCCGGGAGCTTGCAAGAAGAGGCAAAGCAGTTAAGTTTCGTGGACAAGAACGATAAGCAGAAGCCTGTAAAAGCATTTGAAAAGAAATCTGGAATCATCGCGGCAGTAGAAAAGGGCAAGAGGCCGGTCTAGATATAGCCAGAGCAACCACAACCTAGTTATCAACCACTGCAACGGACATACCAACAACCGCAACAGATCTATCAGCAACCTCAGCAGGGTTATCAACAGCCTTGACAGAGCTATCAGTCGCCTCAGCATTATGAACAACCGCCTCGTCCACAGCGTACCCTGAAAGATTTTCTGAATAAGGAATATCCATTCAAAACTGAAGTAGTAGCAAAGATGTTCCGTAGTTTAATGAAGGCATCAGATTTTCAGCTACCGGAGCCCAAGAGGCCAAAAGAAATCAATAAGAAAGATCATCCAAACTATTGCCCTTACCACCGGATGCTCAGGCACAAGATAGAGGATTGCATCACTTTCAAGAGTTGGCTTGACGATAATCTTTGGAAAGGGAACATAACGATCCAGAAGGAATACATGAAGGAACCCCAAAAAGGAGGTTTCATCAATGTTATCTCGACAGATCCTATTGTTCAGATAAACCCGTATACGACCGATGATGGATGGAGTACCGTTTGGACAAAGTATTCAAAGAAAATTTTGGATCACATCCAGAACGCTTCGGTACACACTTCAACTCAGAGTTTGAAATCTACCGAGCCGGCACTATCACTTGCGATCGAAGAACCGCCTGAGAAGGAGGAGAAGATTGTAGAAGAGAAGAAGATTGAGGCTCCGAAGGGTAGACTAGGGGTTGCTTATCCTAGGATGGTTGTTTCTGATTCGGGGGAGAAATCCCTCGAACTTCTGACTCTGTATGATTATTTGCTTGCCCCGGCGGGATCTTATAATGATAAGAGTTTTGGCGTTGGCTACGTTTTCACTGTTTCTAACGATTACGTAACTAGCGACAACCGACTTAATCTGGATCTCGTTTCCAATACAAATAGCGATTCTCAAATCATACAAAACCTCGATGACCATGATGAAGAAGATGTTCACAAAGGAGGCTACGAAAGCTCAACAAGCAATGAGTCCATTTGTGAATTTCGAGGAGCTCCAATCGCGATAGAATTAGAGTTATCGAATTATGAAGCAACTCCAGAAGAGCCAATCATTCCAATTCAATGGGAAACATCAGCAGATCCAGCACCAGAATCAGAACAAGTAACTGAAGTCAACCTAAGAAGCGGAAAAGTTCTACCTCCTAGAATGGGTCCAAAGGATAAAGGAAAGCAGGCGGTTGCTCAGGAGGAGCCAACCCCAGCAGAGGAATTGCCCATTCGGGAAGAAACAGAGGAACATGGTAATACAGTGGACTATAATGTAGTAGCCCATTTTAGGAAGCTACCAGCTAAACTGAGCATATACGACGCTCTGATCTTATCAAAGGAGATCAGGGAAGCTCTGATCAAGGCTCTACTTGATCCAGAGATTTTTTTTGCTCAAATGGCCAGTAATTCCTTCAACTAGGTTTGCTCGTTAAAAGAACAACGAGGTGTTACCTTCATGGACAATGATCTATTACTGGGAACAGCTCATCACAACCGACCGTTGTACATTTCAGTCACTATTGGAAAGTTTACGCTCTCCAGGGTGTTGGTTGATCCAGGAGCATCAATCAACATAATGAATCTTCGGATGCTAGCATATTTGGAAATTGATGCTCGTGAGCTTGAAGCAGACAAGATGTTATTGAGAGGCTTCAATCAGAAAGGAGAGAGAGCTCTCGGATCGATTACACCGTTAATGAAAACTGGTGACTTGCAAAGACAACCACAAAATTCTATATAATTGATTCTGAGACATCGTTCAAAACTCTACTGGGTCAGCCATGGATCCATGAAAATCGGATGGTACCGTCGTCTCTGCACCAGTGCATAAAGTATTACGAAGGAGGAGAACAATGTATCAAAGGTGACTTGCAACCGTTCTCCGTACACGAGATTGGAATTCATGAAGATGCAGCCTATTACCCACCTCCGAAGAAAACAATCTTCTCCAGGAATGTCATACCAAATGAAGCAAAAGAAGTGCAAGACAATGAAGAGCCTGAAATTCTAGTCCAACAGTTACTCACCACTCTCTTACGGCGAGATGGTGACGATTTCTCCAGAACTCGCACCCGAGGTAGAGGCTGGGGATGAGGTTGTGGAAGAGACGTTGGAACAGTTGGACAGAAGAAACCAGTCATCGACATCAATTGGGAGAACAGTTCCGAAGAAGAAGAAATCAAGAAAGAAGCAGCGGCGATAAGTCAGAAGAAACCCCAGTTCAAGATCTCTCTCGAAGATGAAAAGAATGAAGAATATAAATCAATGTACAAGAAGATTAACCACTATGTACATACTATGACCCTAACCTCGATCCACCCTAATAAGGTCGAGGGTATGATGGTCAAGGAAGTGCATGGTGGCGGTACTAAACCAATCAAGTTTTACCGTGGTGCTTCTTCTTCCAGAATTGAAAATGATGTACAATTTGAAGATGTTGCTTCATATGAACTAATGGAACTGCCTTTTGATTGGTACTCTCCCTGTGTTCAAAATTTAATTCAACGTGGTGTCTTACCTCGACGATGGACAAAAGGTCAATCACAATGCTTTGAAAAATTATGGAATAACGCTAATCGGCCTCCCAATTAAAAACATGGTCTCGGATTCGGCACGGTAGGATCAGTTGATGATACGGGATTTTGCTTGGTTGTCCTTTGCGAGCCTAATCAAGACTGTTTGGAAACTTCAAAAGATCTCGAAGATCTACTAATCGGAAATGCTCCGCCAGAATTCGATGAAGAAATTAAATCTACAATAGACGAGTTAATGAAAGTTAACTTAGGTACTAACAATGAGCCTAGGCCGACCTTTGTTAGCTCCTTACTCAATAAAGAAGACTCCGAAAAAATAATCAAGCTATTAATGGAGTTCAAAGACTGTTTTGCTTGGAGTTACGATGAAATGCCAGGATTAGTTCCGGAGGTTGCGGTTCGCGGGCTAGGAGTGGATCACACTTCTTCGTTCCGGTCGAACGAGCTTCGAGAAGAATGCGTCTAGAGATTGAACAACAAGTAATAGTTGAAGTTAAGAAGCTAATAGATGCTAAATTTTTCCGTGAAGAGCAATACCCGACTTGGTTGGCCAATGTGGTACCAGTTAGAAAGAAGAATGGTCAGATTAGAATCTGCGTTGATTTTAGAGTTTTGAATAAAGCATGTCCAAATGATGAATTCCCGCTACCAATTCCAAAATTGATGATGGACATCGCTTCAACACATGAAATCTTTTCTTTCATGGATGGATCTTCGAAATACAACCAGATAAAGATGGCAACAGAAGATGAAAAGCTCACAGCCTTCAGAACTCCAATTGGAGTGTACTGCTACACAGTGATGCCATTTGGATTGAAGAACACAGGAGCAACCTACCAAAGAGCAATGACGAGGATTTTTGATGATCTCATTCACAACCAAGTCGAGTGTTACGTGGATGATGTGGTCATCAAGAGGAAATTAAAGGAAGATCACTTGTATGATTTGAGAATTATTTTCGAGCGATTAAGACAATTTAACCTTAAGATGAATCCCCTAAAATGCGCCTTCGGCATCACCTCTGGTAAATTCTTAGGATTTGTCGTCCGACATCGTGGAATTGAAATCGATCCGGAGAAGATTAAAGCTATCTTAGAAATACCACCTCCTAAAACCTTGAAACAACTACGGTCCTTTCAAGGGAAATTGGCATAACTTTGACGCTTTATCTCGAATTTTTCAGGAAGGTGTCAGCCATTTTCTGCTTTAATTAAGAAGGATGCTAAGTTTACTTAGGACTCCAAATGTCAGCATGCCTTCAATGACATCAAACAATACCTAATGACACCTCCTGTATTAGCAGCCCCAGTCTCGGGACGACCGTTGATACTTTATACCGCGACTTTAGACGACTCTCTCGGAGCCTTGTTAGCCCAGGTCAATGATGAGGGAAAAGAAAACGCGCTCTATTACCTAAGTCGTCGTCTAATTCCAACAGAAGTAAAATATCCTCCTATTGAGAAGCACTGTCTGGCCCTGATCTTCGCTGCATAGAAGCTCAGGCACTACATGCTTTCTCATAAGGTCAACCTTATTTCGAAGTTTAATCCGTTGCAATATTTGATGACCTGACCGACGCTTTCTGGGAGACTTTCCAGGTGGTCAATGATACTATTGAAATTCGATATAACTTTCATTCCTCTTCGTGCAGTAAAGGGAGAAGCCCTGGCAGACTTCCTTGCAGCACACCCTTTACTGGCAGAATCACCTCGCAATGACGACTTGCCAGACGAGCAGATAATGAGCCTAGAAGACCTCAATGATCAGTGTTGGGAACTGTACTTCGACGGAGCATCTTCAGCATAGAAAGATAAAAAATCGCAAACGATAGTGCCTGGTAAAGCAGGAATCGGACTAATCTTTATAACACCAGAGCGGGAGATGTTAAGGTATTCCTATCACTTAACAGAACCATGTACGAATAATGAGGAAGAATACGAAGCCCTCATAACAGGATTGGAATTAACCATTCAGATGGTAATAAAAGATATCAATATCTATGGAGATTCACAGTTGATCATTCAACAGGTTGCGGGACAATATAGAATTCTGAAGCCAAGACTCGAGCAGTACTTTCAGTGCGCGATGAAACTGTTGGAGCAAATTCTAAATGTAACGATCTACATGATTCCCAGGAGAGAAAATAATCTTGCAGATGCGTTAGCCTGCCTTGCAAAAGAATTTGCCTGCTTACAGGATGAGTTAGTTGAAATGTCAGTTCAGGGATGGCAGGTTCTCTCACAGCTCGGCATGGATACTATACATAAATCAGAAAAAGCAGAAGAAACAATTGCAGCAGTGACAGAAAATACAGAAGATTGGCGGCAGCCACTAATAGACTACTTGCAAATAGGAAACCTATCAGAAGATAAGTCGATAGACCATCAAATCAAGAAAAGAACTCTGTCTTACTCATTAATAAACAACACCTTATACAGAAGGTCATTTGATCAGATGTGGCTAAGATGCCTGAGCGGGTCTGAGGCTCGTGAAATTGTCAAAGAAGTACTCTCAGGACTTTGTGGCGCTCATCAATCGGGTCTGAAGATGAAAATGAAGATTAAAAGACTAGGGTATTACTGGCCCTCGTTGATAACCGACTGCATGAAGGTTGCCAAAAGTTGTCACCAGTGCCAAGTACATGGAGTGGTTCTACATCAACCTCCAAATGTACTACATCTGACAATCGCGTCGTGGCCATTTGAGTGTTGGGGCACAGATATCGTGGGTCCGATATAGCCGCCTTCTTCAATAGGACATCGCTTCATTCTTGCAGCTACAGATTACTTCTCCATGTGGGCAGAAGCAGTACCGCTCGGAGAAGTAAAGGCACATCATGTGTTGCAGGTCTTTAAGAATCAATTTGTCTACCGTTTCGGAGTACCGCACAGAATCATTTCATATAATGAATCTGCGTTCAAGAGTACGATGATCAGCAATTTTGTCAGAAGTCACGAGATTGCTTGGTGCTATTCAACAATCTATTACCCAAGAGCGAACGGCTTGGCCGAGGCTTTTAATAAAACTCTCGTCCAAATCCTAAAGAAAACCTTGGACAACAACAAAAGAAATTGGCACGAGAAGTTGTTAGAAGCCTTATGGGTCTACAGGATGACTTTCAGAACTCCTACTCAGTCTACGCCTTACGCTTTAGTGTACGGGTCCGAGGCCGTCTTACCCTTGGAGGTACAGCTTCCATCACTCAGAATTGCAGTTGCATAAAAGATCACTACATAAGGAAATGCCAAATTACGATTGGAAGAATTGGAAAGCTTGGAAGGAAAAAGACTTTCATCACTGCAGAATTTGGAACTGTATCAAGCCAAGATAATCCAGGTCCACGATAAACTAGTCCATCCAAGGACATTTAAAGTCGGTGACTTGGTTCTAGTTCTTCAAAGACCTGTTCTTGCACACCGCAAGATAGGAGGTAAATTTGAACCAACATGGGAAGGGCCATTCGTGGTCGAGACAATCTACTCAGGAGGTTCCTACCAACTGGTGAATTACCGTGGAGAACGACCTATGGTTCTAATCAAAGGACGATATTTGAAGAAGTATTACGCAACCTGATGTTTCGACAGATGAACTTTAAAAATGAGGTCTCATTCCTAGAAGCACGGGTAGAGTAATCATTTGCGACTGGGTCCGAACCCAAAACATAAAAAAATGGATGATAAAAAAGAAAATCATTAACAAAAAAATGTTTTAAAAAGAGAAAAAAAACGTGTGAAATTGTAATAACAAAATGTCAATCTTTCCTTTTAAATCAATTCATTCCTGATCTTTCCCTCATCTCTTCCTACTTTCTTTAAAAATTAAAGGAGATAAATAAGAATTTTTCATTAATAAATGTTTTTCTTAATTGTTCTTGTTTATAGTACAGCCCCTGTCCTTTCCATATTTTTTTTGCAGGGAAATGTCAAACGGGCGGTTGGTTTTGAACTTTAGAAATGGCGTGAGTCTAGCACTTGATGAAAAGAGGGTGAGGGATGGAGCCGTGATCGAGATTGACTCTGACTTCACACCAGCTGGGCTACAATATGAAGAAAATGATTGGACCCCGATTGATCGGGAAGAGTTTCATAGCCAGACAGTGATGAAAGTGGGTGGCCCAAGTCGACGAATCCGCCGAGAAAAAGAGAAAAGCAAATGCCGCTCATGCAACAGGAGAAGATAAGAAAGTTAAGTCCGTTGTTACTACGGCGGAGGGCGAGCTTGTCGGCGCCATGCCCGCGAAGTCCAAGGGGTAAGGAGAGCTACTCTCACTGCCACCCAGCGGAGGAACAAGAATTGCCACATTCGCAAGATGTTAACCAAGTTAGCAGCAGATCAACATGAAGAGACAGTTGCTACGGTATATTTTTAGGTTGAGTGTTGTTTTTAGAAAAGGGGCGCCTACAGAAGTTGTCGGCGAATTTTAGATTTTAAATTTAATTTAAATATATATATAATTTAGAAAGTAGTATTTGATTTTGAAAATAATATTGAGTTTGAAAATTTGAAGATATTAAATCAAACTGATCTCACATCCCAAATAGTTTATATAAACGAGCACCGCACCAAAAACCGTATATCTATCCCGAAGAATAGACACACTGCTTAATGATGGGGCTCGGTTAAATAAACTAGAAGATTTGTGACATTTGTTTGGTCTGCAAACCAACTTTATAAGCCGACAAGTTCCCCTGCTTAATATAAAGAAATTAAGCAAGGTTTATATTACCTCGGTTCCTAAAGTTCCCTATAAGGGCAAGCCCTTATAGTTAATTACATCTTAAATGACGGGAATCACTTAAGAAAACTCTCGATATTGATCAGTGGTTTTTCTCTCAAGAATTTCAAAGTTTAAGGTTTCAAAGGATTGAATTTTGCAAATTTCAATAGGGATTAGCTCTAATTTGGAACAGTTTATTTTAAGAATCCAAAGAAAGAGAAGTAGGAGAAGCTGAGGATCCAAGAAGAATCTTGACAACTTCCCAAACTATCCTATTGTTTGGTTTAGATTTAGGAGTTTATTTAATGTTGCAATCCTGCCAATTTTATTTATTTATGTCTTATATTTGTATGATATAATCACACAAATAGCCTCGAAGATGTGAGGGTTTATGTCGTACCAAACGACCACCTCGGAGTCCTAAGGCCGGTTAGGACTTAATTTACATGATATGATCATGCAAATGCCTAACAAAGAGTTGAGGATTTGTGTTGCACTAGGCAAACTAACTCGAAGTCCTATGGCTTGGTTATTTAATTCTAAGAAAGGTGTAGCTGGTGTTGATCCGAGTTTTGTTGATGACGATGGCCGTGCTGCCCACCATGCTCCGAGCTCCTTGTTGTTGCAGAGGTTTATTTGTAGAAGGTGAAAATCAGGGGATGAGAAAAGTGTTTTGGTTTAGAAATCTTAAAGTCCAAATATTTTTAATATTTTAATTAAAACAAATATTAAAGTTTTTTAAACAGAACCGATTAAGATCACATGGTTCCGTCATCCCGACATCAATATTTTCATCGAATTCACTTAGTTCAGATGAATTTGCTAAACTCAACTGAATGAGTTTCACACTTTCATTTAGACCGTGGGAAATCCCGTTAGCAACACGTGGGTTACATCATCCGAGGTATTCCCGATCATTCAATGAGACATTTTAATTTAGTTGTAATTGTAGTTTCGTTGTTTTGTTTGTGATTAAATTTTGAGTTGTTTTATATTTTGAATGTTGTGGCGGTGAATTTTATCTTGTGGTGATTTTTAATTTAGTTTTGGTTTCAGTTTAGGGACTACCCTAAAGGTTTTGGTTTTCATGCAACAGTCTTGTTTAACATGCAAGAAAGGTAAACACAGTGCATGTAAGAAAATTGCATAAAAATAAATTGCAACATAATAAAAGCGTACCTGAAGGGTCTTCCCGTCATTCCAAGCTGCACTTGAAATACATGTTAAGGAATTTAAATATTTCAACAAGTACCTAGGTAAAGCTAAGGGAAGGTTTTGGTTGTCTACCAAGATCCTAATCCTATAACTAGTCATTCTTATGACGTCTAGGTTCTTGAATTTGTTTATGGATGATTTTCTGCAATAAAGAACAATTAAGTTCTATTGTTCTTCTAAAACTACCCATTGTATTGAGGAAGTGCTTAGGACGAATCCTAAACATCTTTTCAATATTTTTGGACTGTTTTGAGTCCAAGTGAATTTAATTGTACAGGTGATTTAGTCATCTGAGAATTTAGTTAAGTTTTGTTTCTTGCTCAGTGAATTTGGACATTTGATTATCCCATGGGTGAAGTGACATCTCACTTAATACTATCTTTAAGAGTTATAATAATTAAAGCCTTTAAAGGCAAGTTGGTTTGTTGAGAATTTTAATCATTCTTAATTTAAAGTTTGAGTTAATGGTTTAAAGTGATTTGATTTAATTATGAGGTTTTAATTAATAATTTTAAGTTTGGAATAGTGTTTAAATTATTTTTGGTTTAAATCTTTATACTTTAGGTGATCTTAATATTTTAAATTTGTTTTATTTTTATTATTAAATGATGTTAACTTAATTTAATTTAAATTTGATTTAATTGAATTTAATTCAATTTAATTTAAATTTTTTTTTTAATTTAACTTAACTTAATTATTAAAATGTTAATTTAATTTAATTTTAATTTTAATTTAATTTTTACTTAATTTAATTTAATTTAATTTGATTTAAATTATTTAATGTTTTGAACTTTTCTTTAATTTAAAGGTTATTTATTTTTTAATTTTTAATTTAATTAGTTTGGATTATCATTTTAATCTTAATTAAAAGTTAAATATTGTTGAAGTGATTTATTTAGTGATTTTTTTATTAAAGGATTAATATCCTCTCAAGTTATATCCTTATTTTTAATAATTCAAATTTTTATTATTCTTCCAAAAATTTAAATTGTTTAAATAATCAAAGTTTCAATCATCCAAGAAAGATAAAATCAAATATTTTACCCTCTATTTTAATTAAACATAAAATTTTAATAAAGGGGTTTAAATTCTTTAATTATTAATATGCCCTTTTAGGCTTATTTATTTCATAACTCACTAAATTGAGTTCAAGTGAGCTTGAAATTTTTATTTCACCTCACTCACATGTCAATTAAGACATTAGAGGAAAAAATGTGATTTTTCTGAATTTAATTTATTTATATAGTTATTTTTAGTGAAAAATAAGGGATTTCAAGGAAAATTCAACAACATCACCAAAGTAAGGTTTCTGTCTTTAAAAAAATTATGGGAAGTTCCTAATGACCAGAAGATCTGCTTGGACCAATTTTGGTGATTTTTTGAATTATATTTTATTTATTATAATTATTTTGACTTTTAAAGTGTTAATTAATTATAAAATAAAATTAAAGTTGAAAAATGGATTTTATATTTTTCTTAAATCTCACTAACCTCAAGGAGTTTAGAGAAACAAATTTTATAATTTTTTGATTTTTCTTTGATTTATTAGAATTAATTTAGTGAAAAGGTTGGGAAATACATTTTTTAATATTAAAAGTTGTTTTAAGCATTTGAAATTCAATATCTTTACTTTGAGACTTGGGAAAAATATTTGGTTTGTTCCTAAGTGATTAGGAGTCAAAATATTACATTTTTATGATTTTTAATATTTTTATGATTTTTATTATTTTTTAATTATTTAAAATATTAAAAAATGATTAAAAATAAAAAATTTTAGAAAATTCTAATTTTAATTTTTATAGACTCCTCTGATACCAGAGAGCCCACAAACCAATTAGGTGAATTTTTGAAATGTATTTTTGGAGTTATGAATTTTTAAAGTATAATTTTGGTTATGTGACTTAATTAATTAATTTAGTGGGGCTAAACATCTCCAATTGATATCAAATTTTTATGATAGGTTCTCTATATCCTAAAGATCAGCGGAGCATTGATTTCAAGTTATTTTGATATGTGGTTAATTTTAATTAATTAAAATTCCATTTTAAGGTTTTGGTCAAATTAGAGTTTGCTTGATTGAAATAAATTATGTGATAATTTTCTAATTTTTCTCTGGTAAAAGGGAACACACTCTAATTTTTCTAGATTTTTCTAAGCAACATGGAAATTTTTATAATTATTATAGGATAACTAAAGCATAGTATTGAAAAATAGATTTCTCATCATGGAAATCTTTCTTGACTTTGGAAAAATCAAGAAAGATCAACCATTATGCATAGAATAACATATAAAAATTTCAAGTTTTGGTGAAGCTCCTACATGCATGAAGAATTAAAATATTGAAAACACTATTTAATTAATTAAAAATAAAATATGCATTAAATAAAAATTAAATTACTTTCACATTATTCTCCTCGGTTTCATGAGCAAGAGGGTATTTTTATTTTATTTTTTTTGGTGTTTTCTAGGCAAAGTTATGATTTTTTGAAGTTTTGTGTCAAAAATAAATTCAAAAAATCCATTTCTCGCTCAATCCACGTGTCGCTCTCCTATTGGCTAGCGTGGTTCTGTATGGCGCCTGTTCATGGATGAAGATCAGTCTGACGGCATCAGAGCCATCCGTCAGATACACGCCTGATCAGACGGCTGTTGCTCCTCTCTCCTAGTGCTATTCACCCAAAACCGTCCACATTCAAATCTTGATATCTCACTCGTTTCTCAACGAAATTGAATGAATTTTTTTTTTAAAATGATCATCTAATCAAGTAGCACGCATCTATATGGTGATGATATACTTAAAGAATGTAAATATTTACAGAAAATTAAAACATGCTCGGTTGGAGGAGAAAAAATTTGATACCTTCGTCCAAGAGGTGAGGCCTCAATTGGAAATGGTTTGATTAAGCTTAGGAATGCTTGGAAAAGCTTTGGGAACAATTTGGCAGGGTCTCCCCAAGGTAAATCTTACATCTCCTCCTCTTAGCCATGGAGGTGGGGTTTAAATAAGGAAGGTTATGGTGGAGCTTTGGGTGGCCATGGGGGTTGATTAGTGGGTTCAAAATATGTGTTTAGGTGGAGGGGAGGTCAGAGTTTGATTTTGGTGCAATCAATTTGGGATTGCCATGTGTAAAGTCAAGGATTTAAATGGCATGGGTGTAAGGAGCATTTTTGGTCCAATTTGGGTCAATTCATGGTTTTGGCTTGGTTCACTCACCAAGGCTTGATTTGGGCTGATGTGAGATCATTTGGGTCAGCCTCACATGTGTGGTGAAGTCCCCATCCAAGGTGAGGTTGCCAATTTTGGTTAAAGTGTATCATTGATGGGGTTAAAAAAGGTTTAGTGAAGGCTTAGGAAAGGCTCCCCTCTTTTGCCATAAGTTGCATGGTGGGGTGGAAAGGGCTCCCCATGGCTTGCATATGGCTTATGCATGGCTCCATGGCTTCAGTTGGCTTGCTCATGGCTTGGGAAAAGGTTGGCTCACTTGCATGGAAAAGGGTTATTTGGAATTTTGAAAACTTTGGATTCCTTTGATGGGATTTGTCATGACGCTACAAATGGGTTGATTTCATGATGTTTTAAGACTTTGTTCAAATAGGATTATCAAAGGAATGATGAAGAAAGGTTTCATGTGGGCTTGGGGATGGATTTTGGGCTTTTGAATTTGATGGAAAGTGGGCTTTTAAAGGCTTTATGGAAGTGGGCTTTTAAGTTTGAAAACAAATTGGTGGATGGAGATTTTGTGAAAGATTAGGCTAAAAAAATGTTGGGTTTAGTTTAGGAGTGTGGCATGAGTGATTTGGAGAAGGTTTGGTGTCATTTGGAATTGAAATAGGTTTAATTTGGGCCTTTTTGGTAATGGGGCCCATAATGGGTCAAATTGGGCTAACTTTGGCTATCTTGGGTTAATGTTGGTTTAAGGTTTTATTTGATGTAAAATTAATGTTAAGAAATGTTTAGGAGAGTGTTATAAAGAGTTTTCAACTTTGGTTGGGCTTTGATCTTGGGATTTGGGCCTATTTGGGTTAGGTTTGGGTTCAGGCCAATTTAGGGGATTTAGGCTTCAAATTGAAAGTGGATCCAAATGTTAATCATATTGGGCTTGGATTTGGTCTAGATTGATATTAGGGATATGAAATTGAAGTTTAGAATTGAATTGGACCAAAATTGAGGTCAATTGGGGTGGTTTGGTTTGACATTGGGCTCACTTTAGGTTTAAAATAAATCAAATTGGGGGTTATGGTAAAAGTGGGTTAAATTGACAAAATTGGCTTATGGTGTAGTTGAATAAAATGAAATTGGGAATATTTAGGATTTTTTGGAATTTTTTTAGGAATTTTCTGAATTTATGGAATTTTTGGCTAAGAAGGGCATTTTGGGTATTTGGAGGGTATTGGGGGGTATTTTTGGAAATTTTTGTATATTTGGATATGGATGATCAATTTGAGTGGGGGGAAATGTTTAGGATTTATTTTGAGGAATTTTGGGTAATTTAGGTGATTTTGCAAATTTTAGGTAGTTTCAAGGGCATTTGGTAAGTTTAGTGGGTGTAAGGCTCCGGGGGTCGAAAATTGAAATTTTGGAAAAATGAAGAATGATCAAATTTGAGTAGAATGGAATCACTTTGGTTGAGCCATGAAGCCATATCAAGCCCATAAGAGCCATGAGAGGACTCATTTGAGATATTCACTATGTTGTTCCTAACCGTCTTAGCCAAGGGCCTAGGGGTTAAGATCCATCCACATGAATTACCTACATGAGTCAGGAAGTCAAGCTAGGCATGAATAGTTTTAGTATTTGGAATGTGTGTGAAAGTGTAATGTGTGCAGGTCAACCCTTACCAGACCAGGCCACCCAGGGTAGTCCTAAGGCCAAAGAGTCCTATAGGGAACTCATCTTTTAAACCTCCACATTTGATCTTAACCCTCCAAGTGACTTAGGGGTTTACAATCAAACTTATGGTGTTTGCAGGGAGTTCATAGGTGTTTAAATTTCTAAGTGGTGGGTCCCATCTCTAATCCTCTAAGATAGTCAAAGGGAAAGCCTAAGACTAGATCCTAAGTACTAAGGTGAGAGAAGAGAAAAGACCTCATAAAAAATGAGGTCAACATACCGTCAAGACAAATACTCTAAAGAAATTGGTTCGTCAGGAACCAGAAAGGAGATCAACTCCAAGGAAAGCAGAACAGATAAAGGAAATCCCAAGAAGAGCAGAAATAGAATCAGCGCCTCGACACCAAGCAGATGCACCAGTTCTGAAGAGTCTTGTTGCAAAAGCAACCCCAGAGGATGTTCCGACAGAGACTATCCTTGAGGAGCCAAGACATGCAGGAGAGCTTGCTGGGGTTGAACCATACATTCCCCAGTACGTTACTAGACCTCGCTGATTACAGATAATTCCGGAATATGAGTTGGAAAGGATGCAGAATGTTGAAAAGAAAACTTTTGAATACTTAAAGAGAATTGGAGGCAAGAGGATCAATATCTTAGAAGGCCTCGAGCTGCATACAGATGCATTCTCAGATTACGAGCAGCAACAAATTGTAAATTGCATCATTGAACTTCAGAAAATGGGCCGAGCTGGCCTCCTGAGGGAAAAGACCTTTTCAGAACCCCGAAGATGTATGCTAGGAAAAGGAAGAATTACAATCCAATGCAGATGTTTCTACAACTTCGCGGTAGACAGAAAAGGGAATCCACCAGGAATACTTTGTCGCAGTGAGATGGATACGATGCCCAGAATTATCAAGAGAATGTTAAAAAGGATGATAACATGGAGGTTATTGGCTACATATTGCATACCCAACAGCTGCATCATTAACATCTACAAGGAGGGCGACTGCATACCTCCACACATAGACCATCATGACTTCGTCAGACCTTTCTGCACAGTGTCTTTTGTTAACCAATGTAAAATCATGTTCGGATCTGACCTCCAGATTGCAGGCCCCGGTGAGTTCCGAGGGCTGGTGGAGATACCACTACCGGTAGGTTCCGTCCTGGTGTTGAAAGGAAACGGAGCAGACATCGCAAAACATTGCATTCCAGGAGTGCTTGTGGAACGAATCTCCGTCACTTTCAGGAGAATGGATGACAGAAAAATGCCTTTCCACTTTTAGCCAGATCCAGAGTTAGTGAGTCTCCGACCCTACGAGCTATGATTTACATGGGAGATATCACACCTCCAATGCACATCCATACGGCATTCCTGCCAAGGATGACTTGGAAGGTGATGTTATTGTCCATGTATCTCACTATTCAGACATGGATTTTGCCCGCTACTTTTTAAAAGAGACTTGAAGAATCATACACAATCCGTGTTGGATTTATATGAATTGTATGAGATATTGAATTCTCAAGGAAAATATCATCATGTTTTGGAGCAAGATGTATGATGTATTTTCGACGAGATTGGAATGAAAACAACCAGGTCATGTTTTGCCTTCACCTCTTTTTTTGTGCAAATTGACTGGGAAACGCCATTAAGTTAAATGAACTTCGAACAAAGAACAAAGGGAAAATAAAAATAAATAAGAACTCTTTTAAAAAATATGAATGTCAAAACGAACCCCAAATAAATGTGAACCCTAAATTGAAAATCGAGCTAAAATCAAATCACAACAAGCTACTAAGACAAATTCCTGAATCTGAAATCCCCAGCCTTCGACTATTCTCAAATCACTTTTTGACTCTCCATATTTCCTTCCCTCTTTTTGAGAAGGTCGACTGAATCTACTGACACAGAACCACGAAAACTTTCGATTTGGTTCTGATGGCATGGATTCATATCCTTCGCCAAATAATTAGACTTTGATCGATCCTCGGGGGACGTGAAACTCTTTCACGTCTCATTCCAAACCTTCCTCTAAACTCAAATCTCCACAGAAAATTTCAAGCCTTTAAACCTTCGAGACTGGAACCAGATTCCAATTCCCATTAAACCTTTGAGATTGGAACCAGATTCCAGTTCCCTTTAAACCTTCGAGACTGAAACTAGATTCCAGTTCGAGACTGGAACCAGATTCCTGTTCCCTTTAAACCTTTGAGAATGGAACCAGATTCCAGTTCTCTTTAAACCTTCGAGACTGGAACTAGATTCCAGTTCTCTTTAAACCTTCGAGACTGGAACCAAATTGGAGTTCTATTTAAACCTTTGAGACTGGAACCAGATTCGAGTTCTCTTTAAACCTTCGAGACTGGAACCAGATTCCAGTTCTCTCCTTTGAGACTGGTACTAAATTCCGGTTCTCTCCTTTCGAGGTCGGTACCAAATGCCGACTCTCTTCAAGAGATTGATACCAAATTTCAACTCTCTCCTTCCGAGACTGGTACCAAATTCCAGATCTTGATTTGAGATCAGTACCTAAATTCTGATTCTCATCCTTTTCAATCGATACTTAAACTCTGATTCTTACTCCAAGGCTGGCACCTAAATTCTAGTTCTCTTTGCAATCCCGAGGTCGGAACCTAGGTTCCAATTCTCATTTCAAATCTAGATTTCCTTGAATGGATTTTAAATTAATCCTCAATCAAAATTGAAAATCAGAACAAATCGAAATCTAAACTCACACATTAAAAAAAGCTCGGAATAGAAAATGAAATGAAATTTAAATCAAATTTCCCCAGATCTTATGATCTAGAATTCACCTCCTTTTCTATTCCCTAGCAAGAGTTCAGGGATCTCTAGTCTTGGAGATATACTCGATACTCTCCAGCGGAAAATTGTTTCTAATCTGTTCTAAGTGTGTCACTTAGACGTCTGTGTTGGTTTTGTTGATCTCTTCGGTCAACGCCAATACGCGCGGTGTGCTTGGTTAGCACACCACACCTATTGGGGGTCCATTTGTTGACCTCATTTTTGATGAGGTCTTTTCTCTTCTCTCTCTTTAGTACTTAGATCTAGCCTTAGGCTTTCCCTTTGACTATCTTAGAGGACTATAAATGGAACCCACCACTTAGAAATTCAAACACCTCTTAACTCCCTGCAAACCCCATAAGTTTGATTGTAAACCCCTAAGTCACTTGGAGGGTTAAGATCAAATGTGGAGGTTTAAAGGATGAGTTCCCTATAGGACTCTTTGGACTTAGGACTACCCTGGGTGGCCTGGTCTGGTGAGGGTTGACCTGCACACATTACACTTTCACACACATTCCAAATCCTAAAACCATTCATACATAGCTTGACTTCGTGACTCATGTAGGAAATTCATATGGATGGGCCTTAACCCTAAGGCCCTTGGCTAAGAGGGTTAGGAACAACATAGTGAATGCCTCAAATGAGTCCTCTCATGGCTCTTATGGGCTTGATATGGCTTCATGGCTCAACCAAAATGATCCCATTTCACTTACATTTGATCAATCTTTATTTTGCCAAAATTTCAATTTTTGACCCCGGGGGCCCTACACCCGCCAAACCTACCAAATGCCCTTGAAATTACCGAAAATTTGCAAAATCATCTAAATTACCCAAAATTCTTCAAAACCAATCCTAAACATTTCTCATCATTCAAATTGATCATCCTTAGCCAATTATACCAAAATTTCCAAAAATACCCCCAATACCCTCCAAATGCCGAAAATGCCATTTTTAACAAAAAAAAATCCAAAAATTCCAAAAATTCCCAAAAAAATTTCAGAAAATCCCAAATATTCCCAATTTCATTTTGTTTAACTACACCATAAGCTAATTTTGTCAATTTAGCCCACTTTTACTAAAACCCCCAATTTGACCCATTTTTAACCCAAGTGAACCCAATGTCAAACCAAACCACTCCAATTAACCTCAATGTTGATCCAATTCAATTCTGAACTTCAATTTCATATCCCTAATATCAATTTAGACCACATCCAAGCCTAATTTGATGAACATTTGGATCCAATTTCTATTTGAAGCCTAAGGCCCAATTTTGGCCCATAACCTAAACTTAGCCCAAACCAACCCAATTCAACACCAATTAGCCCCAAATCTTTTCCTAAACCTTCCTAACATCCCCACAAACAAAACACTAACTTGATTTGCCCAAAATTTGAACCTAAACTCCACCCAAACCTAACCGAAACAAAAAATCCCCAATTTTGGCCTAAACCCACCATGAACCCAAATGGGCCCAAATCCCAAAATCAAAGCCCAACCAAAGTTGAAAACTCTTTGTAACATTTCCATAAATATTTCTCATCATTAATTTTACATAAAATCTAACATTAGTCCAACCTTAGCCTAAGTTAGCCCAATTTGACCCATTTTGGCCCCTTTACCAGAAAAGTCCCAAATCAAAACCAATTCAACTCCAAATCACCTCAAATTTGTTTCAAATCACTCATGACACATCCCTAAACTAAACCCAACATTTGTTTGGCCCAATCCTTCAAAAAATTTCCATCCACCAATTTGTTTTCAAACCTAAAGGCCCACTTTCTTAAACCATTCTAAAAGCCCATTTTCACCAAATCCAAAAGCCCAAAAATCCATTCCAAAGCCCACAAGAAATTTCCCCTCATCATCCCTTTGATTTAAATCATCCCCTAAGTCCAAAACCAATCATTTTGATTAAACCAAAATAACATCATGACAAAACCAATCCAAAAAATCCAAAGTTTTCAAAAATTCCAAATAACATTTTTATGAAATTGACCAAACCTTTTCCCAAGCCAAATGGAGCTATGAAGCCATGCATAAGCCACATACAAGCCGCTTTCCACCTCACCATACCATTATTGGTAAGAGAGGGGAGCTCTTTCCTAACCTATGATTAAACATTTTAACCTTACCCATGCTTCACCTAAACCCAAAATTAATCTAAATAAGCTTGGATGGGGACTTCACCACACATGTGAGGCTGATCCAACTGATCCCCTTCAGCCCAAATCAGGTCATGGGGGGGGGTGAACCTAACCCAAATCCATAGGTTGACCCATTTGTACCCAAAATCACCCCTCTCCCAATGCCACTTAAATCCAATCATTTACACAACCCATCCCTGATTCCCCTGAGTCAGATGGTGACCTGACTCTAGCCGGCCACCCACCAGGCCGCTGAAAAACGCCATAGCCGAGGAGCTTGGAATGAGGCAAATTTCAAATTCTCACCTGCTGAGCTACCCCACTCCAATTGGCCACCACAACTCTTCATCTCCTCCCCTATGCAGCTGATCCCAGCCATCAATTGCCCTTAGGAAGCCCTGGCCATGGCTATTTAAACCAGCCAACCCTCTCGGCCAAAAGGTTGGCTGAAATCAATCTTCATAGAATCCCTCCAAACTCCTCACAGAGCTTCCCCTAGCCAAGAGAAATCCATCCCCACTGTTCTCTGCCCTAAATCCCATTGATTGACCTCAATTTTGGAGCTCAATTCTCAGGCCAGAACATGACATCTCTCAAACCTCCACCAAATCAAATTAAACTCACCCACACCTGCACAGGACCAAGAGAAAGAGTTCCCCAGTGAAAGCCCCCTCTCCAGGACACCTAATTGCTCTAGCCTCCAAAGTCTGAAATCGGGCCTTGTCAATTCATACTTGGATCTTTCACCAGGGCCAGAGGCTTCATCCCTAGGCTCTTGCAGCTCCAACGAATGTGCCGAGCACATTCAGTTGAGGCCTCACCTCCTGAACCAAGGTATGGAGACTTCTCTTTAACCGAGCTTCCAACAATTCTCCATTTTGTTTGAGTTAATTTCATAGCATGTAAACCATATGGATGTGTTCGTCTCTTCAAACGAATCCATAGAGTATAAGAACACAAAAAACCATTAAGAAATGAGGGAGATATTAGGGTTTGAGTGTGGACGGTCACGGGTGCACACCAGTCGGAGACGACGACCAGCCGTCGTTGGATCGAGCGTGTATCGAATGGAAGGCTCAGATTGCGACGGACCAGGGAATAGTACGTGAACCGCGGGCCGCGTTGCGCTGAGTCGGATGGCGGTGGCTAATGGGAGCGCGCCGCGTGGAGCTTTGGAGACGCTAAGGTTGCCATGGCGCTGAGTCGGATAAGTAGGAAAATATGGAATTTATGATATAATTAAATGCCTGAAACTTAGAAAATCCATATCTTTGTGTAGAAAAATCACGAAAAGAAAATAAAAATACCCTCTTGCTCAGTGAACAGAGGAGATTAAGGTTGAAATAGATTTGAGTTAATTTGATGATTATTTTATTTTTAATAAATTATTTGCTCATTTCAGTATTTTAATTCTCCATTTGCATATACAATTCACATCGCATGAGACCATAAGGCTTTTGAAGCCTCTGATCTTGGGAACATTCCCTGAATTTTTCAAGGTCAGAGGCTATCTCTATGGCAAGTTGTGTATTGTTCAAGTTTGTCATTATTTTTGGTATTTTAATCCCATTAATTAGCATATTACTTAGAAAATTCTAGGAAAATTTGGGGAAGTTTCTTAGGACCAGAGGACCCTAGGATAATTATGTTTTGAGTTAATTCATTAAGAATAATCCTAATTGGCCTAAACATTTAAAACTGAATTTTAATTAATTAGGGTTAACCACACATCAAAAGAACTTAAAAACAATTCTCTACTGATCTTTAGGATCAGAGGGACCTCACATAAAAATTTGAAGTCAATTGCAAATGTTTAACCCCACTAAATGGATTAATTAGTTCACATAAGTAAAATTAAACTTTAAAAATTCATAACTTCTAAAATACATCTTAAAAATTCACCAAATTAGTTTTGGGACTTCTCTGGTAACAGAGGAGTCTAAGAAAACTAAAATTAGAATTTTCTAAAAATCTTCATTTTTCACCTTATTTTAAAATTTTAATAATTAAAAAATAATAAAAATCACAAAAATATTAAAAAACATAAGAATATCACATTTTAACTCCTAATCACTTAGGAACAAACTAAATATTTTTTCCAAGTCCCTAGGGTAAGATATTGAAATTTAAAAGCCCTAAAGCAATTTTTGAATTAAAAAATGAATTTTCCAACATTTTCACTAAATTAATTCTAATAAATCAAAGAAAAATAAAAAAATTATAAAATTTGTTTCTCTAGACTTCTTGAGGTCAGAAAGATTCAAGAAAAATATAAAATGCATTTTTGAACTTTAATTTTATTTTATAATTGATTAATACTCCGAAACTCAAAATAATTATAATAAATAAAATATAATTCAAAAAATCACTAAAATTGGTCCAAGTGGTCCTCTAGCCATTAGGAACATCCCATAATTTTCTTAAGGACAAAAACCTTACCTTGGTCATGTTTTTGAATTTCCATTGAAAATCCCTATATTCTATTAAAATAAATATATAAATTAAATTAAAAACAGAAAAATCACATTTTTCTCCTCTAATGTCTTAATTGACATGTGAGTGAAGTGATATAAAAATTTCAAGCTCATTTGAGCTCAATTTGATAAGTTATGAAATAATTAAGCTTAAAAGGGCATATTAATAATTAATAATTTTAACCTCTAATTAAAACTTTAGGTTTAATCAAAATGGGGGGTAAAATATTTGATCTTAATTCTATCTTAGATGATTGAAACTTTGGAAAATAAAAGGGTAGGAACTCATTGATCACTTTTAATAAACCAAAAAAAAAATGAAACCTTAATTAATTAAATAATTTGAATTTTGGAAGAATAATTAAAAAATTTGAATTATTAAAATGGGGATATAATTTAGAGAGACTATAATCACTTAAACTAAAATCCCCAAATGAATCACTTTAATTATATTTAACTCTTAATTAAACTTATGATCATGATTGAAATTAATAAATTAATAATAAAGAAAAGGTAACCTTTAATTAAATTAACACTTAAAGCATTAAATAACTTGATAATTAAATTGAAATAAATTTAAAACATTAAAAAAATTAATTTCAAAAAATCACTTGAAAGCAAATTTAAAACAAACTTGAAAAATCAAAATTAATTTAAAAAAAATAATTATTATTTAAAAAATCAAACCAATTAAAAGTTAATCTAGAATATTACAATTAAATTAAAATTAAATCATTAAAGTCTAAATTAAATAATTTAAACTCCTCTTTCAATTCAAATAGTTTAAACTCTTAAGAATAAAACAACTTGAACACTATTCCAAACTTAAATTTATTAAAATTTTATAACTAAATTAAATCACCTTATAACATTAATTCTAATTTTAAATCGTTGAAATTCTTAATAAATGGATTTGCCCCTAAAGTCTTTTATCATTATAACTCTTAGATGGAGCATCAAGTGAGGTGTCACTTCATTCATGGGATAATCAAATGTCCTAAGTTCACTTAGCAAGAGTTAAAACTTAACTAAAAAAATTCTGGATGGTTGATTCATCTCTACAATAAAAATTCATTTAGACTCGAAATAATCTCAGAAGTATTGAAAAGATGTTTAGAACCCGTTCTAAGCACTTCCTCAATACAATGAGGTGTTTTAAGAAGAATAATTTAACTTAATTGTTCTTTGGTGAAGAAAATCATCCACAAAATATAAAGAACCTAGACGTCATAGGAATTGGCTAGCAGTATGATTAGGATCTTGGTAGACAACCAAAACCTTTCCCTTAGCTTTACCTACGTACTTGTTGCAAATACTTAAATGTTCTAACATGTGTTTTAAGTGCAGCTTGGAATGACGAGAAGACCCTCCAGGTACGCTTTTACTTTATTACAACTTATTTAACTGCACTGCGCTTTACTTTTCTTGCATGGTAAACAAGATTGTTGCATGAAAACTGAAACCTTTAGGATAGCCACAAAACTGAAACCAAAACTAAAGTAAAAGTCACACAAGATAAAATTCACCACCACAACATCTAAAATATAAAACGACTCAAAATATAATCACAAACAGAATAACAAAACCACAACTTTAACTAAATTAAAACGTCTCGCTGAATTATCGGGAATACCTCGGATGATGTAACCCACGTGTTGTTAACGGGATTTCCCACGGTCTAAATGAAAGTGTGGAACTCATTCAGTTGAGTTTAGCAACTTGATCTGGACTAAGTGAATTCGATGAAAATGACGGTGCCGGGATGACGGAACCGTGGGATCTTAATAGGTTCTGTTTAATAAACTTTAAGATTTGTTTTAATTAAAACACTAAAAACATGTGGACTTTAAGATTTCTCTAAACCAAAAAAATTCTCTCATCCCCTGATTTTCACCTTCTAAAACTAAAACTCTGCAACAACAAGGAGCTTGGAGCACAGTGGCCAGCATGGCCATTGTCATAAGCAAAACTGGAATCTACATCAGCAAAACCTTTCTTAGCATTAAATAACAAAGCCATAGGATTTCGAGGTAGTTTGCCTAGTGCAACATAAATCCTCAACTTTTTGTTAGGCATTTGCATAATCATGTTATGTAAATTAAGCCCTAACCAGTTTTAGGATTCCGAGGTGGTCGTTTGGTACGACATATACCCTCACATCTTCGAGGCTATTTGTATGATCATGTCATACAAATATAAGCCTAATTAATTAAAATTGGCAGGATTACAACATTAAATAAACTCTTAAATTGAAGCCAAATAATAGGATAGTTTAGGAATTTCCCAAGATTCTTCTAGGATCCTCAGCTTCTCCTACTTCTCTTCTTTTGGACTCCTAAAATTAATTGTTCCAAATTTGATCCATTCCCTATTGAAATTTCCAAAATTCAATCCTTTGAAAAACTTAAACTTTGAAATTCTTGAGAGCAAAACCACTGATCATTATTGAGAGTTTTCTTAAATGATTCCCATCATTTAAGATGTAATTAACTATAGGGGCTTGCCCTTATAGGGAACTTTAAGAACCCGAGTAATATAAACCCTGCTTAATTCCTTTATATTAAGCAGGGGAACTTGTCGGCTTATAAAATTAGTTTGCAGACCAAATGGATGTCACAAATTTTTTAGTTTATTTAATCGAGCCCCATCCTCAAGCAATGTGTCTATTCTTCGTGATAGATACACAGTTTGTGATGCGGTGCTCGTTTATATAATTTATTTGGGATGTGAGATCGGTTTATTTTCTTATCTTAAAATTTTCAAACTTAAAATTATATTCAAAATAAAATGCTACGTTCCAATTTATATATATTTAAATTAAATTTAAAATATGAAAATTCGTCGACAACTTCTGTAGGCGACCACTTTTCAAAATACAACACAACCTAAAAATAAGCCGCACAAGGCTTTCATCTCCAATAAAATCAGTTAATGGATGGAACCTACTCCCACAAAGGAGTAGAGTGATCTGTGGTACACTAATTCCCTCCTGCTATGGAATCTCATCATAAACTAGCAAATTTTTAGCTTGAGCCCCAATGGCATTCAGGTTCTTACAGTTGTAGTTCCTCCTTTAAAATCTAGTTGGCGAGGCAACTCTGGAGCTAGAACCAACCTAAAAAACTGATAGCGAAGCAAGAAAAGAATCAGCATAAACTTCTTCATTTAGAATCTCCTTCCCCTTGGCAGACAGAAAGGTAGGTGTGGTGACGGTAAAACCAGTAGTGGTAAAGATGATGGCACTCTTGGGCATGAGGATGCCTGAATTGACAGAGGTAGGGGTGAGCTTCACCTTCTTAGCAGAAGGGAAGTCTTGGTGATAGTTCAGATTGATCTCAGCAAACTGATCTTGTACTTCTTGGGTGGTTATCTTCATTATCATTAATAGGGCTTTTCCAAGTACGACTTCAAACTCACTGAAGTTGGTCCCAAACTAAACTTTGGGAGCTACGTGACGGACCTCAAGGGTGTTGAGCAATTTGTAGGGGAAAGTGAGCGTCGGGATCGAGATCGTAACTATCGATTTAAAAAGTTTATGAAGGTTAGCGAAGGCCTAAACCTTGTAATTACAGTGCAAACATCACGAATTAACAGAGGTTGTTCTGTGGACTAGGTACACTTTCATTTTCATTTCACTTTTTTTTATTTTACTTTCAAGCTTTCTTTTTGGAACACATTTTTAATTTTGATCATTTCATTATCAATTTATAGATCTTAGATTTGATTTTCAAGAATTAAAAGGAGTTAAATATTTGAGAAGAGTTGGCTCAATCATCCATAGCAAAATTTGAACGAAGGAGGTATAAAAGAAAGAAAGTGAAATGCAGGACCCTAATAAAGATCCCCTCCACAACGCACATTTTTATAGTAAAACTTGTTCACCAACACATCTATTGGGGATCCGAACCCACAGAGAAGGAAGAAAAATCCTAAAAACTCCTAAACCCCTCTATCTAAGGGCGGTTAAACAAGTGATCCTAGAATTGAGGAGAGTTGGTCGTATGTTCCTAGGATTATGTGAACGAAAGAATGGTAATATGGTTCATGAAGGACATGAATGCATTACAAATGTATGAAATAAATTTTTCTGATCTTAATAGAGAGAGAAACAAGTCCTCAACAGAGTATCAAGAAGTTGTCGGCCGTTAAAAGTGAAGTATGGGATCGAGATCTATTTAATTTAATATATGTGTATATAATTTAGAAAATTTACTTTTAATTTTAAAATATTAAATCAAACCGACCTCATACATGTAATAGTTTAAATAATCAAGCACTGCACCAAAAGCCATGTATCTATCCCAAAGAACAGATACATTGCTTGTTTGTGAGGCTTGATCAAATAAACTAACGAATCCATGACATCCATTTTTTCTGCGAACTATTTATGTTGACCGACAAGTTCCCCTATCAAATAGAACCATCTAGATAGGGTTTGTACTACATGGGTTCTTAAAGTTTCCTATAAAAGAAAACCCTATAGTTAATTACATCTAAAATGATCGAAGCCACTTAAGAAAAATCTTAATTTAGGTCAGGAAATATTTTCTTCATGACTTCCTAAAGGTAGGATTTTCAAATTAATGTGTAGGGGAATGCTAATAGGGAGAGGTGCAAATGGGGAACATTTTGTGTTCAGAATCCAAAGGAAAAAATGTAGGGGACGTCACAGATTCTAAGGCGAAACTTAGAAACTTCCCAACCTATCCTATGGCTTGGCTCCAATTTAGAAGAGATATTATCATATATTTCATCCTGCCAATTTTATTAAGTAAGGCTTCAATTTGCATAATAATGAGTATGCAAATAACGTAGATGATATGAGGATTTATGTCATATCAGATGACAACCTCAGAAACCTCGGATGAGTTAGGGCTTATATTGCACGAGGTGCAACGACCTAAAGAGATAAGGTGAGGGTTTACGTCGTACTAGATGAACTACCTTTAATCCTATAGGTTGTTGTTTATTTCTAAGGAAGATTTGTTGTTGTATAGTTTCTTGCTTTCTCGTCGTGCCACCCATAGTGTATGCTTCGAGCTCCTTGTTACAGGTAGTTTAAGTTTTAGAAGTGTCAAATATAGGAGGTTGAGAGAAGTATCATGGTTTCGAGTTCAAGTTGTCTAATGTTTCAAGTTTAATGTCATATGTCTTGTTAGGGGAGGAATATAAGTTGATTATAGCGACACCGGTAAGGATCCCACAGTTCCTTCATTCCGGCACCACAATTTTCTTTAGATTCACTTAGTCCAGATGAATTTACCAAATTCAAATAAATGAATTCAATACTTTCATCCAGACCGTAGGAAATCTTGTTAGCAGCCGTAGGTTGCATGATCTGAAGGGTTTTCGATCATCGAAAGAGACGCTTTAATTTAGTTTCAATTGTTGAGTTTTGTTTTGTTTAAAACTAAATTTTGAGTTGTCTTATATTTTTTCTTGTTGTGAATGGTTTTATGGTTGTGGCTTTTGTTTTGACATGCAAGTTTTGTTCTGGAAAAAGTACTGAAAGTAATGTACAATAAAGTAAACAAAGTAAATTGCAGTACATAAAATGTAAATGCATACTAGTCCTCTTTTCGCACTCCAGCTAAAAGTTTAGTATTTGCATGTAGGGAATTAAAATTGCACGGAAGAAAAGCCAGAAATACAGGTTTATGGTGTGCCTCCGAGTCCTATGTCATAACTTGGTGGATCCTTATTTGTTCATGTTGAGGATGCCCTTCTTTAGCAAAGCATAACAAGTCCAGTGGTTCTCCAAGATATTAAGAAGACTTGTGAAAAGGTCAAGGGGAACACCCTACACATTTAACAACCCTTTTGAATCATATTAAGTTCATTTGAACTTATTATATTGCTAAATAACTCATCCACATTGTACCCTTATGCTCAGTGAACATTTATGTTTTAATTATCCTTTTAAGTAGGGCAATCATCATTTTACATTTCACTTATGAATTATGTAGGTGAAGGCCTCTAAGGGCAAATTGATTTATTAAGAATTTTAACCAATTAGTTTAGAGTTGGGCTTGTAGTGTTTTAAAGATGTTTGAAGTTGATTATATTTTCTTTTCTAAACCTCATTAGTTCAATCTGGATTAAGCCTAGTTCTCTACTGAGCCCTTAAGACTTAAAGGGTAGATTTGTAATATTAGGAATATTTAGTTATGATCCTTATCAAAAACATTGAATTGTCATTAAACCATTTATTAGGAGTTCTAAATTAGTGAATTATTATCTTCTAAGATTAAAACCCTCACCTTAACATCTTTTGATTTAATTATCTTCCAAATTAATTTAATTATTTATCAAATTACAATTATTCCCTTAATGCAAAAAGGTATGAAGTTGGATTCTACCATTTTAACTTTATACTTAAATCATCTAGGAGAGTTGATTGAGATCATTAATTGCCCATTTACCCTTCATTTATCCTAAATATTAATTAAGGCTTAAATTCTTTAATTACATTTTTGCCTCTATAGGCCTTAACACTTCATAATTCATTAAATTTAACTCAAATGACTTTGAAATTTTTATTCTACCCCATTTATGAGTCAATTAAAACATCAGAGGAGAAAATATGATTTTTCTGAATTTATATAATTTTTATAATTATTTAAATGTAAAAATAAGGATTTTTAAAGTTAATTAAATAACTTAACCAAAACAAATCATCTGTCCTTAAGAAAATTACTGGAGGTTCACCTAGGCTAGAGGACCATGTAGACCAATTTTCATGATTTTTTAAGTTTTATGTTAATTATTATAATTATTTGTTGGTTTTATGTATTAATTAAGTAAAAAATATTATTTAAGTTGAAAATTATGTTCATTTTTTTCTAATTATCTCCAAAGTTAAGGAACCTAGAGAAATAAATTTCATATTTTTCCGAATTGTATTTTAATTATTGGAATTACTTTAGTAGAAAACTATGTAAAATAAAATTTAAGCCTTTAAAAATTGTTACTTTACTTAAAAAACTAGAAAAAAACATTTTAATTGCTCCCAAGTGACCAACAGACCAAATGTGACATTTTGATGTATTTTTACATTTTAGTGATGTTTATGATATTTAATGATATTTAATTATTTTTAACTATTGTAAAATTCAAAATATAGGATTAAAGTGAAATTTTATTTTAATTCCAATTTTATTTTTCTTAAGTTTCAATGGTTACTAGGAGCTCCCAAAACTAATTTTATAATTTTTTTACTTATATTTTATTTATTATAATTATTTTTATGCCACAAATGTCATTTTTCCTTAAAAGTCCATTTTAGTGGGTAATTTAATTCCAATTGACTTGAAATTTTTTTGTGGACCTCCTCTATTCATTATTTACGAGGTGGAATAATTTTTATGATTTTTTCATTTATATTTTAATTATTTAATTTTTAAAGGGTTTTAATGAGCTAATTATCATTATAGTGTCATTTTTTATTATTTAAACCCATTTGACATTTTTTCTAGGGTTCTCTGACCACAGTGAACCTATAAAAATAAACTTTGTATTTTTATGATTTATATTTTAGTTATTATAAATTTTAAACCCAAACAAAGGGTACCAATTTGAAAATTAGGGATCTCTAGCTAGATATCTCCCCTGATTTTTAAAAAATCAAGGAAGATCCCTAACCATAGGTTCTCTAAGCCCTCCAAACCTCATGCCATGGTGAAATGTGATGAATTATGATTTAAACAAGTTCTACTGTATTTACATAATTTAAAAATAAATATAACTCAAATAACTATAATATTATTTTCACATTGTTCTCCTCTATTTGCTGAGCAACAAAATATTTTTCTTTTATTTTTATGATTTTTCTACCCCAAGTTATGGATTTTTAATTTTTTGGTAATTAATTAAATCATTTAAATACATATTTTCCTTCTTATCCAACTCAGCGCCACGTAAAATGCAACGGCTCCGAAACGCTACGCGGCGCCTTCCCATTGGATGCCGCCATCTAACTCAACTCTGCGCTTTATGAACATAGAGCTTGTACAATGCAATCTTGACCATCTGTCCGATACACGCGAGATCGGACAGCCATCCTTCTTCATCCTCAACTGGTGTGTCCTGTGAACCATCCACACTAAAACCCTAAGATCTCGAGCTAGACTCAACCAAATCACCTTGAGTTTGTTTTTATAGATGCATCTAGCCTAGAAGAACACATATATACGGTTTATACAGTATGAAATCAGGTGTATTTCCATGAACGTCAAAAATAAGCTTCATTTGGGGGAGAGTACACTACCTGGTCTGAGAGGTGATGCCTCAATCAGATGCTTGCAGAAGCTTCATAGAACTCTGAAAAACCTCCTGAAAGTGTTGTCGGGCTTTGGTGTATTGTCTAAGTAGGAGTTCGATCAGACTGATTTAGAAGCTTTTATGGAAGTCTAGGGTAGAAGGGCTCTATGATGGAGCTTTGGTGGGGATCAGCATCGATTGCTCTGTTGATGGTGTAGGTGAAGTTAATTTGGATTTGGTGCAGTTTGGTGGTGTAGTGGATTTTGTTCTTGTTTTGGTTGAAAATTTTGTAGGGAAATTAGCTTTGGACTGTGGGGGAAATGGTTGGGTGGCAATGGGCTTCAATTCAGGAAGATATGGAGGAGCTCTAGTTGGACTTTGGCAGAGTTTCCCCTAGGTTTTGTGTACTCTCCACATTTGTTGTGAAGAGCTCAATTTATAGCCATGACCACATGGTGGAGCTCAAGGCTGACTAATGGGTGCCAAAGCTTGCTGAGGTGGAGTACTGAGTGGCGGAAGTGACCAATCAGAGCTTAACACATTAGATGGGTCAATTTGGGTTTGATTTGGTTTGGGGTTGCTCTTAGTATTGGCTCATCCGTCGATTAGGCTGGCCAGCCACGGTGGTGCTCAGGCTAGGGTGGTCAAGTGAGGTAGTGAGTAGGCCTTAAAGCTAATTAATCTGAGTGCTGATTTGTTTGAGTAAGTGATCCTCTTATTCTAGCCAAAAATAGGGTTGAATTCCATAATTTATGGGACCCTTGGTCCATGGCTACACTAGGTTGGGCTAAGTGGACCTAGTCTGGTTTCTAAGGTTCAAATGGTGGTTGTGGTGAAGTTGGCAAGTTAGCTAGGTTTTGTCACATTTGGGACTTGGGTTCAAATTTGGGTCTTTTGTGTTAAGCTTGGGATAGGTTGGGTTTGAGATTGATTTTGGCAAATTAATTTGTCAATGTGGTTTGGATGATTCCCATGAAGAGTTTCGAAGAGGATTTAGGTGATTTTAAATTGATTTGGGAGTTCAATTCGGTGAAATTTATCTTGGGGTGAATTTTAAGGAATGTTTGCTATATTTGGGTTCAGGCTAGGGTTGGGTTGGAATGGCTTAAAAGAATGTTGAAAAGAGTTTAGAACACTAATTGGGTGGAATTTTCGTGTTATGGCATTCAATTTAGTGACATTTAGGTATGTGCCTAATTTGAGGCAAAATTGAGGATTTTTGCTTGGGTTGGATTTGGGTGAGGTTTGGCGTCAAATGTGCATCAATTGGTGGATCAATTTGATTTTTAGGAATTTTAAGAAGAGTTTGGAGTTCAAAATTGGGGAAATTAACTTAGCTATGGGGTTCAATTTGGGGGATTTGGTTATATGGTGAGGATTGAGGATATTTGATTTAGGCTTGAAATTGGGTTTGGAAATTGGTTCAATTGGAATATGATTTGGTTTAGATTGATATTGGACATGATCAATTTTGGTTTAGAATTTAAATTAGGTGAAATTCGGACCAATTGGGTAGACATTGGGGGTGATTTGAGTATTTTGGGCTTAAAGGGGCAATTTTGGGATTTTTGGTCAAACTGAAATCAATGGAGTGGTTCAAAATGATTTTGGGGACATTTAGGATGATTTTAGAGATTTTAGGAATTTCTAGAATTTTTGGAAATTTTGGGGTGTGAGGGGTATTTTGGTCAATTTGGCTAATTTTGGGGCTATTTATGAATCTTAGTCAATTTGGAGTATTTTGGTCAATTTGGATAGTGTGGAACATTTTTGAATGATTTTTAGAGAGAATTTGGGAATTTTGATAAACTTTTGGATTTTTAGTTAAATTGGGGTTTATGGGTACTTTGGGTAAGATGGTGAACTTAAAGGGCGAAGGGGGTCAAAGTTGGAACTTAGTAAAATTTGGTGTCAATTGAGAATGTCAACACACTTGAGCCATGAGACCAAGGGAGATCTCATTTTGGATCCTCCATGTGTTGGTCCTAACCACCTCAGCTATAGGGTTAGGGCTTGGGGATCCACCCTTACGAGCTTTCAAAAGAATAGGGGATCAAGTTTGAGGAAGTTTGGTTTAGGGTTTGAGGTAGTGAGTGTAAGTGTAGTGTAGGTGTGTGTGTCTGAGCCTAGCTTGACCAAAACCATAAATACAAGGATTTACCCTAAGGCTTGACCATCCTTTAGGGGACTCCCCTTGAACTTCCTTATGCTTAGCCTCATCCTACTAAGTGCTAAAGGTTAACCTTAAGCATATGAAACTCCAAGTGAAGCAAAGAAGCATTTTGAATTTCTATGAGGGGAGGGTTCCATCACTAGTCTTCTAAGATAGTCACTAGGAAATTATTATGGCTAGATCATATGTTCTTCTAAAGAATGACCAGACCTCAACAAAAGTGAGGTGAACATGCAGTAATTGCTTCTCTGCAGCTTCTTTCAAATTATAATTAAACTCTTTAATAGCACAATAAGCTTTATGTTCCAGCTCAACTAGCAAGTGACATGCTTTTCCATATATGAGCTTATATTGTGTCATTCCTATAAGTAATTTATATGCAATCCAATAGGCCCATAAAGCATTATCAAGTCTAGTAGACTAATAAGTCCTTTTAGGATTTATCGTTTTTTGTAATATTTTTTTAATTTCTTGATTGTATAATCCATTATTCTGAGGGTGATAATAGTGGCATACGATGTTTAATCCCAATTTATTGAGTTAAAGATTCAACCATTCTATTCTTGAAATTACTTCCTCAATCTATAATGATAACTAGTGGCATTCCAAATCTTGTGAAATATTCTTTCTTAAAAAAATTGCTACACTTTTAGCATCACAACGAGGTAAAACAGCTGATTCAATCCAAACGTAATCCACAACTATCAAAATAAAAATCATTCCAAAAGATGGTACAAATTGTCCCATGAAATCTTATCCCCAAACATCAAAGATTTCAACTTCAAGAGTAAAATTTTGGGGGATTTCATCTCTTCTAGAAATATTGCCTACTCTCTGATATCGATCACATATTTTTATATAAATATGAACATCCATAAATAAAGTAGGCTAATAAAATCTAAAATGTAAAGTCTTAAATGCAGTTTTATCCACCTCAAAATGTCTCATAAAATATAATTTATGACACTTTTGAATAATTTCTTGAGTTACTTCTAATGGTACACATTTTCGAATAATTAAGCCCTTACATTGTTTATAAATAAGAGTTATGGCAAAAATAAAATTTTGAATCATAAATGAACCTTTAAATTTGATGACTATCTAGTCTATAATGTAAAATAATACTAACCAAGTAGTTCACTATATCATCATAACCATGGAATTTGTTATTTTTCTTAATCCCATGTAATTTTTCATCAGGAAAGTTCTCATTAAATACATTATTTAAATCTTTGTTATTTTCCTATTCAAGCCTTGACAGATGATCAGCTATTTGACTCTCAGAACCCGTCTTATCCACAACTTGAAAATCAAATGCTTGCAATATAAGGACCCATCAAAATAATCGTGGTTTTGAATCCTTCTTCATCATTAAATACTTTATAGCAGAATGATCAGCATGCACAATACAATTGATTCCAATAAGGTAAGATCTAAATTTATCAAAAGAAAACACTATTGCTAATAATTCTATTTCAGTGTTACTATGAATAATTTGAGCCTCGTTAAGGGTTTTGCTAGCACAGTATATCACTTTGAACATTTTTAATACCTCTATCCTAAAACAGCTATTGAACTCTCTCTTATGACAATCATTTATGAACCATTTTGAGAAGAGGAAGTCTACCAACATTGATATGCTAAACCTTACCAATGGCCATTAAACTTTAGTACCTAAGATAAAACCCTAAGGAAGCCTTTTGAACCCAAATTTTAATGACTTTCTTAAATGATCAAATCAGCAATGACAAACCCTGATTTGATCAACTGGTGACCCACTTGGTCAACCTTTAACCCAAGAAGTCAATTTTGGTCAAAGTGGTCAATTTCTGACCCAATGACCACCCCATTGATCCAGCTGGTTAACCTTTAACCCAAAAGTCAACTTTTGTCAAACTGGTCAATTTCTGACCCAATGACCACCCCATTGACCCAACTGGTCAACTTTTGACTGAAAAAGTCACCTTTGGTCAAACGGGTTAACCCAAATGGTCAACCTTTGACCCAAAAAGTCAACTTGGTCAACCTGGTCAATTTCTGACCCAATGACCACCCCATTAACCCGACTGGTCAACCTTTAACCCAAAAAGTCAACTTTGTTAAAACTGGTCAATTTCTGAACCAATGACCACCACATTAACCGAACTGGTCAACCTTTGACCCAAAAGTCAACTTTGGTCAAACTGGTCAATTTTTTACCCAATGACCACCACATTGGTCAAACTTTGACCTAAAAGTCAACCCATAACCAAAACCATCACAATCACATCATAGGATAAACCATGACCTAAAGAGGCCAAATTGGTTAAATTGATCAACTTAAGAGCTAAAAGACTACCACCTAAAGAGGTCAACTATTGACCTAATTAACTCAAATTGGTGAAGGAGACCAATAAAAAATCCAGAAGCCACCACATTGACTAATGGGTTAACCTAAAACCCTAAAAAAAGTCACTTTGACCAAATCAACCCAAAAATTTAAAACTCATAGATCCCATGACTAACCTTACTATGAAAAAGTTGGAAAAGTTACATTGGTCATCCTTAGACTAGGATTGGTTAATTTGGGTCAACATATGTCAACCTGAGTCAACTTAGGTTAATATTGGTCAACCCTAGCCAAATTTGGTCAAAATACCTTATTTTGAACCAAAATTGATAAAATTGTTTAAATAATTAATTTCAAAAATTATTTTAATTAATTTTGGGTTAATATTATAATTCATAATATTTTTAATTAATTAAATAACTAATTAAAAATGGAATTATAATTAAAATATCCATAAAATGAATTTTGACATATGACATCAACCATGACATCAAAATTGCATAATTAATGTTTACAATCAAATTCACATTATGGAGGGTCATCCATCGGTTACCCATGACCTATGAAACACATCATAACATGGTTAACACATTAACCAATCCATGACAAATGACATTTAACTAAAGTTAAAAGCCATCATGACACCATTATGAAGAGGATACATATGTGTAATGCCTTCTTAAAATTAAAGTGTGACATGTATGCTTAGGTGGAGAGCACCTCAAAAACTTGCCAATAGGGAGAAAACTCTACTTAAGCCACTCTCCTCACCATGGTTAACATCATCATGGCTACCCATCGGTATGAGAGGAAGTGAACTTATGTATCATCCTTTCATGAAAATTGTTGATGACATGTTATCTTATGTGGAAGCAGATTAATCAACCCACTATGAAGTCACCATTCACCTCATCTCATACCCAATGAGAAGAAGCCAAGGTTTAACCAAATCCAATGCATTAAATGGAGACTCATCATATGAAATCTGGAAATATACAACTATGGATATCCACAGCATACAATTTTATCTTCTAGTCATCATAACATAGTGATAACCTTCCAAAATCAACCTAAGCTCAACCATTGTCTCCCCATGGCTATAAAATGGTGTTGACCTCACTTTTGTGAAGGTCATTCACCAAATATATTAAGAACGAGAGTTTATCCATGTTGGCCTCCTAAAATTTAACAAGGGATAACAAGCCCTAAAGATCTAGGGTAAAACCCATGCAAAGGCTTTTTGACTTAAAAATGGCATAGTAAATTAATCAAATCAGTGATTAAAAACTTTGAAATAATTAATTTAAATAAATTTGATCAAATTAGTAAATCTTTTACTTAAATGATCAAAATTTGGTCAAAAGGTTAATCCATGACATAATGACCTCCTTATTGACTTGGTGGTACCACATTGACCATTAAGACATCTTAGGTAATAATTTGATTAAATATAAGTTATTTAACCAACCTTAGTCAAACCTAGGTATGGTTGCTAAGATTTATAACCCTGTGATTAAATTAACCATAACAAGGCTGAATAAATCATCTAGGTCAAACTTGGACCTAAATTGATCAATCATCTTCAACCTAAATCAATAATGATCAATCATTGACATAAAAAAGACAAAAATGACCAACTTATGGCCTAAACACCGCTATACTGATCTCATAGCCTAAAATGACAAATTAGGTTAAAATGATCAAACCATGACCCAGAAATATTATATTGACTTCATTAGTGAACATTTTTTATTAAGTAATGAAATATTTAGTCAAAACAATCCACACAAGATATAAAAAAGACTACATTAACCCTGTTGGTCAATTCCTGACCTAAAAGGGTTAAAATTGATCACAAAGGCTAACCCATGCCCCTTTGACCCCAAAATTAACTTCAAATACAAACATTAGCATGATTAACATGACATTAATAAAAATGACTAAAATTTAAAATAAAAGTCACAACATTGCTCTTTGAATGACTTAAACCCTAAAATGGTCCATTATAGGCAACATGTCTCAAATTTTGTCAAAATATCCAATTTTGAACAAAAATGATAAAAAAATCAAATAATTAATTCCAAATTTATTTATTGATTAATTTATTAAGAAAAATTTAATTTCTAACTAATGACATAATTAATTAAAATGGGGAAATATAATTAAAAGTTATAAAATAAGACTATGCCTAATTTTGAACAAAATTTGATTAAATAAATTTCAAAATTATTTTGATTAATTTATTGGACAATAATATAATGTCCAACAATTTAATTAATGACATAATTAATTAAGAATGTAATTATACTCAAAAAGCCATGAAAAGAAATTTTGACCCATGTAACCATTTATGACATAATAAATGGTTTTCAAAATTTTAAGCTCATTAATGACATCATGGATGACCTCATTAGGTTAGACGCAACCCATATGACCCATCAAAAATGAATTGACCCATTATTAATTTATATCTTTCTTACTATGGTTAAAAGACAGGATGACATAAAAAATGAAGTGGCAAAACCCTACCATTTCAAGATATGAATCATCTTCCTCTCCACGGTGATGTGGCTAGCCATGACAAAGGTTTTCTTAGCCACCTCCTTGATCATCCAATAAAAGGAAACATACTATAGGATAGAATTTTTACCATGGTTAAATACCACGATAATCCACTTATGCATGAAATGAGTAAGGGGCCTAAGGTGGCTTTCTCTCCTTAACATCATTAAAAAGTCATTAAAACATGAAGGGAAGGTTATACCATGGTAAGTTAACATGCCATATTCACCTCCCAAAGGATTAAATAAGAATAATTTAATTTTAACCTAAGTGTAATCATGAGCAAACCTTACATGGTTTAATCTTTTTTAAATCCCAAAATCCATTTAATTGACAACCACCACTCTATCCAAAGCATTTATGAGGAAGTTAAGAACATCCCTAGATCACTCCTAGCCAAGCCAAGCTCAGCGCTAGCCATCCCCATGGCTATAAATAGAGCTAAAGATGAACTCATGAAAGGAGGAGAGGAGAAAATTAGAAAACCTTATACACTGCCCTATTCCCTTAATTCTCAACAACAAAAACTCAGTTTAGGACCTAAGCAATAGATCCCACATGAAAACAAGCCACCAAACCCACTGAGTTAGCTCAATTGAGTCAACCTGAGAAGCCTAAAACCAGGACAAAATGAAAGTTTGAAACCAAACTTTTCAAACCTTCAAAATAACCATGCTAAACCCATTTAGGGACTGTGTGCGGACAAGCCCAATCAATAATTGCTATTCCCATAGCCTCTAAGCCAGTTTTTGATCAACTCCCTCAAGCCGAGCCTCCCTTCGATCAAAGTCTTATAAAGACTTGATTTGAGCTCAAATTGGACTGGCAAGAAATACTTCTCTAGACCACATGGCTCTTCCAGACTAATCAATTTGGAGCTAGACCCACTGTGACCAAGGTATGGATTATTCAACCCTAATTTCGTTCAGGTTTGACACATTGTGAAACAAAGTAATTCAAAATATGTATAAATCCATATGGATGTGTTTGGTTTCAAATGATGAAGCTTCTGAAACAAATTTCATGAAGTTTCATCAAGATTTGGTCGAGGTGTTAAGCCAAGAACACAGACGGTGTTCGGGTTGACACGGGAGGAGGATGACGACTGAGAGCCATCTGATCTTCTATTTAAAAGTTGGAGGGTTCAGATTGAACAATAGTCGCTCTACTGTTCAACTCCCCGCAGCAGATCAGCCGCGTTTCGACCCGTTCGAGGACACGCGGCGCTCTAAGGTTTATTTGGATTTAATAAAATTTAGATAAACCTTAAAAACTTCAAAAATACATAACTTTGCAAAGAAAAATTATAAAAATAAAATAAAAATACCTTTAGAATTAGGACAATGAGCACTATAATGTGAAATTGGAATTTTTAATTTTTAATTTATATTTAATTTTTAATTAATTAAATACTCTATAGAGTATTTTAATTATTAAAAATTATTTATAAGTTAGAAAAATATGAAAGTTTGAAGGAATAATTTCTAGCACCTTAGGAACAATCTCTGACTTTTCCAAAGACAGAAAAATTATCTAGGATAACATTTTTTAATTTTCATGAGATTTAGGTATTATTTTTAATAATAATTCTAAAAATCATTAAATAGAAAATTTAAATTGGAAATTGACTAGGAATTTAGGGGAACAAATTTAAACCCTATAATAACATATTCTAACTTGTCAAAAATTTAAAATAACATTTCTTTTGTTATGATTAAAGATTTCAAAATTTAAAATTATAAAATAACTTTAAACTTAAAAATCCACTTCACTTAACTCATTCACCATGAGTTAGGTCAAATTTGAGTTCAAACATCAAATTAAGTAAAATAAAAATATAATTAGGATTAATTTAAACATTAACCCTAATAAAACCTTTTAATCTTTAATTAAATTAGGGAAACAAAGTTAAAACTTAATTAGGTTTAACCATATATTAAACTTATTTATCCTTTACCCTTCATTACATTAGGCTTAGGATAAAATCAAACTCTAATTAAGACTAATCACTTTAGACTTAACTAAAAATTTAAACCCAAATCATACTGGGATTAAAAACAAAACAAACTTTAATTTGGTCTAAAACACCATTAGGCTTAATTATCCATCATTAAACTTAAAGACATTAGGTTTAATAATAATTAAAAAATATTAATTAGGTCCAAAACACCATTAGACTTAATTAACCATCATTAAACTTTAAAGACATTAGCTTTAATAATAATAAACAAATTTTAATTAGGTCTAAAACACCATTAGGCTTAATTAACCATCATTAAACCTTAAAGACAATAGGTTTAATAATAAACAAACTTTAAAGTCTAAAACATCATTAGGCTTAATTAACCATCATTAAACCTTAAAAACATTAGTTTTATTATAAATCAAAATTTAATTTGGCTTAAGCTTAATCAAAAAATTAAACCTTAATTAAATTAGGTTTAATATAAATTAATCCTTAATTAAGTCTTAACTAAATTAGACTTAATCATACCTAAACCCTAATTAGGTTTAATCCATTAGAACTAATTAAACCATTAAGTCTTAACTAAATTAGACTTAATCATACCTAAACCCTAATTATGTCTAACCTATTAGAACTAATTAATCCATTAAGTTTTAATTAAATTAGACTTAATTTACCTTAAACCAATTAGGCTTAACCCTAATTAAGCTTAATTAATCAATTAAACCTTACCCAAATTAGTTTTAATTAACCTTAAACCAATTTGGCTTAACCATATTTAAGCTTAATTAATCAATTAAACCTTACCCAAATTAGGTTTAATTAACCATAAACCAATTAGGCTTAACCGTAGTTAAGTTTAATTAATCAATTAAACCTTACCCAAATTAGGTTTAATTAACCTTAAACCAATTAGGCATAACCCTAATTAAGTAGAATTAATCAATTAAACTTTACCCAATTTAGGTTTAATTAACCTTAAACCAATTAGGCTTAACCCTAGTTAAGCTTAATTAATCAAATAAACTTTACACAAATTAGGTTTAATTAACCTTAAACCAATTAATCTTAACCCTAATTAGGTTAAAATTAACCACAAACCCCTATCAAAAGAAAACATATAACTTAGGTTTAACCTAACTTGAATTCAAGTTAAACCAAACTTAAGTTCAACCCATTTTGAACTTGAGTCAATCTTATGTCTAGGTTTAACCTAACTGGAACCTAACTTAACTCAAACTTAAAACATAAGTTTAGTCCAAATCACATTGGACTTAAGTCAAAACTAAACTTAGGCTCAACATGACATAAACCCAAGATTACCCATATTGAACTTGAGTCAATTTCAACCTAACTTGAATCTAACTCAAACTTATGTCTAACTTGAGTTCAACTTATATGAACTTGAGTCAACCTTAAGCCTAGATTCAACTTGAATTTATTCAACCCAAAACCAACTTAAAATTCAAATTGTATTAAACTTAAGTCAAATATAAAGTTTTAGGTTTAATTTAAACCCAAGTCAAACTTAATTTAAAATCTTATGTTTAAGTTAAGGCTAAATTTAGATTAACTTAACTTGACATAAATTCAAATCAAACTTAGTTCAATAAAAATTTTAAATTCAATGCAACTCGACATATCTGAACATAAAACCTAAGTTTAATTCAAATTGAAATCTACAACAATATAAATAAACTTAAAAAATATAATAATTTGACGTAAATCAACCCGACTCGACATAAATTAACAAATTAAACTTAAATTGACAAAATTAATTTTAAAACTGACAAGTAAAACTTAAATCAACATAAAATTCAGAAATTCTAGATTCAAATAAAACTGAATCTAAATTTTTGAAGTCAAATTTCTATTAGACTCAACTCCAAACCTTTAGACTCTATATGACATCGAGTCTAAAAATTTTATTTAGATTCAAGTGACATTTGATTCTAAAAATCTAAAGTTCAAACTTTTAGGGTCAAATAACATTGAGTCTAAAAATCTTATTCAAGTGATAATCTAAATCAACTACAAAACATTAGAATTAAACGGTATTAAGTCAAATATTTTATTAGAGTTATTAAGTTCATATGACAACTGAATTTAAAAGTCTAATTCTTAAATCTAAACTCTTATCAAACCCAAATCAAAATAAATTGAAATCAAAAATTAAATTTTTAATATTAAATCAATATTTCAACCAAAATTGGATATCCAACTACTCTGAAACAACAGATATTTTTACCAGGTAATCTAAATATTTTTAAGACAATATTTCTGGCGATATTTTCTTTTCAGGATGAAGACAAGTTTCATTTAGATTTTCTTTGTATATTATAGGGTGTGCTACCTATGTTTCCAGGACGACCGACGACATTAAAATACAATAAAAATCAACGATAAAAAGGCAAAAAAAACAATAAAATCTTCTAGGTTAGCCATGAAACCTAAACAAACAATAAAATGACATGAAAACAATAACGACAAAACTGGAACTATTAGGATAGTCACCAAACATAAAGAAAAAGAAATAACAGAATAACATTAAAACAATGACAAAATAAAAACATTAACCTTGATATGACATTTGACATGACAAAATAAAAATCATAAACAAGATAATATCTATAGAAGATACCTCTTGACATAATATCTCATGATAAAATGAGATAAACATTAGGAACAAAATATTCATATGTTCCTAAAATATATTCAGAAAAATGAGTTTTTAACATTAATCAAGTGTTTTCTTAGGAAAAACTAGAATTATCTAGGATGTAATTAACTATAGAAGCTTGCTTCTATAAGAGAAGTAAAAAGAACTCAGAATAGGTTAAATACCTAAAAATCTTTGGTTACCAGACTTGTGATTTTTCCTAGTAGGATAAGAACATTATAGAGTTCTTCCAATAAAGAATCACATTACCTTTTTCTTATGATTGTCTATTTTTTTCATTTTCTTTTACTCTTTTTCAAAAAGAGGATCAATGACTGGGGCAACATAAATAGACTGGCGACTCCTTGACATTTGACACGACGCCCAGGAAATGACGATGATTGGAAGTGACGAGTTTTCCATCGCCGGCAAGTGAGTGACGACTCCGCTCGGGATTTGATCTTTATAGATTCTTTCTCTTCATCTTTTGTTAAAATACTCATTTTTTCAAAATATCATTTGACAAACAATATCAACTTTTCTAGCTCTTTTAAAGAGTTATTTTATATAAATCAATAATGATTCCAGTTCATAGACAAGTCTATCATAAAATTTTGACATAAGATTTCTCTGGACTTTGACAAAAAACTGTTATGGATTCTTTTAATTCAGAGTTTTCTTATTTTCAAGATCTAAATTCAGTGTTTAATGAAGCTGCTTACTTTCCACAAAACAAATTTGGAATATTCGATGAGTAATTTAAATATATTTGGAATAATCCTCCCATGATAATAGAACCTTTTCCATATTTTCCAAATATTTATGAAAAGCCTTATGAAGAGCATTTTCTTTTATCTCAGCAACTTCCTATGGAACAATATAGCTTTAAGGGAGTTAATAATAAAGGAAGGACTGTTTACCTCACTTTTGTAAGGATTATTTACAAATTATATTAGAGTAGGAAGTCTACCAAGATTAATTTCCTAACTCTTAATGATGGCCAGTAAACCCTAATATCTTGGGTGACACTCTATGAAGTCTTTTTAACATAAATTTTGATGACTTCTTAAAATGATCAAATGAGCTGATAAACTACTGACCCAATAGGTCATATTCTGACCAAAAAAGTGAACTTTGGTCAAAATGGTCAATCCTGACCCAATGACCAACCCTATTGACCCAATAGGTTAACTTTTTGACCTAAAGGTCAACTTTGGTCAAAATGTTCAATCCTGATCCAATGACCAACCCTATTGACCCAATAGGTCAACTTTTGACATAAAAAGTCAACTTTGGTCAAAATTGTCAATTATGACCCAATGAATAACCTTATTGACCCAATAGGTCAACTTTTGACCTAAAAAGTTAACTTTGGTCAAAATGGTCAATCCTGACCCAATGGCCAACCCTATTAACCCAATAGGTCAACTTTTGACCTAAAAGTCAACTTTGGTCAAAATGGTCAATCTTGACCTAAAGACCAACCCTATTGACCCATTAGGTCAAATTTTGACCTAAAAATTCAACTTTGGTCAAAATGGTCAATCCTGACCCAATGACAACCCTATATACCCAACAGGTCAACTTTTGACCTAAAAGTCAACTTTGGTCAAAATTGTCAATCCTGATCCAATGACCAACCCTATTAACCTAATAGGTCAACTTTTGACCTAAAAGTCAACTTTGATCAAAATGGTCAATCCTGTCCCAATGAACTACCCTATTGACCCAATAGGTCAATTTTTGACCTAAAAAGACAACTTTGGTCAAAATGGTTAATTCTGACCCAATGACCAACCCTACTGACCCATCAGGTCAACCTTTGATCTAAAAAGTCAAATTTGGTTAAACTGGTCAATTACTAACCTAGTGAATAACCCTATTGACCCAATAAGTCAACCTATGACTCAAAAAGTCAACTTTGGTCAAAAAGGTCAATTTGTGACCTAATGACCAATTATTGACCCAATGAGCTAACTTTTGACCTAGAATATAACTTTAAAAAATTAATCAAATTTTTACTCAAAGATCAACCATTAACTACCAAGTCAATCAAAACACTAAAATAGTCAAATATGACTTATTTAACTACCTAAAGACATTACATGACCATTAAGACAACTATGGTCAACTCCTGACCTAAAGGGGAAAATTAGTCAAAATGGCTAACCCTTGCCCCTGACCACAAAATTGACTTCAATGACAGACATTGACAAAAATCAACTTGATATTGATAAAAGTAATCAAAAGTAATCCACGTTTCACCACACTGACCATTGGGTTAACCTAAACCCTAAAATTGGTCAACATGACCAATTTAAACCCGAAATGACAAAATCTTTGGACTTATGACTAATCAAAACATGACAAGGTTAGAAAAGTTAAAATAGGTCACCCCTGGACCAAAAAGAACCATCCTAGGTCAACCTGGGTCAATAATGATTAACCCTAGTCAACACTCATCAAATTGGGTCAAAACACTCAATTTTGAATCAAAAATAATATAAATTAATCAAATAATTATTCCAAAATTATTTTGATCAATTAATTGGCTAATAATATAATTTTCAATATTTTAATTTATTAAATAATTAACTAAAATGAAAATATAATTAAAAACCATTAAATGAGACAAAATTCAATTTCAAAACATAAATGACATAAAATTAATTAAATAATTAATTTAAAATTAATTAAATAATTAATTTAAAATTAATTAATTGGTTAATAAAATAATTTCCAACATTTTAAATTAATAACTTAAATAAATAAAATGGAAATTAAATTAAAAAAGGTATAATGGAATTTTAACTCATGACACAAATTATGACATAATAATTGGTTTTCAAAAAAATTTCAACCCTTTATGACATCACAAATGACTTCATTGAAGTCATAAATGGGTCACCCATGACCTATGGTTAAGTACATCATGATGAAACCATCATGAAGGATGAAGGAGGTGTCATTCCTTCATAAAAGGTTTAAAGGATGGCATGGGTGAGTCATCACTCACCTCACATACCATCTTATAGAGAAAACTTGACTTAAGTCATCCCTACATCATGAGATGACCTCATATTTACCTAAATTTGAAAATAATAAAAAGAGGGAAATAAAATGTCACTTCTTTATCAAACCATGGATGACATGTTCACTTATGTGGAAAAAGATTAACTAACTTATGTTGGAATTACCATGCACCTTATGGACTGATACACCTAAAATATATAGTATTTTTATGCACATTTTTATACCTATTTTTAATGATATTGCACTTTAGTGGAAGGTATTTTGTGTTTTTCTTGCAGGTCTGATGAAAATAGATGTTCATGATGAAAGGAGCAAAATTGGATCAAATTTGGAGCAAAAAAATGAAAAATAAAAAATTTGGCACTGGCGGCTAAATGCCGCTGGGCCGGCGCTTAGCCGCCACAGTTATAAATTGAACTTTAATTATATTTGGCACCAAATTCAAAAGGGAATGGATGCCACTCTTGGTGGTAACGACCATAACTTCCTTTGGGCGGCAAATTTGAATGAAGGGGTGCGTTCCTTGGTAGATACATCGAATCTGGACACATTTTGATGAGACACCAAGGCAGTTTTTGGTTCACTATTTAAAGAGACTCTTAGAAGTGAAGTGAAGAATTAAAGAGGCTCTTCACCATATTTCGAAGAGAGGAATTTAGGAGATTCTTCCACTGCATTTTAAGTTTTTATTTAGAGTAGGAGTAGAGAGTAGAAAGGAGAAAAGTGTCGGAGTTAAGAGTTCTTCTCCCACATCTTTTCTTTCTCTTTTCTTTCTTTTAGTTTAGTTTTTATTGAAGTCTGAAGTCTGTATTCTGAGTCATCAGAGTTTGGAGATTTGCTCTGAGGAGTAGTTTAGAAAAGGGTCAAAGTTTCAGAGGAGCTTCCTTAGTCTTGTGGAAAGAATTTTCAGATAAGTGTTTACTTTTATTTTGTTTATCAATACTTGCTTTCGTTTATTATTTTTCTTATCATTTTTAATTTCAAATCAATGTGTTTTTATATTTTCCCAATGCATTCTGAGTAGTTTACTTTATCTTTTTCTTTCTTAAAATGGAGAAGTAATTAATTTAAAGTGAATTGTTGTGGAAAGTATCAGTGTTTAAAAGTTGGAAGAAGTTGTGAAGATTGATTCAGAGAACTTTGTTTACTTCTTAATTGGCCTGTTAAGTTGTAAAATTTCTTGAGATTATGTAAGATCCAATGCGGTATTATCTCATTAAAGTTAGTAGGAATCACATACAATTATATGGGTGAGAACTGTAGTCCGTATAAGTGAATGTAATATTAGTAGATATTTTTATAGAAGGGAGTAAAATTAGAGGATTTTAGAGTAACAGGCTAAAACCCCCTAATTTGGTTTGAAGTTTTGAGTTTTGTTATGAGAAGTTAGTCCCTAGGTGGTGGGAATCGAGGGAACTCTAGAGTGGGAGACTGGTATCTTCCCTGCCTAACCATGTTCAAAATAATATAAATTTCAAATTAACCTATGTTCTTTATAGAACCAAGTAAGGGTAAAGAACATATTTTCTTCTATCTGTCACAACAAAATTTAAATACTTCCACAACAATACTTTAAGAATTATTACTACTTCATGAAAGGAAAGAAAAAGATATTTTAGTTAATAGTATTTTTACATCCAGTGTTATTAGTTATTGAAACCTTTACTTTCATTGCTTAGCATTTTATTAAGAAAATTTCAAAAGGACAAATCAAATTTCTAAAAATTTTCAAAATCAAGACATACTATTTCAAAAACAATTAAAGAAAGTAAAAAGATAATTTTCTAAATTCCTTTAAATATTTTCAACTTTTCCCTGTGGGTTCGATATCCCGGGGCTTAATCAAAAAGTTCTATATTACTTGATAAACGATAGGTATACTTGCGTAGTATCCCATATTATAAATACATAATTTTCATATCTTAAATCATCAACACACTTATATCCAGCGGAGTCAAGTTTTTGGCAACCATTGCGTTTATATCTATTGGGGATCAAGTTTTTTGGCGTCGTTGCCGGGGAAAATTAATTAAATTGCATTTTAAAGAGAATTAAGAAATTTTAAATTTTTACTCTTCTTTATTTTTGTTAGTGTGTTGTATTTTGTTTTGTTTTATTGTTGTATGCGTAGTTCAGGTTCTGAAGGACTTGTGCCTTACGATTCTGAATTAGAAAAAAAAAATTAAAATAAACAAAAACGAGTTGATGCCGGTAGTCAAAGCTGAGGCCAACGACAAGCACAACAAAAAGAGATCCCTGCTACTAACATAAAGAAAACACCAAAGTTTGAAATTTATATGGATTATTAAGAAGCAGAATGGAAGAAAATAATTCCAAAGGATCCCCAGTTTAAGATACTTCTTGAAAAGGAAGATAAAGGAAAAGAATTTGAATCTATGTATGAACAAATAAATCACTATGTAAACACTATGGCTCTAACTCCTCTTTCTTCCACAAAAGTTGAAGATTTAGTGGTCAAAGAGATACATAGTGATGACAAGAAACCAATAAAATTTTGACTTGGTTCTACTAGCTCAGATGTCGATGTAAAACCTAAAGATGAAAACTTTTTGGAATTAATAAAAATTCCTTTCGAGCTTTATTCTCTATGTGTTCAAAAACTTTTGCGAAATAGTTTAATGTCTAAACAAAATTCATTAAACCAACCTTATAGTTTTAAGCTTTTATGGAATAATAATAAATAGAATTATAATTCCAAAGAGGGAGTAGGATTTGGTGTCTTAGAAACTTTAGATGTTACGAAATTTTGCCTGGTTGTCACAGATGATCTAACTTTTGAACAAATACTCGATCCTATGATAGAGGATGCCCCACCAGAATTTGAAGAAGAAATCAAATCAACGATGGACGAATTAAAAGAAATAAACTTAGGAACTGATGAAAATCCAAAACAAACTTTTATTAGCAGTTCTCTTAATAATATAGAAGTAGAAGAAATAGTTCAAGTATTAAAAGAATACAAGGACTCCTTTGCTTGGATTTATGATGAAATGCTCGGACTTACTCCAGAAGTGGTAATTCACAATCAAGGGATAGACCAAAAAGCCATCCCTGTAAAATAAGGTCTAAGAAGAATACGTATTGACATAGAACAACAAGTCATCACAGAAGTCAAGAAACTAATTGAGGCCAATTTTATTCGAGAAGAAAAATATCCAATATGGCTGGCCAATATGATACCAGTAAAGAAGAAAAATGGCCAAATCCGAGTCTTTGTAGACTTCCGAGATCTAAATAAAGCATGTCCAAAGTATGAAATTCCATTACCAATTTTTGAATTAATGGTAGATATTGCATCGACACATGTAATATTTTCCTTTATGGATGGAATGTCAGGATATAACCAAATTAAAATGTCTCCTGAAGATGAACCAAATACAGCTTTCAGAACACCCATAAGGATATACTATTATAAAGTAATGCCATTTAGACTAAAGAACGCCGGTGCTAGTTACCAGAGGGCCATGATAAGAATTTTGGATAAGCTTATTCACAAGCAAGTTGAATGTTACGTAGATGACTTGGTTTTAATAGTAAATAAAAAAACAAACATATGAATGGTTTATGAATCGTCTTCGATACATTATGACAATTAAATCTTAAAATGAATCCTCTTAAGTGTGCCTTTGGTGTCACCTCGGGAAAATTTTTAGGATTTGTTGTTCGACATCGTGGGATCGAAATTGACCCACTCAAAATTGAAGCTATCATGAATATGCCTCCTCCCAAAAATTTAACGCAATTACGATCTTTCCAAGGAAAATTAGCATACATTCGTCGTTTCATCTCAAATCCGTCAGGACGATGTCAAACTCTCACAGCCCTGACTAGAAAAGACACTAAATTTGTATGGGATGAAAAATGCTAATATGTTTTTGAAAACATCAAACAATATCTAATGACACCTCCTGTTCTATCAGCCCCTGTGTTAGGAAGGCCTCTTATCCTTTATATTGCAGCTTTAGAAAATTCTTTAGGAGCATTGGTGGCTCAAAATAATGACAAAGGTAAAGAAAATACTTTATATTACCTAAGTCATTATTTAAATCCAACTAAAATATGGTATCCCACGATCAAAAAACATCGTTTAGCTTTGATCTCTGCTGCTCAAAAGCTAAAACATTAGATGTTATCACCCAAAGTGACTCTTATTTCAAATATTAACCCATTGCAATATTAAATAACTAGACCAACTTTTTCTGGAAGATTGGCAAGGAGGGCAATGTATGTTACTTCAATTTGATATAACGTTCAAACCGTTGCGCACTGTCAAAGGACAAATCTTGGAAAAGTTTCTAGCAGCACACCCCGTACCAAATGAATCTCCACTTAATGTTGATTTGCCTGATGAACAAGTATTCAAAATAAAAGATTCTGACTCAAAGCAAAGGGAGTTATATTTTGATGGAGCTTCCTCCGTTAGATAAAATAAAGATGAACAAACTACCATACCTAGTAAAGCAGAGGTAGGATTAATTTTTATTACTCTCGATAAAGGAATGATACCATTTTCCTATCATCTAACTAAATCATGTAAAAATAATGAAGCTGAGTACGAAGCGCTCATAGTTGGTTTAGAACTGGAAATCAAAATGAACATAATAAGTTTCAACATTTATGCTGATTCTCAATTGATTATTAATCAGTTAATAGAAAATTACAAAATTTTTAAATCACGACTTGAACAATATTTTAATTACGTTATGGAATTACTACAAGATATTACTAATGTGACATTTTTTCTAGTTTTAAGGCAACATAATTCCCTAGCAGATGCTTTGACAAAACACACGAAAGAATTTACTTAACCTAAGGGGAATAACATTTCAATATTCGTAAAAGAACGATGACTTTTATCTCAAATTGATTTTGCTAGATTGGATAAAAAGGAAGAAAATATAACAATAACGGTTGTCAATGAAGAAAAGAACGAGGATTGGCGATAATCGATTATTGAATACTTACGAACTGGGACATTACCTGGCAACAATTCTATTAAACATCAATTTAAACAGAGAGCATTATCTTATGTCTTAATAGATGATGTTCTTTATTGTCGATATTTTCATAAATTGTGATTAAGATGTTTAAGTGAATCTGACTCTCAAGAACGCGTTAAAGAAGTTCATTCAGGCAGATTTGTTGCACACCAGTCTGGGCCCAAAATGAAAATGAAAATAAAAAGAACGGGGTATTATTCACCATCAATGATGACTGATTGTCTTGAATTAGCAAGAAAATGTCATCAATTCCAAGTTCATGGAGTGGTCTTACATCAACTGCCAAATGTATTACATCCAACAATTGCATCTTGGCCGTTTGAATGTTGGAGCATGACCAAACCGCAATTACGTAAGTAAAATAACTTATAAAATTATGGCCAAACTTGACCCAAAATCTGATTAAGCGGCTAATGTATGATAATTAAATATTAAAGTTTTGATAAATATAAATCACACACTAGGGGCATTACGCAAGTATACGTATCATTTCAAGTAATAAAGAGTTTTTTTTTAAACCCCAGATATCGATCCCACAAGAATTAATAAAGTTAAAAGAAAGAAAATTATTAATTAAAATCTTTTAATTTAAAACTAATTAAAATATGCAAAATACAAAAATTGACAAGTGATAAAACAATAAACAATGATTTCTTTCCCCATACAAAATATTCCATGATTAATAAGCAGCTAAAATTCATTGAGAACATTAAAAATGTGGTATTGTGACAAATAGGAGCATATATATCCTTTACCCTTTGGTCCAGGTCATAAAGAACATTAGCTAGTTTTTAAAGATCGGATTAGGATGTATTATTAGTAGAGAGGGACAAATTTCTAGACTCTCACTTCTAGGTTCCCCCCAAATGGTTGCTTATGGTCCAGCTTATTAGTTACCCGTCACCTCTTTTGTAAAACCAATTTGATTGAATTTAGCCTATCACACTAAAAACAAAAATCAATTCTACGCCCATTAAAGATTATCACCCTATTTATTTGCATCTCCCCTTTAAGAGAAATGTGATACATACAAGTTAAGAGTTCTTAGCCTATAGTCAGATCTTAAGAATTCTGCACAGTTTTTAACAATACAAGAGGCCAATTTGTAAGGTAAATTAAGATTAGGTACAATATCATCACAAATTTTTTGAAAATAAGAAATTAAGTTCTCAAATCTGATTTAAATCTGTTATTAAATAATTTCATAGTCGTAGAGAGAAAGAAAAGAAGACTACTCAGAAAGCATAGAAATTACACCTCAAATCATATTCATATAACTCAAATCCAAAGTACTAAACTTAAGAAACAATATATAAATACTTATCTGGAATGTCATTCAAGTAATCCTTTGAAGTTTCTTTGACTCCACAAACTCTAACAGGACTTTGACTCTCGAATTCACAGTAAACTCTCACTAAAATAAAGAAGAAGAAAAGAAGAAGACACTTTACTTAAAAACTCTTAATTAATTATTTGCTAATTAATTTTTCCTCTCCTCTTTTGCTGTATAAATGGTCCTCTATTTATAAATCTCCAGAAATTACCAAGAGTTGCTTAAGACACCTCTTCTTGATCGTCCACATTCATTGAATGTTCTAGAATTTAACCATGGCACCTAGGCGCTAGAACTTGCGCCTAGGTGCCAGAATCTCTTTGTGAATGAATGCATCCCTTCAGATTTAGGTCGCACCTCTTCATTTAATAACTGCTTTCCCGTGTCTATATTCATTGTATCTTACTTATAACATGTGGTAACTTGTCCAGATGCTTCTAGATTGGTTCGGAAGCGTCAATAATCATCCAATAACCATTAAGAAATCTTTAGATAAATATATGTGTCCCTAGGTACCATATTTGGCGCCCGGTCCTCAATAAATATATGTGTGCCAAAAACTTAACTCCACACCTAATATATATGCTGATGATTTAGGTATGAAAATTATGAATAATAAGTATACGTATCGTTTATCAAGTAATATAGGACTTTCTGATTAAGCCCCAAGATATCGAACCCACAGGGAATATAAAAACTTTTTAAAGAATTAAGAAAATTATATTTTTACTTTTTTAATAACTTTTGAAAGTATGTTTTGATTTGAAAAGTTTTAAAATTTTTATTGGTATTTTTAATATAAAGTTAAGCAGGAAATGTAAATTATCAAAACTTTAAAATGCGGAATAAAACACTAGGAAATAAAATATCTTTTTCTTTCTCTTATAAAGTAGTAATAATTATGAAAATATTGTTGTGGAAGTATTTAAATGTGTTGTAATAAATAGGAGAAAGATTATTCTTTACCCTTACTTGGTTCTATAAATAACATTGGTTAATTTAAAATTCTAAAATCTTGAACATGGTTAGGCAGGGAAGATACCAGCTCTCACTCTAGAGTTCCCTCGATTCCCTCCACTAAGGGTCTAACTTCTCATAAAAAAATTAAAAATATCAAACCAAATTAGGGGGCTTTAGACAGTCACTCAAAAAACTTCTATATTTACTCCCCATTAAAAACATATCTCCTAATATATTGCATACAATTATTTGAACTAAAATTCTCATCCATATAACTGCATGTGCCAATTGTTGTTTGAGACAATACCGCATTGGATCTTACATAATCTTGTACGACTTATTTTTAGGTTGTGTATTTTGTTTTGAAAAGAGGTTGCCTATAGAAATTGTCGGCGAATTCTTAATTTAATTTAAATAAATAATTTGAAAAGTAGTATTTGATTTTGAAAATAATTTTTAAATTTGAAGATTTTAAGATATGAAATCAAACTGATCTCACATCCCGAATAGTTTACATAAATGAGCACCGCACCACAAACCGTGTATACTATCCCGAAGAATATACACATTCGCTCGATAATGGGGCTCGATTAGATAAACTAGAAAGGTTTGTGACATCCGTTTGGTCCGCGAACCAATTTTATAAGCCGACAAGTTCCCCTGCTTAATATAAATGAATTAAGTAGGGTTTATATTACTCGGGTTCTTAAAATTCCTTATTAGGGCGAAGCCCCTATAGTTAATTACATCTTAAGTGACGGGAATCACCTAAGAAAACTCTCGATAATAATCAGTAATTCTGCTCTCAAGAATCTCAAAGTTTAAGTTTTCGAGGGATTGAATTTTAGAATTTCAATAGGGAGTAGATCAAATTTGGAACATTTTATTTTGGGAATCGGAAGGAAGAAAGGTAGGAGAAATTACAGATTCGAAGCGAACTTCGATAATTTCCCGACTATCCTATTGTTTGGCTTGAATTTAGGAAAGCCCTAATGTTTATTTAATACTTTGATCTTGACAATTTTAATTAATTAGGGCTTATATTCGTATGATGAAATCATACAAATAGCCTTGAAGATGTGAGGGTTTATGTCGTATCAGACGACTACCTCAGAGTCCTAAGACCGGTTAGGGCTTAATTTACATGATATGATCATGCAAATGCCTAACGAAGAGTTGAGGATTTATGTTGCACTAGGCAAACTACCTCGAAGTCCAATGGCTTGGTTATTTAATTCTAAGAAAGTTTTGCTGAAGTAGACTCAGGTTTTGCTGATGACGATGGCCGTGCTGCCCACCATGCTCCAAGCTCCTTGTTGTAAAGGTTTAGTTTTAGATGTCATAAATCAAGAGATGAGAGAAGTGTTCTGGTTTAGAGAAGGTCTTAATTTCCAAGTGTTTTTTTTATGTTTTAATTAAAACAAATCTTAAAGTTGATTATAACAACACCGGTTAAGATCCCACGGTTCCATCCTTCCGACATCATTATTTTTATCGGATTCACTTAGTCCAGATGAATTTGCTAAACTCAACTGAATGAGTTCCACACTTTCATTTAGACCGTGGGAAATCCCGTTAGCAACACGTAGGTTACATCATCCGAGGTATTCCCGATCATCCAACAAGACGTTTTAATTTAGTTGTAGTTGTAGTTTTGTTGTTCGTTTGTGATTAAATTTTGAGTTGTTTTATATTTTGAAATGTTGTGGCGGTGAATTTTATCTTGTAATGACTTTTAATTTAGTTTTAGTTTCGAGTTTTAGGGACTATCCTAAAGGTGTGGGTTTTCATGCAACGAGTTGTTTATCATGCAAGAAAAGTAAGTGCGATGCGATTAAATAAATTGCAATAAGGTAAATTGCAATAAAATAAAAGCGTACCTAGAGGGTCTTCCCGTTATCCCAAGCTGCACTTAAAGCACAATTAGAATATTTAAGCATTTAAAGCAAGTTCCTAGGTAAAGCTAAGGGAAGGGTTATGGTTTTCTACCAAGGCCCTACTCCTATAGCTAGTCACCTCCTATGACGTCTAGGTTCTTGTATTTTGGGTTTGAGGACGATTTTCTTCATCAAAGAACAATTAAGTTCAATTGTTCTTATAAATATCCTATCATATCGAGGAAGTGCTTAAGACGAGTCTTAAACATCTTTTCAATATTTCTAGGATTATTTTAAGTCCAAGAGAATTTAATTATACAAATGAATTAATCGTCCAGGAGTTCAAATTTTGTTATCTTGCTCAGTGAACTAGGACATTTGAATATCCTATGAATGAAGTAACACTTCACTTAACACTCCATTTAGGAGTTATGACAACAAGAGCTTTCGAGGGCAAATGGATGTTCAAATGATTTATGATTTAACTTAATTTCAATTAATAGGTTTAAGTTTGGAATAGTGTTCAAGTTGCTTTATTTTGAATTTCTTTATGTCTTAGGTGATGTTATTTTTTAATTAAATTTAATTTAACTTTAATTTGGTTTAGTTTTAATTTTAATTTAATTTAATCTAATTTTAATTTTAACTTGATTCTATTATTTAATTTAATTTAATTCAATTTAATTTGATATGACATAATTTAATTTGATTTAATTTAATTTGATTTAACTTACTTTAATTTAATTTAATTTAATTTAATTTAAATTAAATTAAATTTAAATTTTTAATTTAATTTGATTTAATTTAATTTAATTTGATTTAATTTAATTAAAATTTTTAATTTAATTTGATTTGCATCTAATTTTAATTTAATTTAATTTGATTTGATTTAATTTGAATTTTTAATTTAATTTAAGTTAAATTTTAATTTAATTTTATTTTTAATTCTAATTTAATTGAAATTTTAAAAGGGTCTAATTTAAATAATTTAACTTTAATTTAATTTAGTGATTAAGTCTTTTAACATTTTAAATCTTAAATTTGGATTATCATTTTAATTAAGAATTAAAAATTATTGAGACGATTAATTTAGGGATTTTTAAATTAAAGAAAAAAAAATCTCTTCGTAATAATATCCCTATTTTAATAATTCTAATTTTATTATTCTTCCAAATTTAATCAATTATTTAATTAAGGTTTGTTTTAATTATTTTTAAATTGTTTAGTAGGTTTCTACCCTTTAATTATTTTAATTTCAATCATCCAAATCAGATTAGGATCAAATATTTTACTCTTTTAATTTTATTAAGCCTAAAGTTTTAATTAAAGGTTAAAATTTTAATTACCATTTTGCCCTTCAAGCTTAATAATTTCATAACTCACTATATTGAGCTTAAATGAACTTGAAATTTTTATGTGACTTCACTCATATGTCAATAAAGACATGAGAAGAGAAAATGTGATTTTTCTGTATTTAATTTATTTATGTAATTATTTTTGGTGGAAAATAGAGATTTCCAAGGAAAATTTAATAATACGACCAAGGGAAAGATTATGTCGTTGAGAAAATTATGGGACATTCCTAATGACTAGAGGACCACTTGGACCAATTTTGGTGATTTTTTGAATTACATTCTTTTTATTATAATTATTTTAAGTTTTGGAGTATTAATTAATTAAAAAATAAAATAGAGTTGAAAAATGAATTTTATATTTTTCAAAAATCTCTCTAATATCAAGGAAATCAGTGAATAAATTTTCACAATTTTCTGATTTTTCTTTGATTTATTAGAATTATTTTAGTGGAAATATTAAAAATATACATTTTTTAATTTTAAAATTACCTTAGGGCTTTAAAATTTAATATCTCATTAAATAGACCTAAGAAAAATATGGGGTTTGTTCCTAAATGATTAAAATTCAAAATGTGGCATTTTGGTGAATTTTATTATTTTTGTGACTTTTATTATTTTTTAATTATTAAAATATTGAAATAATACAAAAAATTAACTTTTTAGAAAATTGAAATTTTAATTTTCTTAAATTCCCTAATATCGTAGAGGCTCCAAAACCAATTTGGTGAATTTTTGAAAAGTATTTTGAAGGTTATGAATTTTTAAAGTTTAGATTGGCTAAATGGTTTAATCAACCCATTTGGTAGGGCTAACCAAGTCCAATCGACTTCAAATTTTTATGGTGGGTTCCTCCGATCCTAAAAGTCGATGGAGAATCGATTTCAAGTCAATTTGGTGTATGATTAGCTCTAATTAATTAAGGACCTATTTTGGGTGTTTAAGCCAATTAGGATTATTCCAGTGCGATTAATTCAAAACCTATTTTTCCTAGGTCCTCCTGGTCATAAGAGACATCACCAAATTTTCCTAGAATTTATTTCACAATATGCTAATTATTAGAATTAAAATACTCGTAATAGTAACCTAGAATTGAAAAATCAATAACTCTTCATAGGGATGGCCTCGACTTTGGAAAATTCAGGGAATGTTCCCAAATTCGTGAGGCTTCAAAAGCCCTATGGTCTCATGCCATGGTGAATTGTATACTTGCATGGAAAATTGAAAATGTGCAGAGAGTAAATAAATTATTAAAAATCAAATACTTGATGAAATTAAATGATTTCTTTTCCACATTATTCTCCTCTGTTCACTGAGCAAGAGTGTATTTTTATTTTATTTTTCTGATTTTCCTACACAAAGTTATGCATTTTTGAAGTTTAGGGAATTAAATAAATAGGAAAATAACCTAATTTCCTACTTATCCACGCGCGCCGCGTCAACCTGTGCATCTCCGAAGCTCCACGCGTCGTCTCCCGATTCGGCGCCGCCATCCGACTCGGCCGATCCAGGGCCCTGCGGGTCTCGTACCAACACGCTGTCCAACTCAATCCAGACCGTCCACTCGATACACGCTCGATCCGACGGCTCCTGGTCATCGTCTACGACTGGTGTGCACCCGTGACCGTCAACCTTCTAACCCTAATTTCTCACTCGATTCTCAACGCGATTTTCGTGTTCTTATGCTCTATGGATTCGTCTCGAGGAGACGAACACATCCATACGGTAAACATGTATTTAAATCGACTCAAATTAAATGGAGAATCTCCGTAAGCTCCGGGAAGAAGAGTGAGTCCATACCTTTGCTCGCAGAAGTGAAGCTTCGATCCGAGAGTTGTGTCACCTTCGATTGTGTCCAAGCAAGCTCCGCATGAAGTCCCTCGGCTCTCGTGAATTGTCTCAGTATGATTTCGACCAAGCCCGATCACAAAGCTTGGAGTCCGGAACAGATGGGTGGCCCGGAGAGGGGGCTTTGCTGCGCGGACCTCTTCCCTCGGTCCGGTGAAGGTGTAGGATCAATCAAATTGGGGATTGATCCACTGTGGAGAAGTGTCCTGTTTTGGGTGGAATTTTGGCCGAGAAATCGGGCTCGCTGGTGGGGATTAGGGACAATTGTCACCGGGGATCAACTCGCTCTAAGTATGGAGAGTGATCTCGGAGCAATTTTGGCAGTGGTTTCGGCATGGTCCGGTTCAAGCACCTCTCATGGCCGAGAGGAGGTGAGGTTTGAATCAGGAGAGGGCGAGGGCCTCCCGTGGGGAGTTAGGGCTCGGATCACCGCTAGGTCAAGGGAAGAACAGCCATGGTGGCCATCGGGCATGGGGCAACTCAGCGAAGGTGGAATTCCAAAGTTCGCTCCTCCCAAGGTCTCGGACATGGTGTTTTCCGGCGACCCGAGCGGCTGGCCGACAGCATGGGTCACCCTCGGTGTCCAAGTGGTCAGTGGTCGGAGGTTTGTGCAATCAATCGGCCATGGACATGTGTAAGGGTTTGGATTAAAATGGTATGGGGAGAGGCTCATTTTGGGTCCAAATGAGTCAACCCACCATTTTGGGTTTGGTGCACCCTTCCATAGCTGATTTGGGCTGAGGGAGGATCAGGTGAATCTGCTAGAAAAGGGTAGAGAGGTCACCATCCATGAATATTTTGATTAATCATGGATTAAGGTGAAGCGTTAACAGGGTTAAAACCTTTTTAAGGGGGCTTAAAAGAGGCTCCTCCTTTTGCCATTAATGGCTTGATCACATGTCAAACCTCCCATGATTTCATGTGACTTGTCCATGGCTTGCATGTGGCTTCATGTCTTGTCTTTGGCTTGGGCAAAAGCTTGGTCAATTTCATGAAAATGGAATTTGGAAATTTTGGTAATTTAGGAGTGATTTGATGGGATTTGGCACATGGCTTAATTTGGATTTATTTTATCATGGGTTTAGAACTTAGGAGATGGTTCCATCCAATGGATGATGATATAAGGTTGTCATGTGGCTTTGGGCCTTTGAAATTTAGTGAAGGTGGGCTTTTAAAGTGATTTAGGGAAGTGGGTTTTTTTTTATTTTAGGATGAGAATTTTGCAAAGGATTGGATCCAATAAGTTTTGAATTTAGTTTAGGAATGTTTCATGAATGATTTGGAATAAATTTGAAGTGTTTGGGCTAGGTTTCGGTTGGATTTGGACCTCTTTGGTGAATGGGCCAATATAGGTCAAATTGGGCTAAGTTGGGCCAATGTTGGGCTAGGGTTGAAATTGATGTAAAATAAATGTTGGGAAATGTTTATGGGAGTGTTTAAGAGAGGTTTTGTCTTTGGTTGGGTTTTGATTTTGGGGTTCGGCTTATTCGGGTTAGGTTCGGGTTTAGGTCAAAATTGGGCCTTTTAGCTTTGGGTTGAATTTGAGTGGAGTTTGGGTCTAAATTTTGGGCAAATCATGTTAGTGTTTTGTTTGTGGGGATGTTAAGGAAGGTTTAGAAATGATTTGGGGTTAATTGGAGTCGAATTGGGTGAGTTTGGATTAGGTCTGGGTCATGGGTCCAAATTGGCTTTAAGGCCAAAAGTGAAATTGGATTCAAATGTCAATCAAATTGGACTTGGATCTGGTCTAGATTGGTGTTGGGAGTGTTGAATTGAAGTTTGGAATTGAATTGGACCAGAATTTGGGTCAATTGGGTAGGTTTGGTTTGACATTGGGTTCACTTTGGGTTAAAATGGGTGAAATTGGGGATTTTGATAAAAGTGGGGTACATTGACAAAATTGGCCCATGGTGTAGTTAGACAAAATGAAATTGGGAATATTTGGGATTTTCTGAAATTTTCTGGGAATTTTCTGAATTTTTGGATTTTTTTGGCTAAGAGGGGCATTTTGGGTATTTGGAGGGTATTGAGAGGTATTTTTGGAATTTTTGGTATTTTTGGTTATGGATGATCAATTTGATTGGTGAGGAAATATTTAGGAATGATTTGGAGAATTTTGGGCAATTTAGGTGATTTTGCAATTTTTGGGAAGTCTCAAGGGCATTGGGTAGGCTAGGTGGGTGTAGGGTCCCGGGGGTCAAAAATTGAAAATTTGGAAAATTGAAGATTGGGTGAATGTAAGTGGAATGAAATCATTTTGGTTGAGCCGCCATATCAAGCCCACATGAGCCATGAAGGGACTTATTTGAGGCACCCACTATGTTGTTCCTAACCCTCTTACCAAGGGCTTAGGGCTAAGGACCATCCATGTGAATCACCTTCATGAGTCGGGAGGTCAAGTTAGGTATGAGTGTGTTCTTTAGGAGGTGTGTGAAAGTGTAGTGTATAGGTGTAGGTGTGTGTAAGTCAACCCTTCACTGCACCAGGCCACCTGTGGGCGGTCCAAAGGCCAAAGAGTCCTATAGGAACTCATCCTTTAAACTTCCACATTTCGATTTCAACCCTCAGGTGATTAGGGGTCTATAGTCAAGTTTGTGGAGTTTACGGGGAGTTAAGAAGTGGTTTGAATTTCTAAGTGGTGGGCCCCAATTCTAATCCTCTAGGATAGTCAAAGGAAAAGCCTAAGGCTAGATCCTAAGTACTAAAGAGAAGAAGAGAAGACCTCATCAAAAATGAGGTCAACAAATGGACCCCCAATAGGTGTGGTGAGCCGACGAGCACACCGCGCGTATCGGTGTTGACCGAAGCGATCAACAAAACCAACACAGATGTCCAAGTGACAAACTTAGAACGAAGTAGAAGAATTTCCGCCAGGGAGTGTCAAGTATATCTCTGGGACTGGAGATTCCTGAACTCTCGCTGGGGAAAGGAAAAGGAGGTGAATCCCAAATCACATGATTTGGGGGAATTTCGATTTAGATTTCATTTTGTTTCAGTTTAGATTTTGATGTGTGAGTTCAGATTTTAGCTGGAGTTTCAATTTAGATTGAAGTTTTGTTAAATTAATTTGAAGGGATTTGAAATTGAAATGAAAATTGAAATTTTGTGGTTTTAGATATAACACCTTCAACCTCAAAAGAAAATTGAATTGATTGGATTGAACCATTACAATGAGGAAAGAACTCAGAGTAATGCGGTATCGTATGTAAAATCCTCAACCTCAAGAGTTTGATTTTGATGTATTTAATTGCAATATGGAAAGAATCCTAAAGCAATGCAGTCTCGGATGTAAAATCCTCAACCCCAAGAATTTGATTTTTGATGTATTTCATTATGATAGGGAAATAACCTAAAGCAATGCAGTCTCGGATGTAAAATCCTCAACCCCAAAAGTTTAATTTTGATGTATTTCATTGCGATAGGGAAATAACCTAAAGCAATGCAGTCTCGGATGTAAAATCCTCAACCCCAAGAGTTTGGTCTTGATGTATTTCATTGCGATAGGGAAAGAACCTAACGCAATGCAGTCTCGGATGTAAAATCCTCAACCCCAAGAATTTGGTCTTGATGTATTTCATTGCGATAGGGAAAGAACCTAAAGCAATGCAGTCTCGGATGTAAAATCTTCAACCCCAAAAATTTGATTTTGATGTATTTCATTGCGATAGGGAGAGAATCCTAAAGCAATGCAGTCTCGGATGTAAAATCCTCGACCCCAAAAGTTTGAATTTTGATGTATTTCATTGCGATAGGGAAAGAACCTAAAGCAGTGCAGTCTCGGATGTAAAATCCTCAACCCCAAAAGTTTGAATTTGATGTATTTCATTGCGATAGGGAAAGAACCTAAAGCAATGCAGTCTCGAATGTAAAATCCTCAACCCCAAAAATTTGATTTTGATGTATTTCATTGCGATAGGGAAAGAACCTAAAGCAATGCAGTCTCGGATGTAAAATCCTCAACCCCAAAAATTTGATTTTGATGTATTTCATTTTGCAAAGATTTGTAGTGTTGATTTGAAAAGTGTGGAATTTTGGTGTTTTGAGAATTTCATGAAAGTTATAAAAGACTTTCATAGAAAGAAATGGATCAGGAGGGAATATGTAAATGTTACATATCCCATTCAAATGAGTCGATCGAAAGTTGCTAGTTTGAATTGGATACAATTCCTCGCCACTAGATCCGAATCGAAAACTTCACGGCTCCGTGTCAATGGAATCGACCGCTCCCATCCCAGACAAAGGAGAGAGTAGAACGGATTGGATTTCAGATTTAGAAGGTTGAGTTTAAATTTGATCGAGGTTCGATATGGAATCCGAAAAGTCGAATTCGAATTTGATCGAGATTTGATTCGAGATCCGGAAGATTGAATTCGAATTTGATTGAAAATTTGATTCGAGATCCGGAAGATTGAATTTGAATTCGATCGAGATTCGATTTCGAGATCCGGAAGATTGAATTTGAATTCGATCGAGATTCGATTCGAGATCTGGAAGATTGAATTTGAATTTGATTGAAAATTTGTGGTCATTTTGTTTGTCTTTTAACGATTCAAATTTTATTTTATCGTGAATTTGGAGTTCATCATTTTTTTTTAGATTTTTAAGGAAAGTTTTCTTTTATTCTTTTTGTTTCTTTTCTGTTCTTTGTTCGAAGTTCATTTAACTTTAATGGCGTTTCCTACTCAACTTGCACAAAAGAGGTGAAGGCCAAAAATGTGACATGGTCACTTTCATTCCAATCATGTTGAAGATACATCATACAACTCGATTTGGAATATATCTCATACAATCCATATAGACTCAAAACGGACTATGTATGATCTTTGTTGATCCATCCAAAAAGGCATCTGTCAAAAATCCATGTCTGAATAGTGAGGTACATGGTCAATAACATCACCTTCCAAGCCATCCTTGGCAAGGATGCCGCATGGATGTACGTTGGAGGTGTGATATTTTCCATGTAACTCACAGCTCGTAAGGCCGGAGGCTCTCTAGCTCCGGTCCGGCTCGGAAGTGGTAAGGTGCTTTCCCGTCATCCATCCTTCCGAAAGTCACCGAGATCCGCTTCATCGGTACTCCCGTATGCAATGTTTAGCGACATCCGCTCCGTTGCCCTTTAGTATCATGACGGAACCTACCGGTAATGGTATCTTTACTCGGCCCTCGGAACTCACTCGGGCCTGCTATCCGGAGGTCAGATCCGAACATGATATTACACTCGTTTAGAAAAGAAACTGTGCAGAAAGGTCTGACAAAGTCGTGGTGATCTATGTGCGGGAGTATGCAGTCACCCTTCTTGTAAATGTTAATGATGCAACTGTTGGGTATGCAATCTGCTGGCAATACCCTCCATGCTATCATTCTTTTTACCATCCTTTTGATGACTAATGGCATTGGATCCACTCGGCCATGACGGAGTATCCCCGGTGGGTTTCCCTTCCTGTCTTCTCGCGAAGTTGTAGCAAGCATCCACATCGTATCGTAATTCTTCCTTTCCCCGGCATCCATCTCCGGGTTCCGAGTAAGTGTTTTCTCTTAGGCGACCCGCTCGGCCCATTCTTTTCAAATCCCGAATGCGATCCACGATTTGTTGTTGTTCGTATTCCGAGAACACGTCCGTATGTAGCTCGAGGCCTTCTAAGTATATTGATCCTCCCGCCTCTGATTCTCTCGAAGTATTCAAAAGTTTTCTTCTCGACATTCTGCATTCTTTCTAGCTCGTATTCTGGAATAATTTCCAAATGGCGAGGCCTGGTGACGTACTGTGGGATATATGGCTCAATCCCTTCACGTTCTCCTGCATACCTCGGCTCCTCGGGGATGGTGTCCGTCGGGACATCCTCCGTGGTCTGCTTCGCAACAAGGTCATGCATTATTGGTGGCTTTATCCGGTGGCGTGGTAGCCTTCCTTCTTCCGTTCTTCTCGAGATTTCCTCGGTCTCTTCTATTATCCTCGGAGCTAGCCTCCTTCCTTCGAGTACTCGGTGAAATGGCGTCCTCGAAGTATATGTATCGGCAAGAAGAATCGCCTCGTCGCGCCGGTCCGCTCCTAGTTTAGTTAACATCTTGCGGATACGGCGATTTTTATTTCTTCGTTGAGTTGTCGTGAGAGTAGCTCTTCGTACTTCCCGACTTTCGCGGGCGCGGCGCCGACAAGCCCGCCTCTCCGTCGTAGCCGACTACGTACTCGATTCTCTTATCTTCTTCGATGTCCGTTTTTCTTTTCGTCTGTCTGGATTGGTGGCTCGGGCCACCCACTTTCATTACCGTCTCGACCGGGCGGCTCCTCTCGGTCAATTCGGACCCAGCTCACCTTCCTCGTATCGCGGGCCCGCCGGTGCGAAGTCCGAGTCAATCTCTATTATCGCTCCATCTTTCACCCTCTTTTCGTCGAGTGCAAGGCTTACGTCATTTCTAAAGTTCGAGACCAACCGCCCGTTCGACATTTCCCCGCGAAAAGACAAGGAAAAGGATCGAGGGTCGTACTAAGAACAAAAACATTAAGAAAATGTTTATTAAAGACAGTTTTTTTTTATTACTTCTTGTATTTTTAAATTTAATAGGAATGAAGTGGGATAAGATCAGGAAAGAGATTTTGATATGGAAGAGAGAACAAGGAAAACTTTATTATCATGATTTTATTTATTTTAGCACATTTTTTATTATTTTTTTTGGGTTTGGACCTGACCATAAGTAATTACTTTGCCCGTGCTTCTAGGGATGAAGAATTCATTCTTTCGAAACATCGAGTAGCGTAATACTTTTTCAAGTATCGTCCGTTGATCGGAAGCATATGTCGTTCTCCTTGGCGGCTCACTAGCCGGTAGGAGCCTCTCCGAGTAGATCGCCTCAACCACAAACGGTCCCTCCCAAGTGGGTTCAAATTTTCCTCCTATCTCAAGAATAGGTCTCTCGAGAACGAGAACTAAGTCACCAACTTTAAAGTTTCTTGGCGGACCACGGTCGTCATGGGCTCGAACCATCTTAGCTCGGTATAGTTCTAAATTCCGTCGCGCCGCAAGTCTTTTCCTTCCGTGCTTTCCAATTCTTCTGAGCCGTAATTTGGCATTCTCTTCCGTCGTGATTTTGTTTGCAACCGCAATTCTCGAGTGAAGGAAGCCGGACCTCTAAGGATAACACCGCCTCGGACCCATACACCGGAGCGTAAGGTGTAGCTTGAGTGGGAGTCCCGAAGGTTGTCCGTAGGCCCATAAGGCTTCTAATAATTTCTCGTGCCAATTTCTCTTATTATCGTCCAAGGTTTTCTTTAAAATTCGAACGAGAGTTTTATTAAAAGCCTCAAATGAGCCGTTTGCTCTTGGGTAGTAAATTGTTGAATATCGCCGGCCGATTTCGTGTCTCCCCGACAAAATTGTTGATTTGTGTGCTTCCGAATGCCGAACCATTATCCGAGATGATCCTTCGCGGCACCCCGAAACGGTAGACAACTTGGTTCTTGAAAACCGTAGCACGTGGTGTGCTTTCACTTCTCCGAGTGGAACTCGCCTCGCCCACTTGGAAAAGTAATCCGTAGCCGCAAGAATGAAGCGATGTCCTTTTGAAGATGGTGGTTCTATTGGACCCACTATATCCGTGCCCCAACATTCAAATGGCCACGACGCAATTGTCGGATGTAGCACATTCGGAGGTTGGTGTAGAACCACTCCGTGCACTTGGCATCGATGACAGCTCTTCGGCGACTTTCATGCGGTCGGTCATCATCGAGGGCCAGTAGTACCCTAGTCTTTTAATTTTCATTTTCATCTTCGGACCCAATCGGTGAGCGCCGGCAGTCCCGAATGCACCTCTTTAACAATTTCACGGCCTCGGACTCGCTTAGGTATCTTAGCCACATTTGATCAAAAGACCTTCCGTATAACGTGTCGTTTATTAATGCGTAGGAGAGAGTTCTTTTCTTGATCCGATGGGCTAACGACCTATCGTCCGGTAGTTTTCCCGTTTGCGGGTAGTCATTACATGGTCGTCGCCAATCTTCCGTGTTTTCCGTCACTCGCTACAATTGATTCTTTTTCCTTTTCCGATTTGTGTATTGTGTCTATGTCGAGTCGTGATAGGACTCCGACGTCCGTGAACCGACACTTCCATCGATTCATCTTGTAAGCGGACAAATTCTTTTGCGAGGCGAGCTAACGCATCCGCTAAAGCATTTTCTTTTCCGGGAATTTTGTAGATCGTCACATTCGGAATTTGTTCCAACAGCTTCATGGCATACCTGGAAGTATTGCTCGAGTCTCGGCTTTAAAATTTTATACCTGTCCGACGTATCCGTTGAATGATTAACTGCGAATCCCCGTAGATGTTGATGTTTGTTATCCCCATTTGAATTGTTAATTCTAGTCCTGTTATGAGGGCTTCGTATTCTGCTTCGTTATTTGTACATGGCTCTGTTAAGTGGTAGGAATATCTTAACATCCCCCGCTCCGGTGTTATAAATATTAGTCCGATTCCTGCCTTACCGGGCACTATCACTTGCGATTCTTCGTCTTTGTGTGCTGAAGATGCTCCGTCGAAATATAACTCCCAACGTCGATCATCGGTGGTCTTCTAAGTTCATTATTTGTTCATCCGGCAAATCGTCATTGAGAGGAGATTCCGCCGCAAAGGGTGTGCCGCGAGGAAGTCCGCTAAGACTTGTCCCTTTACGGCACGAAGAGGCACGAAAGTTATATCGAATTGCAATAATATCATCGACCATCCGCCGCTCCGCGTAAAGCGTCGGACGGGTCATCGAGTATTGCAATGGATTAAATTTCGAGATCGGGTTGACCTTATGAGAAAGCATGTAGTGCTCGAGCTTTGAGCGGTGAAGATCGTGGCCGAACAATGCTTTTCAATTGCGGGATACCTTATTTCCATCGGAAGTAAACGACGGCTTAGGTAGTAAAGAGCATTTTCTTTACCTTCATCATTGACTCGGCTAACAGGGCTCCGAGAGAGTCGTCTAAAGCCGCGGTATAAAGCATCGCGGTCTACCCGAGACCAGGGCTGCTAAGACAGGAGGTGTCATTAAATATTGCTTAATGTCCTCGAAGGCCCTCTAGCATTTCTTTTCCCAAATAAATTTGGCGTCCTTTTTAACTAGTGTCGAGAAAGGCTGACACCTACCTGACAAGTTTGAGATAAAGCGTCGAAGATATGCCAGCTTCCCTTGAAAAGATCGTAGCTGCTTTAAGGTTTTGGGAGGCGGCATTTCTAAGATAGCTTTAATTTTTTCCGGGTCGATCTCAATTCCACGATGTCGGACAATGAATCCTAAGAATTTCCCGGAGGTGACGCGAAGGCGCATTTTAAGGGATTCATCTTAAGGTTAAATTGTCTTAATCGTTCGAAAACAATTCTCAAATCATACAGGTGGTTTTCCTTTACTTTTCTTTTGATGACCACATCGTCCACGTAGCATTCGACTTGATTGTGGATGAGATCATCAAAAATTCTTGTCATCGCTCTCTGGTAGGTTGCTCCTGCGTTCTTCAGTCCGAATGGCATCACTGTGTAGCAATATACTCCGATCGGCGTTCGAATGCTCGTAAGTTTTTCATCTTCTCGGAGCCATTTTTATCCGGTTGTATCCCGAAGATCCATCCATGAATGAGAATATTTCATGTGTTGAAGCAATGTCGATCATTAATTCGGGATTGGTATAGGAAATTCATCTTTTGGACATGCCTTGTTTAAATCTCTCGAAATCCACACAAATTCCGATCCGACCATTCTTCTTCCTGACTGGTACCACATTGGCTAACCAAGTCGGGTATTGCTCTTCACGGACAAATTTAGCGTCTATTAACTTTTTAACTTCAGCTATGACTTGCTGTTCGATTTCTAGACGCATTCTTCTAGGACCTTGTCTGACTGGGATAGACGCAGGATCCACTCCTAGCTTATGGACTGCGACCTCTGGAGCTAAACCTGGCATCTCATCGTAGCTCCAAGCAAAACAGTCTTTAAATTCCATTAATAACTTGATTATTTCTTCTGAGTCTTCTTTATTGAGTAAGGAGCTAACAAAGGTAGGTCTAGGTTCTTTCGTTAGTACCTAAGTTAACTTCCGTTAACTCATCTATTGTAGATTTGATCTCCTCTTCGAACTCTGGTGGAGCATTTCCAATTTGTAAATCTTCAAGTTCTTCTGTAGCTTCCATGCAGTTTTCATTAGACTCGCAAATGATAACCAAGCAAAGTTCAGTATCGTCAATTGATCCTACTGTGCCGAATCCGAGACCATGCTTTGAATTGGGTGGACGACCGGAGTTATTCCATAATTTTTCAAAATGTTGTGATTGACCTTTTGTCCATTGTCGGGGTAAGAAACCACGCTGAATTAAATTCTGAACACAGGGAGAGTACCACTCAAAAGGTAATTCCATTAATTCTGATGAAGTGACATCTTCATATTGTACATTATTTTCAGTTTTGGAGGAAGGAGCACCACGGTAGAATTTGATGGGCTTCGCACCGCCGCTATGTACCTCTTTGACCACCATACCCTCGATCTTATTAGAATGGATCGGGGTCAGGGTCATAGTATGTACATAGTGATTAATCTTCTCGTACATTGATTTATATTCTTCATTCTTTTCATCTTCAAGCAGGATCCTGAATTGCGGCTTCTTCCGACTTATTGTCGCTGCTTCTTGCTTGATTTCTTTTTCTTCTTCAGAACTATCTTCCCATTCAACATTGATGGCTGGTTTCCTCTGTCCAACTTTCCTAACGTCTTTTCCACGACCTCGTCCCCGGCCTCGACCTCGGATGCGAGTTGTGGAGAAACCTTCACCATCTCGCCGTAAGGGAGTAGTGAGTGACTGTTGGACTAGAACTTCAGGTTCTTCGTCGTCCCAAATTTCCTTTGCTTCATTCGTTATGGTATCTCTGGAGAAGATTGTTTTCTTCGGGGGTGCATAATAAGCTGCATCTTCATGGATTCCAATTTCATGTACGGAGAATGGTCTGTAGGTCACCTTTGATGCACCGTTCCCCTCCATCGTAGTATTTGATGCACTCGATGTAGGGATGATGGTACCATCCGGTTCTCATGTATCCATGGTCGGCCCGATAGAGCGTTGAATGACGTTTCTGAATCAATTATGTGAAATTTCGCGGTTGTCTTTGCTAAGTCACCGGTCTTCATTAGCAGTGTTATCGATCCGAGGGTTCTTTCTCCTTTCTGGTTGAATCCTCTTAATAACATTTTGTCCGCTTCGAGCTCGCGAGCATCAATTTACAAGTCTGCTAGCGTTCGAAGATTCATTATATTGATTGATGCTCCTGGATCCACCAATACTCCGGAGAGTGTAAACTTCCCAATTGTAATCGAAATGTACAACGGTCGGTTGTGGTCTGCCGTCCCAAGTAGTAGGTCATTGTCCGTGAAGGTAACACCTCGCTTGTTCTTTTAACGAGCAAACCTCATCTAAGGAATCTCCGGTCATTTGAGCCGAGCAAATTTCTCGGATCGAAGTAAGGCCTCGATCGAGCTTCTCTCATCTCCTTTCGATAAGATGAGAGCGTCGTAGATGCTCAATTTGGTCGGTAGTTTCCTAAGATGGGCTAGCACGTTGTAGTCCACTTTATTTTCATGTACCTCGTTTTCTTCCCGAATGGGTATTTCTTCCTGCCGGGTTGGTTCTTCCCGAACAACGACCCGCTTTCCTTTGTCCTTCGGACCCATTCTCGGAGGTAGAACTCTTCCACTTCTTAAGTTGACTTCGTGATTTCTTCGAATTTAGTATTGAGTTTGTCGGTGTCTCCTCCCGAATCGGAACGACGAGTTCTTCTAGATTAGCTTCGAATCGGAAGGCTCTAACTCTATTGTGATCGGAGCTCCTCGAAACTCGTAAATAGATCCATTGCTTGTTGAACTCTCGTAGCCTCCCTGGTGGATGTCTTCTTTGTCATTGTGATCATCGAGATTGTGTATGATTTGAGAATTGTCATTTGTATCGGAATCGACGTCCGGATTAGGTTGATTGTCGCTAGTTACGTAATCGTTAGAAACAATCAAAACGTAGCCAACGCCATAACCCTCATCATTATAAGATCCCACCGGAGTGAGCAAATAATCATACAGAGTCAGAGGTTCGAGGGATTTCTCCCCCGAATCAGAAACAACTATCCTAGGATAAGCAGCCCCTAGTCTAGCCTTAAGAGCCTCAGACTTCTCTTCTTCGTCGATTTTCTTCTTCTCTTCAATTGTCTCTTGTTGAGGTGGTTCTTCTATCGCAAGTGATAGTGTCGACTTAACGTGGTTTCGAACTCCGAATCGAGGCTCGGACCGAAGCGGTTTGGATGTGATCCAAAATCTTTTTCGAAGACTTTGTCCAAGCGGTAGCCATCCATCATCAGTCGCATAGGGGTCTATCGGCACAATGAGATCCGTTGAGATAACATTGACGGAACCTCCTTTCTGGGGTTCCTTCTTGTACTCCTTCGGGATCGTTATATTCCCTTTCCGAAGATTGTCGTTGAGCCAACTTTTGAAGGTAATACAATCTTCTATCTTATGCTCAAGCATCCGGTGGTAAGGGCAAAAGTTGGGATCACCTTTCTTGTCAACGTCTTCTGGTCTCTTAGGTTCTGACAGTTGGAAATCAGGAGTCTTCATCATACTGCGGAACATTTTCGGCACTGCCTCATTCTTGAACGGATACTCCCTGCTCAGAAGCTCCCTTAACGTACGTTGTGGACGAGGCGGTTGTTCATATTGTTGAGATGACTGATAGCTGGGTCGGGGTTGCCGGTAATTCCGTTGAGGTTGCTCGCGGCCGTTCGATGATATTTGTATCGGTTGCTTGCCTTTATCGAGTGCCGCAACGATCCCGGACTTCTTTTCAAAAGTTTTCACGGCTTCGTTTGTACTGCTTTATCGGTGAAACTTAATTGCTTCACCTCCTCTTGCAAGCTTCCGGCCTTGCTTAACAACTTCTCGAAAGTCTTAATAGTAAATCCTCGAGGAGAAGTGCTTATCGGGCCATGGATGCTTTTTAGTAAAATGCCGATCGCATGTTGTTCTTGTAGCTGTGGCTCACACTTCATACTTAGATTCCTCCATCAAAGTATGTAGTCCACCAAGGTTTCGTTCGGCTTCTGCTTCTCTACCACTAAATCACCTATAGTAATGTGGTGCTGAGCCCCGGCAAATCGCTTGATGAAGAGGTTCTCTAATTCTGAAAATGTCTTCACCGAACCGTTCGGTAATTCTGCATACCAATCAAAGGCGATCCCTGACAGGCTGCTGACAAATTGTCTGAAGAGTAAGGCATCACTTCCGCCGGCATTGCAACAACTTTCACGAAAATGTGCAACATGCCGCCGAGGGTTTCCGGCTCCATCAAAGGTCTTCGAACGAGAGGTGGTACAAAGCCTTTCGGATATTGGACGGCGTTGAATTCTTCGGGTAAGGTCTACCCGTCCGAATGGATGTCCCGCTCTTTGATTGTGCCAAGGCTTCTCGCACTCGTCGTTCCACCAAGCTCTTGATATCCTTTTCCGGAATCACGCTTTGTGTTGTATCCTTCTTTAATTGATCATCCCCGTTGACGGATGTAATCTCCTTTCCTCCGTCTACAATGTGAATAACTTATGGGGGTGTTTCTCTTTGGGGTTGAACCTGACTCTAGAGAGTGGCTAGGGCTACAGCCATCTCTTCCATCCTTTTTGCCATTTGGGCGATCGTATCATCTTTCTCGTAGCTGCCTTCTCATTACTTCCGGCTCCTCTCTTTCTGCGGCTGCAGGAGCACCTTGTGAAGCTGACGAAGCTCGCGTTTCAACCATGTTAATTTCTGCATATTCATCATCCATGAACTCTGACGAGTCAATTTCATCTCCGAATCTCTCTTCTCTTTCCCTTGCTAGTCGCCGAATATCAGTTCTTAGCTTTTCCATAGCATCTTCTAGTGGTCTTTTCCGTACATCCTTACGGTTGTCATGTGATAACCGTCGGGTTTCCTTCTCATGAGTCCCCTTTATCGCGGTAGCACTTTCTTCGGACTCAAGTCTCCTGACAAGACTTTCTTTCTCAGATTGTTGTTTTAATCTTAATTGTCCGGTAGTGGGACGACATACCATCCTTCTAGCAGTAGAAGGTCTAGGACCGGATGGTCTGTCAACCAAATGCTGGAAGGTGGTATCCTCCCTAATTTGTAGTCCTGAAACAATGACAGGCGGACTAGCTTTCATCCTCTTATTTGGCTTTTCCGCAGCGATAGTGGGTTCTACTCGTGGCCCAAGACGGAATTTGGCCGGCACCTGCCCTATCCTTTTTAAAATTTCTGACACAGGGCATTTTTCTTTCTTCGCTAACTTTTCTATCAAGGTTTGCAATCGAGCAAATGGCGTAACTCTAGCCCTTTTCTTATGGCTATCGTTGTAATATACGGGCTGAGGCAATGCGGCAGCAATCTTGCGAACATTTTCTTCATCCTCTCTGTACCGAGAGGGGATGGAACCTGCTCTCTCCCAAAAGTGGTATGTATTCGAGCAACGGTGTATACTCGGGTAGTTCCGGGATTTCTTTTAGGAAAGCAACTTCAGCAGCTCCGGCTTCTCTAGCAATCCTTCTACTCGTTCCATCTCCGAGTCCGTGTCGTTGATGGAATTCTCGAGCCGGACCCGATTTCAAAACGTAAGGTTTCACAGGAAGATCCGTACCCTCCACGGTAATAGGTTCATCATAGTTTTGAATTTCCTTCCCCTTTAGTCTGGCAGAAGCTGGGGTAGGTGCAGAGACAACTAGACCAGTGGGGGTAGAGATGACAGTCCTCCTTTGGACAGTAGTATTCCTCTCAGCTGGAATCTTTTGCAGAGGAGGGAATTCATGAGTTGACTTGAGGTTAAACTCAATCAACGGTTTCTCAGTTTCTGGTACTTTGCTTGTGAGTGAAAAAAGAGTGACGTCGGGGATTTTGATGTCGGTGTCCCCGAATCCTTGTCCGAATCGAATGATTCCATTATCAGGCAGTTCGTCCTTGAACACGGCCAGGTCGAGTCCGTTGACGAAGGAGAAGATCAGTTTTGGGGCTTCCATTTCTGCAGGGCAGATCCCAATTGTTAGTCCCCGAATCGTGCTTCTTCTGATTGTATAACTTATGACCAAAAAGAAAGAGTCCGAACACATTTCTGTTTATCTTAGTGTATTTGTGGTATTAAAGGAAAATTATCTTTTCGGAAAGATTTGTTCGTTAAGACAGAGAGTTATTAAAAGAAGGAGAGTTGTAGGAAGGGTAATAGGAATTGATTAGGAACTGGAAAAGGAAGTGGAAGTCTTGTGGAAACTTCTCGACCCGCAAGACTGCTCCTAAACTAATACCTATTGGGGGTCCACCCCACCTCAAAAATGAGGTAAAAGGATCTCGGAACCTCTCTGTTTGGGGGTGTCTAAACAGTGGCTCCTAAATCAGAGAGAATGTTGGCTATACTTGTTCAAGGTAGAAATGAACATAGTATTCCAACGGAAAGAAGGGTAGTTTGATCCACAAGGGACATGTATACACTACCGATTTTTGAAAGCAGAATTATCTGATTAAAATGGAGAGAGGAATTTTCCCCAGCGGAGTCGCTAGAAATTGTACGGCTTATTTTTAGGTTGTGTATTTTGTTTTGAAAAGAGGTTGCCTACAGAAATTGTCGGCGAATTCTTAATTTAATTTAAATAAATAATTTGAAAAGTAGTATTTGATTTTGAAAATAATTTTTAAATTTTAAGATTTTAAGATATGAAATCAAACTGATCTCACATCCCGAATAGTTTACATAAACGAGCACCGCACCACAAACCGTGTATCTATCCCGAAGAATATACACACTGCTTGATAATGGGGCTCGATTAGATAAACTAGAAAGGTTTGTGACATCCGTTTGGTCTGCGAACCAATTTTATAAGCCGACAAGTTCCCCCGCTTAATATAAATGAATTAAGTAGGGTTTATATTACTCAGGTTCTTAAAATTCCCTATTAGGGCAAGCCCCTATAGTTAATTACATCTTAAGTGACGGGAATCACCTAAGAAAACTCTCGATAATAATCAGTAATTCTGCTCTCAAGAATCTCAAAGTTTAAGTTTTCAAGGGATTGAATTTTAGAATTTAAATAGGGAGTAGATTAAATTTGGAACATTTTATTTTGGGAATCGGAAGGAAGAAAGGTAGGAGAAATTACAGATTCGAAGCGAACTTCGATAATTTCCCGACTATCCTATTGTTTGGCTTGAATTTAGGAAAGCCCTAATGTTTATTTAATATTTTGATCTTGCCAATTTTAATTAATTAGGGCATATATTCGTATGATGAAATCATACAAATAGCCTCGAAGATGTGAGGGTTTATGTCGTATCAGACGACTACCTAAGAGTCCTAAGACCGGTTAGGGCTTAATTTACATGATATGATCATGCAAATGCCTAACGAAGAGTTGAGGATTTATGTTGCACTAGGAAAACTACCTCGAAGTCCTATGGCTTGGTTATTTAATTCTAAGAAAGTTTTGTTGAAGTAGACTCGGGTTTTGTCGATGACGATGGCCGTGCTGCCCACCATGCTCCGAGCTCCTTGTTGTAGAGGTTTAGTTTTAGAAGTCATAAATCGGGAGATGAGAGAAGTGTTCGGTTTAGAGAAGGTCTTAATTTCCAAGTGTTTTTTTTATGTTTTAATTAAATCAAATCTTAAAGTTGATTATAACAACACCGGTTAAGATCCCACGGTTCCATCCTTCCGGCATCGTTATTTTTATCGGATTCACTTAGTCCAGATGAATTTGCTAAACTCAACTGAATGAGTTCCACACTTTCATTTAGACCGTGGGAAATCCCGTTAGCAACACGTAGGTTACATCATCCGAGGTATTCCCGATCATCCAACAAGACGTTTTAATTTAGTTGTAGTTGTAGTTTTGTTGTTCTGTTTGTGATTAAATTTTGAGTTGTTTTATATTTTGAAATGTTGTGGCAGTGAATTTTATCTTGTAATGACTTTTAATTTAGTTTCGGTTTCAGTTTTAGGGACTATCCTAAAGGTGTGTGTTTTCATGCAACAGTTGTTTATCATGCAAGAAAAGTAAGTGCGGTGCGATTAAATAAATTGCAATAAGGTAAATTGCAATAAAATAAAAGCGTACCTAGAGGGTCTTCCCGTTATCCCAAGCTGCACTTAAAGCACAATTAGAATATTTAAGCATTTAAAGCTAGTTCCTAGGTAAAGCTAAGGGAAGGGTTATGGTTTTCTACCAAGGCCCTACTCACTATAGCTTAGTCACCTCCTATGACGTCTAGGTTCTTGTATTTTGGGTTTGAGGACGATTTTCTTCATCAAAGAACAATTAAGTTTAATTGTTCTTATAAATATCCTATCATATCGAGGAAGTGCTTAAGACGAGTCTTAAACATCTTTTCAATATTTCTAGGATTATTTTAAGTCCAAGAGAATTTAATTATACAAATGAATTAATCGTCCAGGAGTTCAAATTTTGTTATCTTGCTCGGTGAACTAGGACATTTGAATATCCTGTGAATGAAGTAACACTTCACTTAACACTCCATTTAGGAGTTATGACAACAAGAGCTTTCGAGGGCAAATGGATGTTCAAACGATTTATGATTTAACTTAATTTCGATTAATAGGTTTAAGTTTGGAATAGTGTTCAAGTTGCTTTATTTTGAATTTCTTTATGTCTTAGGTGATGTTATTTTTTAATTAAATTTAATTTAACTTTAATTTGGTTTAGTTTTAATTTTAATTTAATTTAATCTAATTTTAATTTTAACTTGATTCTATTATTTAATTTAATTTAATTCAATTTAATTTGATTTGACATAATTTAATTTAATTTAATTTAATTTGATTTAATTTAATTTGATTTAACTTACTTTAATTTAATTTAATTTAATTTAATTTAAATTAAATTTAATTTAAAATTTTAATTTAATTTGATTTAATTTAATTTAATTTGATTTAATTTAATTTAAAATTTTAATTTAATTTGATTTAAATCTAATTTTAATTTAATTTAATTTGATTTGATTTAATTTGAATTTTTAATTTAATTTAATTTAAATTTTAATTTAATTTTATTTTTAATTCTAATTTAATTGAAATTTTAAAAGGGTCTAATTTAAATAATTTAACCTTAATTTAATTTAGTGATTAAGTCTTTTAACATTTTAAATCTTAAATTTGGATTATCATTTTAATTAAGAATTAAATATTTTTGAGATGATTAATTTAGGGATTTTTAAATTAAAGAAAAAAAAATCTCTTCCTAATAATATCCCTATTTTAATAATTCCAATTTTATTATTCTTCCAAATTTATTCAATTATTTAATTAAGGTTTATTTTAATTATTTTTAAATTTTTTAGTAGGTTTCTACCCTTTAATTATTTAAATTTCAATCATCCAAATCAGATTAGGATCAAATATTTTACTCTTTTAATTTTATTAAGCTTAAAGTTTTAATTAAAGGTTAAAATTTTAATTACCATTTTGCCCTTCAAGCTTAATAATTTCATAACTCACTATATTGAGCTTAAATGAACTTGAAATTTTTATGTGACTTCACTCATATGTCAATAAAGACATGAGAAGAGAAAATGTGATTTTTCTGTATTAAATTTATTTATGTAATTATTTTTGGTGGAAAATAGAGATTTCTAAGGAAAATTTAATAATACAACCAAGGGAAAGTTTATGTCCTTGAGAAAATTATGGGACATTTCTAATGACCAGAGGACCACTTGGACCAATTTTGGTGATTTTTTGAATTACATTCTTTTTATTATAATTATTTTAAGTTTTGGAGTATTAATTAATTTAAAAATAAAATAGAGGTTGAAAAATGAATTTATATTTTTCAAAAATCTCTCTGATATCAAGGAAATCAGAGAATTAATTTTTACAATTTTTTGATTTTTCTTTGATTTATTAGAATTATTTTAGTGGAAATATTAAAAGTATACATTTTTTAATTTTAAAATTCCCTTAGGGCTTTAAAATTTAATATCTCATTAAATAGACCTAAGAAAAATATGGGGTTTGTTCCTAAATGATTAAAATTCAAAATGTGGCATTTTGGTGAATTTTATTATTTTTGTGACTTTTATTATTTTTTAATTATTAAAATATTGAAATAATACAAAAAATCAACTTTTTTAGAAAATTGAAATTTTAATTTTCTTAAATTCCCCTAATATCAGAGAGGCTCCAAAACCAATTTGGTGAATTTTTGAAAAGTATTTTGAAGGTTATGAATTTTTAAAGTTTAGATTGGCTAAATGGTTTAATCAACCCATTTTGTAGGGCTAACCAAGTCCAATTGACTTCAAATTTTTATGGTGGGTTCCTCTGATCCTAAAAGTCAGTGGAGAATTGATTTCAAGTCAATTTGGTGTATGATTAGCTCTAATTAATTAAGGACCTATTTTGGGTGTTTAAGCCAATTAGGATTATTCCAAGTGGATTAATTCAAAACCTATTTTTCCTAGGGTCCTCTGGTCATAAGAGACATCACCAAATTTTCCTAGAATTTATTTCACAATATGCTAATTATTAGAATTAAAATGCTCAGAATAGTAACCTAGAATTGAAAAATCAATAACTCTTCATAGGGATGGCCTCTGACTTTGGAAAATTCAGGGAATGTTCCCAAATTCAGAGGCTTCAAAAGCCCTATGGTCTCATGCCATGGTGAATTGTATACATGCATGGAGAATTGAAAATGTGCAGAGAGTAAATAAATTATTAAAAATCAAATACTTGATGAAATTAAATGATTTCTTTTCCACATTATTCTCCTCTGTTCACTGAGCAAGAGTGTATTTTTATTTTATTTTTCTGATTTTCCTACACAAAGTTATGCATTTTTGAAGTTTAGGGAAATAAATAAATAGGAAAATAACCTAATTTCCTACTTATCCACGCGGCGCCGCGTCGGCCTAGGCATCTCCGAAGCTCCACGCGTCGTCTCCCGATTCGGCGCCGCCATCCGACTCAGCGATCCAGGGCCCCGCGGGTCACGTACTAACGCGCTGTCCGACTCAATCCAGACCGTCCACTCGATACACGCTCGATCCGACGGCTCCTGGTCATCGTCTACGACTGGTGTGCACCCGTGACCGTCAGCCTTCTAACCCTAATTTCTCACTCGATTCTCAACGGATTTTCGTGTTCTTATGCTCTAATTGATTCGTCTTGAGGAGACGAACACATCCATACGGTAAACATGTATTTAAATTGACTCAAATTAAATGGAGAATCTCTGTAAGCTCGGGAAGAAGAGTGAGTCCATACCTTTTCTCGGAGAAGTGAAGCTTCGATCCGAGGGTTGTGTCACCTTCGATTGGGTCCAAGCAAGCTCCGGATGAAGTCCCTTGGCACAGTGAATTGTCCAGGTATGATTTCGACCAAGCCCGATCACAAAGCTTGGAGTCCGGAACGGATGGGTGGCACGGAGAGGGGCTTTTGCTGGTGGACCTCTTCCCTTGGTCTGGTGAAGGTGTAGGATCAATCAATTTGGGGATTGATCCACTGTGGAGAAGTGTCCTGTTTTTGGGTGGAATTTTGGCTGAGAAATTGGGCTCTGTTGGTGGGGATTAGGGAAAATTGTCACTGGGGATCAACTGCTCTAAGTATGGTGAGTGATCTGGAGCAATTTTGGCAGGGTTTCAGTAAGGTCTGGTTCAGCACCTCTCATGGCCGAGAGGAGGTGAGGTTTAAATAGGAGAGGGTGGAGGGCCTCCCAGGGGGAGTTAGGGCTTGGGATCAGCTGCTTAGGTCAAGGGAAGAACAGCCATGGTGGCCATTGGGCATGGGACAACTCAGCAAGGTGGAATTCCAAAGTTTGGCTCCTCCCAAGGTCTCGGCCATGGTGTTTTCCGGCGACCCAGGCGGCTGGCCGACAGGCATGGCTCACCCTCAGGTCCAGGTGGGTCAGGGTTGGAGGTTTGTGCAATCAATTGGCCATGGACATGTGTAAAGGGTTTGGATTTAAATGGTATGGGGAGAGGCTCATTTTGGGTCCAAATGGGTCAACCCACCATTTTAGGTTTGGTGCACCCTTCCATGGTTGATTTGGGCTGAGGGAGGATCAGGTGAATCAGCTAGAAAAGGGTAGAGAGGTCACCATCCATGAATATTTTGATTAATCATGGATTAAGGTGAAGCGTTAACGGGGTTAAAACCTTTTAAGGGGGCTTAAAAGAGGCTCCTCCTTTTTCCATTAATGGCTTGATCACATGTCAAACCTCCCATGATTTCATGTGACTTGTCCATGGCTTGCATGTGGCTTCATGGCTTGTCTTTGGCTTGGGAAAAAGCTTGGTCAATTTCATGAAAATGGAATTTGGAAATTTTGGTAATTTAGGAGTGATTTGATGGGATTTGGCACATGGCTTAATTTGGATTTATTTTATCATGGGTTTAGAACTTAGGAGATGGTTCCATCCAATGGATGATGATATAAGGTTGTCATGTGGGCTTTGGGCCTTTGAAATTTAGTGAAGGTGGGCTTTTAAAGTGATTTAGGGAAGTGGGTTTTTTTTTATTTTTAGGATGAGAATTTTGCAAAGGATTGGATCCAATAAGTGTTGAATTTAGTTTAGGAATGTTTCATGAATGATTTGGAATAAATTTGAAGTGTTTGGGCTAGGTTTGGGTTGGATTTGGACCTCTTTGGTGAATGGGCCAATATAGGTCAAATTGGGCTAACTTGGGCCAATGTTGGGCTAGGGTTGAAATTGATGTAAAATAAATGTTGGGAAATGTTTATGGGAGTGTTTCAAAAAGGTTTTGGCTTTGGTTGGGTTTTGATTTTGGGGTTTGGGCTTATTTGGGTTAGGTTTGGGTTTAGGTCAAAATTGGGCCTTTTAGCTTTGGGTTGAATTTGAGTGGGGTTTGGGTCTAAATTTTGGGCAAATCATGTTAGTGTTTTTTTTGTGGGGATGTTAAGGAAGGTTTAGAAAAGATTTGGGGTTAATTGGAGTTGAATTGGGTGAGTTTGGATTAGGTTTAGGTCATGGGTCCAAATTGGGCTTTAAGGCCAAAAGTGAAATTGGATTCAAATTTCAATAAAATTGGACTTGGATCTGGTCTAGATTGGTGTTGGGAGTGTTGAATTGAAGTTTAGAATTGAATTGGATCAGAATTTGGGTCAATTGGGTAGGTTTGGTTTGACATTGGGTTCACTTTTGGTTAAAATGGGTCAAATTGGGGATTTTGATAAAAGTGGGGCAAATTGACAAAATTGGCCCATGGTGTAGTTAGACAAAATGAAATTGGGAATATTTGAGATTTTCTGAAATTTTCTGGGAATTTTCTGAATTTTTGGATTTTTTGGCTAAGAGGGGCATTTTGGGTATTTGGAGGGTATTGAAAGGTATTTTTGGAATTTTTGGTATTTTTGGTTATGGATGATCAATTTGATTGGTGAGGAAATGTTTAGGAATGAATTTGGAGAATTTTGGGTAATTTAGGTGATTTTGCAAATTTTTGCAAATTTTGGGTAGGCTAGGTGGGTGTAGGGTCCCGGGGGTCAAAAATTGAAAATTTGGAAAATTGAAGATTGGGTGAATGTAAGTGGAATGAAATCATTTTGGTTGAGCCATGAAGCCATATCAAGCCCACATGAGCCATGAAGGGACTTATTTGAGGCACCCACTATGTTGTTCCTAACCCTCTTAGCCAAGGGCTTAGGGGTTAAGGACCATCCATGTGAATCACCTTCATGAGTCAGGAGGTCAAGTTAGGTATGGGTGTGTTCTTTAGGAGGTGTGTGAAAGTGTAGTGTATAGGTGTAGTGTGTGTGTAAGTCAACCCTTCACCAGACCAGGCCACCCAGGGCAGTCCTAAGGCCAAAGAGTCCTATAGGAACTCATCCTTTAAACTTCCACATTTGATTTCAACCCTCCAGGTGATTAGGGGTCTATAGTCAAGTTTGTGGAGTTTGCAGGGAGTTAAGAAGTGGTTTGAATTTCTAATTGGTGGGCCCCAATTCTAATCCTCTAGGATAGTCAAAGGAAAAGCCTAAGGCTAGATCCTAAGTACTAAAGAGAAGAAGAGAAGACCTCATCAAAAATGAGGTCAACAAATCTCACAACAGATTTTAACATCTTAAGTGGCCAAATTATGAAGTAAGTTAAGTTCATGGAATTAAATCATCACAACTTATTCCAATATTAAACACTTATACATTCCATAACAATCCTACATAATTTAATTACTTCTTCATTTAAGAAAGAAAAAGAAAAAGAAAACTACTCAGAATTCATGGAGAAAACACAAGCACACATTGATTTGAAAATTGAAATCATAAAGAAAACACAATAAGAAAAACTAAATATAGAAACAGAAGTAAACATTTATATAAAAATCCTCTCCACAAGACTCCGGATGTTCCTTTGAAACTTGACTTTCCACAGGACAACACTACAAAAGTTGGCGCCCAACTCTGTTGACTCCAACTCTGACTTTAGACTTCAATAAAAAGACTAGATAAACGAATGAAAGAATAATTGGTGGAAAGAAGGTTTCACACCAACCCTTTCTCCTCTAAAACTAAACTAACTAAACTATAATCAATAAAAGACTCAAAGTAAAACTAGGAAACTAGAAGAAAACTCTGAAAATTAGAAAAGACTCTTGAAAACTAGACTCACTCCTACAAACACACTAAAGACTCTCATGACATAATTTTAATAATAACCTAAATGGTGCCTTGGTATCTCTTCAAAATATGTCCCGATTCAACGTATCCACCAAAGATGCATCCCTTCATTCAAAAAGTGAAAATTTTAAATCCCCAAGCTTCTCGTTCCTTTTTACATACCATTTTTCACGTTTTTCTTTTTTTCTTTTTCTTTTTATTTTTCTTTTCTTCTTTTTTTCTTCTTCTTTTTTGTTCATTTTTTTTATTTTTTATAAGGCAAGGATTACTGTATCTGGATAGGCCTTTATTGACTTTGAATTCCACACTTCCTTTTAAAAAAAGGTTTGATATACATCTTTCACTTAAAAATCATAATAATAGTACTTGAAAATTACTCCTCAAAAAAAGAAATTTAAGTTTTAAAGAGTACAAGTCAAATCTTCTATTTCTCCAAAAATACAACATTTCTTACTAAAGATAGTTGAACTATATTTAACACTTCTTTACTATGAAAATTTTAACTTTAAAATTTTCACTATTACTGTAAATTTTATCTAAATTCTCTTATTCATTTCTATATTCAAAAATTTTTTCCCCTAATATAACTTCATATACATAATTTTTTTCAATAAAAAATTAAATTAATTTAATGTATTCTTGAAAATAAATAAAATTTTAAATATTTAAAAAAATTTCTGTTTTTTTTTAAGTTACCCCCCAACCCAAACTTTAATTTTTAGTTTGGATAAAATATTTAAGCATAAGAAATGATACATGGGTGAGATTTAAAAACATAAATAACATGCTTGCAGGAATCTTAATATCCTAAATATGCAAGTATAACAATTTAAAAACAAGAGTAAAAAGAAATCGAACTCAAATTTTCAGTTTTTCATTAAATGGAAATTTCGAAATTTCAAAGGACTTCTATCATATTAGAGGTTTTCAAAGCTGAAAATAATTGAAATCACATCAATACTAGATAACAGATGGTAGTAGTAGATATTGAAAAGTTTTTAAAACATACAGTTTTTAAATAGTAGTTTTTAATAGTGTTCCTTTCTCTCCTAACAATATTGGATTTAAAGTACACACTAAAAAAAAAACTCTGACACAACATACATATTAAAAAATTTACTACTACACATATATCACACAAAGCAAAGTACAGAATATCAATCTAACAAAGATACATCTGAATATGCATGAAAAATCATACTCCAACTATAATCAGCATATTATCAGAGTTCACACATCAAACACAATATCAAAATAAATCACAAGACATAACATGCATCAGTTCATCAACAAAAACTCATTAAGACATAAAAAAAATATCAACTAATCATCCTCCTCATCATCATTATCATCTTGCTCGTTCCAATCTCTGGATGACACATAAGGTATGTAGAGTGGATGAGGGGGCATCTCAACACTCATATCACCTCTGATCAATCTATCCAAATAATGCTGATAATTGTCGTCATATTCATCATGTTTTATAATATATCATTCAATATTATCCATTTTACCATCCATGTCTCTAATATGCTCACGAGTAAGACTCACCTTCTTCAAAATTTTTCTTAACAAACCCGTCTGTGAATCACTAGATGATGAAGCTATCAAAGTAGTAGCACGGGAAGTAGAAGCAGTAGAAGCCCTACCAAACCCTCCTCTCCATCCAAACTCTGAATGTATAGTGTAAGCTCCAATGTTTACACTGGTAATTAGTTTTAAAGACTGAAGGACCTCTTCCCAAGTTTCAAATTTCACTGCAGATCGTTCACATTATGAATGGATCAAGGAAGGAAATCTCGTACCTGCAGTAGTGGTATATTTTGTACAATTCAAAATGTAATCATAAATGATTGCTCCAATATTTATAGGCTTCTCTTGTTGAATGCAATAGTTCAACACAACTCTCTCCCTTGTAACTTCACTAGTATGGTTTGAAGGCAACAGCTTAAATGAGATAAAATAATGCCATGCTTTAGAAATGGCATTTAACTTAGAGGCCTAAAAATTGACTCTACTATCATTTGTGATCTTCCATAATCCTCTTCCATCAGTCATAAATGTCATTATCTCATCTAAATCTCCCTCATTAGGATGATAGTTTGAATAAAAACAAAACATATATGGAGGCAGTCGATAAAAGACTTTGATTACCACAAATGTAAAATGTAGTTCTTGCCTTCTCACCATCACCTAATTTTTTTCTGTTGCAACTAAGTTCGCATAAAACTCTCATACCACAGAAACAACAGAAAAAGTGGAAAGGAAACACTAATTCTCCTAAAACATTTTAGCAATCATCTCCTCAATAACCTCTCTTAGCTCACTAAACACACGCTCAGGAATCAATTTACGTGACAGTAGTGCGTCAACATATCGTTCCTCAACCCTTGCACTAAATAACTTGTTAGAATTGAATCTTGTCTTTTCTCTCGAGTGCTTCGACATTGGAGCCATTTCTAAAAATTCACGAAAAAATTACCATAAATTCCAAAATTAAACTAAACTTGCTAAATTAACTTCCAAAAATAATTTCCATTAAATCCAAGCAATTTATCATCCTTGTCCTCAAATTTTCACCGTGAGTAGTAATTTTAGGATTTTCCAAAATATACTCAAAATACATGGTGAAAACCAAAAATTTTTACTTAGGAGTACTGCTCTTACCTTAAGGAATCCAAATCTAACAATTTTTGTTGATATCGGCCTTCAAACGATCCAATACGTTGATGACCTAGGCTCCTTTTCACGAATATTAGTGGTTGAAGACGATATGTAGGTTAAAAATGGCGATTTTCAGGTTTTTAACTGCTAAAAACCAATTTTCGCGAACCGGTGCCTAAGCGCGAGGCCTTCAGAGCTTAGCCGAGAAATCTAGGGCTTAGCCGCCACTGCCAAGATTTTCAAAATTAAGAAAATGCACTAAACCACTTAGTTAATCACCCTTAGTCATCTCAAAATAATTGTCTCTTCCTCAATAATCTCCAATAATCCAATTTCAAACTTTAATATCCATCAATTCTGATCAAATTTCATACAAACACAAAAATATATTTATTAGAAATAAATCACACTTTATACAAACTAAAAATTTATATCCAAACACTTTGGATAAAATTCCCTAAATACAAACAGACTCAATAATCATAAACATAAGTTTACATCACTAAGATGTAACAATCTCTCATTACAGTGCAACAGAACACAAACATAAAACATTATACACTTAAAACATCAAACACATAAAACATAAAATATACAAAACAATCCACAAGATCATACTAACGTTTAATTCCACTCTCCAGTAGGCGGAATATATCCAGAACCACTATTATTTTCATTTGACCCTTCTGGAATATAAATTTGATAGAACGGGCGATGATTGAACACTCTTACATCTTCTTCTTCCAATCACTTGTTCTTCAGGATCATTGCCTTATCCGCTTCTTCCACGTGACTTGTATGATTGAATTGCATCTTGAGTTGCCATCACATATGCTCCAAATGTGCGTTAGTTTCATTAATCTTTGCTTCGATGGAAGTCACTTGGGCTTTGATCATTGCAATGTTCTCTGAAATTCCTTGAATACTAACGGCAAGAAATCCATTGAATAACTCTTTAGCACTGTCACTAATAAACTGAACCTTGTCAGGCTCCTCTTTTCTCTTGATCTCATTCACCCAGGAAGACATGATGCACTCCAAACACTCTTCCTAAGACTCAGGAATGAAAATAGGACTTGGGGCAAGTGTTTTTTTTAATCCAGGGCCTTTTAAAGACTTTAGAAGTTCATAAACCTACAATAAAATGTTTAAAAACTCCAAAATAACTTCCAAAACCACTTCCCCAAGATCTAGGCTTCTAGAACGTCATTTATCACATGTTTCATAACTCCGGTGCCTAAGCGCCAACTAGGTGGGGCTTAGCCGCCAGTGCTCAATTTAGCACAGGTATACCAAATGTCCATAATTTCATTCCGACTCCTCTAAGTCATAAAATAAGGTTAAATAAACACTACTATAGCATAAAAACTCCAAAATACTACTACCAAATCATAAAAAAACAAACCAAACAAAGCACACAAAGCAAAGATAAAGCAAAGCACACCAATAACAATGGGTTGCCTCCCACAAAGCGCTTGGTTTAATGTCATCAGCCTAACAATACCCATAACTCATTATGTGTGACCCAACATTAGATTCTCATCAGATTTAAGTTGATTGACTGAAAAATAAGGTTTAAGTCTATGACCATTAACTTTAAATATTTTTCCAGTCTTAGGAGCTTGAATATCCACAACTCCATAAGAATAAAATTTTATCAACATAAATGGACCCATCCACGTGGACTTAAGTTTTCCAGAAAAAATTCTCAATCTGGCATTATACAACAAAATTTTCTGTCCTGGCACAAGGTTTTTAGTAAGAATCTTCCGATCATGCCATAACTTAGCATTTTCATAAGATTCATTCCTTATCTCTTCAAGCTCATTTAATTGCAATATTCTTTTCTCAGCAAAGATCTTTCAAATTGTAATTAAACTTTTTAATAGCCCAATATGCTTTATGATCAAGTTCAATAGGCAAATGACAAGCTTTTCCAAAAATCAGCCTGTATGGGGACATTCCTATAGGGGTTCTGTAGGCAGTCTTATAGGCCCATAAAGCATAATCCAGTTTAATTGACCAATCTTTTCTTGTTGGATTAACAGTATTTTCAGTATTCTTTTAATTTCACGATTGGATAATTTAACAAAACCACTTGTCTGAGAATGATAAGCAGTAGCAATGAGATGATTCATATGAATTTCTTTGCTAACTTCTCAATAATTGCATTTTTAAAATGACTTCCCCCATCTGTTATGATTACTCTTGGTATTCCAAATCAGCTAAATATATTATTTCTTAAAAACTTTGCAATACTTTGAGCATCACATCGAGGTAAAGCAATAGCTTCAACCCATTTGGAAACATAATCTACTGCTATCAAAATATAAATATTTCCAAAAGATGGTGTAAATGGTCCCATGAAATCTAATCCCTAAACATTAAATATTTTAACTTCCAACATATAATTGAGGGGCATCTCATTTCTTCTAAAAGTTTTGCCTACACGCTGACATCTATCAGAATTTTTAATATAAGCATTCACATCCTTAAAAATTATAAGCCAATAAAATCCAGATTGTAAGATTTTATATGCAGTTCTTTCAACTCCAAAATGTCCCCCATAATCAAATCATGATATTTTTTAATAATTTCATATGTCTCTTCCAAAGGTATACATCTTCGAATTATAAGATCCTTTCCTTGTTTATATAAAAATGGGTCATCCAAAAAATAAGTCTTAGCATCAGCAGAAATTTCTTCTTTTCCTGGGATGTCAAACCATAAGGTATAATATTACTGAAAATAAAGTTTACTATGTGGGCATACCACGGAACACGCCACTTATTAACAGTGAATAATTTTTCATCAGGAAAATGTTCATTAATTTCTTCAGCATCACAGAGAGATTTTTCATTTTCAAGCCTGGACAAATGATCAGCAATTTGATTATCGGAACCCTTCCTATCTACTATCTCAAAATCAAATTCTTGCAAAAGAAGAATCCATCTAATCAATCTGGGCTTCGCATCCTTCTTCATTAAATATTTGATAGCAGAATGATCAGTATACACCATACATTTAGTTCCAATTAGATATGATTGAAATTTATCAATGGCAAATACTATAGCTAATAACTCTTTCTCAGAAGTGGTATAATTAATTTGAGCATCATTAAGAGTTTTACTAGCATAATAAATAACTTTGAAATTTTTATCATATTTCTGACCCAAAATAGCACCAATAGCATAATTACTAGCTTCACACATTAATTCAAAAGGTTTTTCCAATTTGGTGAAATTATAATAGATGCAGCGATTAATTTTCTTTTTATGATTCAAAAGCTTTTAGGCAATCATCATCAAAATAAAAAATTGCATTCTTTTCCAGTAAACGACATAAAGGTTTTGCAATCTTTGAAAAGTCTTTGATGTAACGCCTATAGAATCCAGCATGTCTCAGAAAACTTTTAATTCCCCTTACATTGGTCAGGAAGGTAAATTAGAGATAACTTTAATTTTTGCAGGATCTACCTCCAAACCTTTTTTTGAAATTCGATGTCCCAATACAATTCCTCCTGCTACCATAAATTTGCATTTTTCCCAGTTACGGACTAAATTAGTCTCTTCACAGTGTTTTCGAACTTTAGACAAATGTTCTAAACATGATTCAAATGAAATTCCAAACACTGAAAAGTCATCCATAAAAACTTCAATCCCTTTTTCAATTAAATCATAGAAAATAGCCATCATACATCTCTGAAATGTAGAAGGGGCATTACATAAACCTAGGGACATTCTTCTAAAAGCAAACATACCATAAGGACTGGTAAATGTACTTTTCTCTTGATCCTAAGGAGCAATTTGAATTTAGTGGTAACCAGTATATCCATCCAGAAAACAAAAGTATTTATGCCCAGCCAAACTATCCAGCATCTGATCCAAAAATGGGAGCGGAAAATGATCTTTCCTAGTGGCAAGATCTCATTTTCTATAATCAATGCATATTCGCCATCCTGTAACTTATCTTTTTGAAATGATTTCATTTTTTTCATTAAAAGTCACAGTTACTCCTTCTTTCTTAGGAACACAATGAATTGGACTAACCCATGCACTATCTGAAATAGGGTAGATTTTTCCAGCATCCAAACACTTCAAAATTTCTTTCTTAACAACATCTTTCACGATAGGATTTAATCTCCTTTGGGATCAGCCTGAGGTTTGTGATTATATTCCATTAAAATTCTATGCATACAAATTGAATCAGCAATTGTCCATCCAAAGGCTATCTTATTCTTATTCAAAATTTTAAGCAAAAACTCTTCTTCTTTTTTAGTCAATTGAGATGAAATTATAACAGGCAAGGTTGAGGATTCACCCAGAAAAACATACTTCAAATGATCAGGAAGCATTTTAAACTCAAGTTCAGGAGGTTTTTCAATTGATGGACCATAAGATTCATCTTTTTCAGTCATATGAAATAATTCAAAATTTTCATGAACATAATTTAATTCTTCCTCTTGAAAATCTTCAGAATGATGTAACTCCTCTTCTTGCTTATGATCCAATTCTTCTCTTTCAGGTTTTTCTTCATAAGTTGACTTGAAATGACATTCACTCAAATATTTGATAACATCCATCTGTAATCATTCATCATCTTTACCTATTAGGGATATTTCATTAATTTTGAAATATTGAATGTAACAGTTTAATCACTAACCCCCATAGTTAATTCCCTTTTTTGCACATCTATCATTGCTCTGCCTGTGGCTATGAAAGGTCTTCCCAAAATGATGTGTATCTTTTTATCTTCCTCCATATCAAGTACAATGAAATCAGCAAGAAAGATAAATTGCTCCACTTTAACTAAAACAACTTCTATAACTCCTATTAGATATGTGATCGAACGATCTGCTAGCTGCAGAGTTACAGTAGTTGGGGTTATTTCTCCTAATCTCAGACTTTTGAATATTGATTGAGGCATTTGTTTAATGCTTGCACCCAAATCACATAAAGTTTTTCTATAGAATCTGTCTCCAATTGCACATGAAATTGTGAAACTACCAGGATCTTTAAGCTTTTCAGGAAGCTTCTTCTGAATTATTGCACTACACTCCTCACTAAGTGCAACTGTCTCATTATCTTCAAACTTCCTCTTTTTGTTGAGAATATCCTTCATAAATTTCACATAGCTTGGCATTTGTTCTAAGGCTTCAGCAAATGGAATATTAATGGTAAGCTTCTTAAATATCTCCAAGAATTTTGAAAATTGCTTATCCAACTTTTGTTGACAAAGTCTGTGAGGAAATGGAGATGGTGGCTTTTCCAAATCAACCTTAGGTGGAGAAATTGGTCTTTCCAAACCTTTCAGAGTGTCTCCTTTTGGTTCTTTGATCTCTTCTTTCTCTACTTCAATTTCTTTCTGAACTCTACCTTCCAACTCTCTTCCACTTCTGATTTGAATTACTTTTACATGCTCTTTATTTTTATCTTTTAAATTCACTTCAGTATTACTTGGAAGAATTCCTTAGGATCTATTACTTAATGAATTTGCAATTTTCCCCAATTAATTTTCAATATTTCTGATGGTTGCTCCTTGAATTTGTAATTGATTTCCCATATGTGACCCCACTTCTTCAATACACAACTTCTTCTCCTCTAATTGTAAAGCATTATTAAAACCTGGAGGATAGGTTAGTCTATAATTATTATTTCCTTGGTTGTTCCAGTTCCCCAATGGGTTTACTTGGTGGTTCCCCCATTGTTAATTAATACCACCCTGATTATTGGTATTCTAGTTAAAGTTTGGATGATTCTTCCAACCTGGGTTATAATAATTGGAATATGGGTTATTAGGCTTGCTTATAGCATTCAAAGTTTCTAGTGAAGAATAAGAATCAACCATTTGGCCTAATGAATTTTCTTCAATCATGAAATTTGGCTGAGAAAAATTCATCCCAAATTGGTCTATCTTCCTTGAAATTGCAACAACTTGATTTGCTAACATTGCAAAAGCATCATTATCATGAACACTGGCTACCTTTTTAGGATTTAATCTTTCAGAAGGCCATTGAAATTTATTAGTAGTCATTTCTTTAATTAAAACATAAGTCATCAGAAAAATGTTCGGACAATAATGATTGATACACCTAAATTATATAATATTTTTTATGCACATTTGTATACCTATTTTTAATAATATTGCAGTTTAATGGAAGGTATTTTGTGTTTTTCTTGCAGGTATAATGAAAATGAGTGATTATGATGAAAGGAGCAAAATTGGATCAAATTTGGAGCAAAAAAATGAAAAATGAAAATTTAGGCACTGGCGGTTATGCGCCGCTGGGCCGGCGCTTAGCCGCCACAGTTAAAAATTGAGTTTAATTTGAATTTGGCACCATTTTCAAAGGGGATGGGATGCAAATCTTGGTGATAACTTCCATAACTTCCTTTGGGCGGCAAGTTTGAATGAAGGGGTGCATTCTTTGGTGGATACATCGATTCTGGACACATTTTGAAGAGACACCAAGACACCTTTTGGTTTAATATTTAAAGAGAGTCTTAGGAAAAATTAAGGAGCTCTTCATTTGCATTTTGAAGAGAGTTTTCATTAGGAGTAGGTGTAGAGAGTAGAGAAGAGCTCTTCCTTTGTATTTTGAAGGGTTCTTCCATTGCATTTTTACTGAGTTTTTATTTTAGTTTTAATTAGGAGTAGGAGTAGAGACTAGAAAAGAGAAAAGGGTGGGATTGAAGCCTTCTTATTTCCACTACTTTTTTTCCTTTAGTTTAGTTTAGTTTTTATTGAAGTCTAAAGTCTGTATCTAAGTCATCAGAGTTGGGAGACTTGCTCTGAGGAGTAGTTTAGTGAAGAGGCAAAGTTTCAGAGGAACTTCCTGAGTCTTGTGAAGTGGATTTTCATATAAGTGTTTACTTTTCTTCTTACATTTAGTTTTTAATTAATACTTTTTTGTTGTTTTTCTTATAGTTTTTAATTTCAAATCAATGTGTTTTTGTATTTTCTCAATGCATTTTGAGTAGTTTACTTTATCTTTTTCTTTCTTAAATGAAGAAGTAAGTAATTCATGAAGAATTGTTGTGGAAAGTATATGTGTATAAAGTTGCAAGAAGTTGTGAAAATTGATTCTAAAAACTTTATTTACTTCTTAGTTTAGCCAGTTAAGATGTAAAATTTGTGGTGAGATTATGTAAGATCCAATGAAGTATTATCTCATAAAAGTTAGAAAGAATCACATGCAAATATATGGGTGAAAATTGTAGTTTATATAATTGAATGTAATATATTAGAAGATGTTTTAAAAATGGGAGTAAAATTAGAGGATTTTTAGTGTGATAGGCTAAAAGCCCCTAATTTAGTTTGAAGTTTTGAATTTTTTTATGACAAGTTAGCCCCCAGGTGGAGGGAATCGAGGGAACTCTAGAGTGAGAGCTGGTATCTTCCCTGCCTAACCATGTTCAAAATCATAAAATTTCAAATTAACCAATGTTATTTATAGAACCAAGTAAGGGTAAAGAATACATTTGCTTCTATTTTTCACAACAAATTTAAATATTTCCACAACAATACTTTCATAATTATTACTACTTTATAAAAGAAAAAAAAGATATTCTAGTTATTAGTGTTTTTCATACCAATTCTAGTTAATAGTGTTTTTCATACTGTGTTTACCGTTATAATCATTTTAATTTCATTGTTTGACTTTTATAAGAGAATTTAAAGAGTGAAATCAACTATCAAACTTTTCAAAATCAAAACATACTTTCAAAAGCCAATTAAAATAAAAGTAAAAGGATAATTTTCTTATTTCTTTAAAAATTTATCACTTTCCCTGTGGGTTCGATATCATGGGCCTTAATCAGAAAGTCCTATATTACTTGATAAATGATATGTATACTTGCGTAGTATTCCATATTATAAAATCATAATTTTCATATCTAAATCATCAGCACATATATTTAACAACCGACCAAGTTTTTGGCGCCGTTATATTTATCCGTGTGGAATCAATTTTTTGGCGCTATTGTCGGGGAGAGAAATTAATTAAAATTAAATTTTAATGAAAATTAAGAAATTTTAAATTTTTACTTTTCTTTATTTTTGTTAGTGTGTTGTGTTTTCCTTAGTATTATTATTGTATGTGTATTTCACATTCTGAGGGACTTGTGTCTTATGATTCTTAATTAGAAAGAACTATTAGAAAAATCAAAAAAATTAAAAATACTGAAAAAGATAAAAATATCCAAGAAATGGCAAATCATCAAGATCAAAACGTTGGCATCCATCAAGAATTAAGACCTCTAAGAGATTATGTTAACCCTACAGTGGATGAACTTCGTTGTAGTATTCAAAACCTTGTTGTAGCTGCTAATTCTTTTGAGCTTAAACCTGCTATTATCCAAATGGTGTCCAATAATCAGTTTGGGGGAGCAATAATTTAAGATCCTACTTTGCATCTTGCTAATTTTTTAGAGTTTTGTGCTACTTTTAAATATGATGGTGTTTCAGATGATGCTATTAAACTTAGACATTTTCCTTTCTCACTAAGGGATAAAGGTAAAATATGGTTACATTCGTTAGCACCTGGATTAATTAGAACTTGGGGTGAAGTATCATAAAAATTCCTTGCTAAATATTTTCCACCATCTAAGACTGCTATGTTGAGAAATGATATTACATCTTTTTGTCAGTTTGAAGGGGAATCAATACATGAAGCATGGGAAAGATTTAAAGATCTCCTCAGGAAATGTCCACATCATTCATTACCAGATTGGTTAATAAATCAAACTTTTTATAATGGATTAGTTGGATCTCTTAGATCGATCATCGATGCTGCTGCTGGTGGATCATTAATGTCTAAACCATTATCTGATGCTTATGCTTTAATTGAAGAAATGATTACTAATAATTTTCAATGGCCTTCTGAAAGGTTAAATCCTAAAAAGGTAGCCAGTGTTTTTGAAAATGATGCTTTTACAATGTTAGCAAATCAAGTTGCTGCTATTTCAAAGAAGATAGAGCAATTTAGGATGAATTTTTCTCAGCCACATTCCATGATTGAAGAAAATTCATTCGGCTAAATGGTTGATTCTTATTCTTCACGAGAAACATTGAATGTTATAATTAAGCCTAACAACCCATATTCCAATTTTTATAACCTAGGTTGGAAGAATCATCCAAATTTTAACTAGAATACCAATAATCAAGGTGGTGTTAATCAATAATGGGGGAACCACCAAGTAATCCCATTGGAGAATTGGAACAACTAAGGAAATAATATTAATAATAGATTAACTTATCCTTTAGGTTATAACAATGCTTTACAATTAAAGGAGAAAAAGTTGTCTATTGAAGAAGTGGCTTCAAATACGGGAAATCAATTACAAATTCAAGGAGCAACTATCAGAAATATTGAAAATCAATTTGGACAAATTGCAGATACCTTAAGTAATAGATCCCAAGGAATGCTTCCAAGTAATACTGAAGTAAATACAAGAGAAAAGAAAAAAGAACAAGTAAAAGTAATTCAACTGACAAGTGGAAGAGAATTGGAAGATAGGGTTCAGAAAGAAATTAAAGTAGAGAAAGAAGAGATTGAAGAACCAAAAGAGGACGCTCAAAAAGGTTTGGAAAGACCTGTTTCTCCACCTAAGGTTAATTTAGAAAAACCACCACCTCCATTTCCTCAGAAACTTCTTCAACAAAAGTTGGATAAGCAATTTTCCAAATTCTTGGAGATATTTAAGAATCTTACATTTAATATTCCATTTGCTGAAGCCTTACAACAAATGTCAAGCTATGCGAAATTTATGAAGGATATTTTTAACAAGAAAATGAAGTTTGAAAATAATGAGACTGTTGCACTTAGTTAGGAGTGTAGTGCAATAATTCAGAAAAAGCTTCCTGAAAAGCTTAAAGATCCTGGTAGTTTCACAATTCCATGTGCAATCAGAGACAGATTCTATGGAAAAGCTTTATGTGATTTCGGTGCAAGCATTAACCTTATGCCTCTATCAATATTAAAAAGACTAGCACTATGAGAAATAACCCAAACTATTATAACTCTGCATTTAGCAGATCGTTCAATCACATTTCCTAAAGGAGTTATAAAAGATGTTTTGGTTAAAGTGGATCAATTTATTTTTCCTGTTGATTTCATTGTGTTAGATATGAAGGAAGATAAAGAGATACCTATAATTTTGGGAAGACCTTTCCTAGCTACAGGCCGAGCCATGATAGATGTCTAAAAAAAGGGAATTAACGATGAGGGTTAATGATCAGTCTGTTACATTTAATATTTCAAAATCGATGAAATATCCTGCTAGAGGTAAAGAAGATGAATGTTATAGAATGGATATTATCAAATATTTAAGTGAATGTCATTCCAAATCAACTTATGAAGAGAAATTTGAAAGGGAAGAATTAGAACATAAGCAAGAAGAGGAGTTACTTGATTCTGAAGATTTTCAAGAGGAAGATTTAAAGTATGTCCGTGAAAGTTTTGAATTGTTGGATTTTACTGAAAAAGATGAATCTTATGGTCCATCAATTGAAAACCCTCCTGAACTTGAGTTAAAAATGCTTCTTGATAATTTGAAGTATGTTTTTCTAGGTGAATCCTCAACCTTGCTAGTTATAATTTCCTCTCAATTAACTGAAAACGAAGAAGAGAGTTTGCTTGAAATTTTGAAGAAGCACAAGAAAGCCTTTGGATGGAAAATTGCTGATATTAATGAAATCAGTCCTTCAATTTGTATGCACAGAATTCTTATAGAAGATAATTATAAACTGCGGGCTGATCTCCAATGGAGATTAAATCCTATCATAAAAAATGTTATTAAGAAAGAAATTTTAAAATGGTTGGAAGCTAGAATTATCTACCCTATTTCAGATAGTGCATGGGTTAGTCCTATTCACCGTGTTCCTAAGAAAGGAGGAGTGACTGTGACTGTTAATGAAAAGAATGAAACAATACCAACAAGACAAGTTACAGGGTGACGAATATGCATTGATTATAGAAAGTTAAATCTTCACACAAGGAAAGATCACTGTCCACTCTCATTTCTGGATCAAATGTTGGATAGACTCGCTGGGCATAAATAATTTTGTTTCCTGGATGGATATACTGGTTACCATCAAATTCAAATTGCTCCTGAGGATCAAGAGAAAACTACGTTTACCAATCCTTATGGTATGTTTGCTTTTAAAGAATGTTGATCCAGTTTTTGATATTTATACTTACAACTATGATATGAAAATTAGCAACGGCACCAAAAACTTGATCCCGCACTGAATATATATATATATATATATACTGATGATTCTGTTATGAAACTTATGATTTATATTGTAGATACTATGCAAGTATACGTATCGTTATCAAGTAATATATGGCTCTAATGGAGTCCAAGATATCGATCCCATAGGGAAGTTAGAGAATTTCAAAGACAAATTAAAGTAGACTTACTTACTAATCTAGTATATGGAAATTAAGAATACTTATACTAAAACTATTGCTAAAAAAGGTTTAAATGTAAGATTCTAATTTAGAAAAGCATATTTCTCCTTGTTGAGAGAATTAAGTGAATGATGAATTAAAGTAGTTTAGAGTTTTTATTGTGCCAAATAGGAGCATTCCTATTCTTTACCCTTTGGTCCAGGTGCAAAGAATATTGACTAGTCCTATGTTTGATTACTGAATCTGGGGCTAGGCTGGGAGGATACCGACTGCCACTTCAGAGCTCCCACGTTCCCCTCGCCCGAGGGCTAACATCTACACTTCGGCTCTCAAACAATAGGACCGAATTGAATATTTTAGTCTGTCACACTAAAATGTCCAATTCTACGCCCGATAGTTAATATTTCCCTGTTTATTTGCACCCTCCTTCCATGGCTTTTGACTTCCCTAAATCTTGGATGTAATCTTTACTATAATTCATAATTCAACATATGTTAACAAATCAATTGGACAAATTGAAAGTAAATTAAGTTTTAAGTAAAAGATTATCACAATATTTAATAATTTTAGGCACAGTTACTTTGATTCATCACTTCGCATAATCTTAACAACAAGGAAAAAGACTAAGGAAATTACTCAGAAAGCATGGTAAAAATAACACAAAGCATGGATTTCATTAAACTTAACAAACAATAACAAATATACTTATCTCAATTCCTCTCCCCAAGCAGACTCCTTGAAGTTCCTTTGACTCTTCCTTCTAGTACAACACACTTATTTAAACTCACCAAGACGCTAAACACACTTAAACACGCTAAAAAGACTCTATTTAGAAACTAAAAGACTCTAGAATGACACTTAATTAACACTCAAATGACACACAAATGGGAGAGAAATCGTCTCTATTTATAGAAGGAGTCAAATCTCCAAAGGTTGCTTAAGCACCTCTTCAAAAAGCGTCCAGGTTTAATGTATCTTGGCTCTTTTCAACTGTCTCGCCGTCGACGGACTCGATCTCGCAGTCGGCGGGCTTCTTGAAGATGGATAAACCGCACTGATCTCGCCATCGATGGCCTCAATCTTGCCGTCGGTGGGCTCTTTATAAAATATTCAAAAACTTCTCGGGAAAATCTCACCGTCGGCGGCTTAAATCTCACCGTCGGTGGGACAGTTCAATTTTTCATTAAATTAAGTCCTTTTTGCTCCAAATCTGCTTCTTTTGTGCTTTTTTGCTTTTAGTACTTATAATTCTTCATTCCTGCAATAAAATAAAGAAAATACCTTTCTTTAAAGTGCAATTTCATATAAAATTGGTATGAAATTCTTAATATATTTTCTAGTGATCAAATTCTCCCAAACATAACTATTACTTGTCCTCAAGTAATTTTTATACTAAATAAAAATAATTATTATTTGTATTATAATTTTTAATTCAGAATTACTATGAATTTAATTCAAATAAGTATTATAAGAAAGTTTCCTAAAAATATTTTAAAATAATTAAACTAATTCTATAGATATAAGGCTATTTAGTTCTCAAGTTTAAGATTTCTAGTCTTCTATTTATTTCAAGAATGACTATATTTTTCAATATTAAATTACTTAAGATATTCAGATGATAGGAATTTCATGAAAGCACTATTTAGTAAAATACTAATCCATATATATAAGTTCAGAAATGTAATTGAAGTTTTACCCTTTAGATTGATTCAAATGAAGCCAATTTTTGATAAGGCATCTCCTCAAGTTTCTCCTCACTTTATATATATATATATATATATATATATATATATATATATATATATATATATATATATATATATATATATATTTTACGTTTCTTTTCTTTACGGATTGATTTTCAATCCCTTTTTCTTTACTTTTTTTAAGTGAGGATCACTATTTTTGGTGAGTCCGTTAGTAATTTTGAACTTCATTTTCCTCTTCCTAAATTTGAAACTGGAAACATTTACTTCTCTTATATGTATTTCAAAGTTTTTACTTCATTGTGTTTCAATCTTTTCTTTCTCAACTAAATACCTAAGAATTTTATATTTGAAAATATAGTTTTCTTTACTATAAATAGTTAACTATATTCTTATTCTCTTATATCAAATATCCTTAATCTTACAAAATTAGTTAATCATTAAAAGTATCTCTCTTAACTTTCTATAATAATTAAATAAATTAATTCTAGTTTACTGAATTAAAATTACTACAGAAAATCATTTTATAATAATTTTTGAAAATATAAATTGAGAACAATTTAATAATTAAATTTGTGTTTTTTCTTCACCCAAACTAAAATTTTTCTATCTATCTATATAGGGTGAAAAGGAAATAAACTGTAATATTTAAATAATACCTTTTAGCTTTAGGTATTTCTTCTTTTTGAAGTTCTGCAGGTTCTTTTCATCACTTAATTACTTGTCATTGTTAATAACTTTCTACATACATAATATTAAAGAAAGTGCTGGGTAAAGAAGTTTAACACAATGCTACCACATTTTATACTAAAATATGACACTACATCCACGTACATTTACTAATTTCAATCCAAGGTTACAATAGAAATCTGAAAACATTAAAAATTTTAAAACTTTATAACTTTAACAATAAAGTTTAAAAAGATTTACACCACATCATAATTAAGTTCATGAACTAAACATTAATACTAAAGTTTTAAGAAAAACATACAATCAATCAAAACATCAAAACTAAACAAATAAACATAGAATCTAATCTTCCGCATCAAAGTCCCAAACTATCGTCGTTTCCTTGATCAGTGGGTGGATTAGGCTAGTAATGAGTATATCGGGGGCACTCAGGAAATACAACATCGAGCTCTCCTCTCCTATAACGATTTTCAGCATCATAGTAAGCTATCTCATACTCTGAATGTCTCTGGAGATACTCGCTGTCATAATCATGTCTTCTCTCTAAGCCTCCAATTCTCTGATCAATGTGTTCCAATTTTTCTTCTATTTTCTCAAAACGTTTCTGCTGTAGAGTCATCTCATTCATCAAATCATGAAGGGTAGGAGTACTATAGGGGGAGGATCATAACTGGTAGAGGGAATATCTCTACTCGAAGAAGGTACATATCTCCTAGTCCCAGATCTCCATCCTTCGTGGGATTCATATTTTTTTTATATTAGCCAGAGTAATGGGTTTCATAGGCTCCACCCATTCCTCATCATCTCTTGCTTCAACTCCAGATAATTGGCACAGTGCAAAAATCAGACCAGGGTGTCCTATTCCTCCTCCACTCTCACTTCTTGTAGTGGCTAATATATTCTTATAAATTATACTTTCCACATTAATACTTCTTTGGTTATGAGTACAAAAATTCAGAACTGCTCTATCTCTTGTTACCTCACTATGTTGATAAGTGGGTAACAAGGTAGAACAAATAAAATAGTGCTAGGCTTTAGATAATGCATTCAACATTGAGAGAGGAAAGTTTACCCTTTCACGCTGCATAATCTTCCAAACTCCTTTCCCGTCAGTGAGAAAGTTGATCACATTTTCCAGTGGTCCTTCCATAGTTCCAAAGGTATCATACTCACTGGTGTATAAGTCACATACTTTATAAAAAGAATTAATCCTTGCAGCACTGAAATCCACCAAAAATCCTCTCACCTTGATTGGTGCATCTTCGATCGCAGTCAGATTGGCATAGAATTCTTTTACCACTTCCACAGCAGCTCTGTTGGTAATGTAACAAAAGTTTTCCCATCCTCTTTCTTTTATTATTCGCTCTACTTCTCCTCCAGAATTTTTGAAAACTCGATCCTGAATGCATTTTCTGGCTTGAATGTTGTGAAAATATCTTGACTGTGCCCTTGCATTCACAAATCGAGTTTCATCGTAATCCATTCTTCTCTTTTGTCGTGGAGCCATTTTTCGATCTATGAAATTCACTAAAATCTTAACTAAACTTATAAATATTACTAAGATGGCTTCCAAATGTTACTAAAATCAATCTAAATCAAGTTCCATGAATTTCTTCCAAGTCTTTTCTTCTTATTTCAAATTTATCACAAATTTCTCAATGTAGAAGAAATTCATGGTGAAAATTAAAAAGGTTTACATAGGAGTGAAGCTCTTACCAAGGGAAGATGAAATCCGGCTTCAAAATGTGTTGAAATCGCTCCAAATCCCAGATCTATCAAGTCCTAAGTCGGTTTTTTGAAGTTTTGAGGAAGGGGATGATGAATAGTGTTGGTTGACCGGTCAAAATATAGTACATTTTGCGATCTCGCTGTCGACGAGAAATTTCTCGCCGTCAGCGAGTTAATTAATTCACCAAGGCTAAAGTTTCGGAAAAATCTCGCCGTCGGCGGGGTCGATCTCGCCGTCAGCGGGATTTCTGAAATTTTAAAAATTTTTATATTTTCAATTATTTTCAATTTAATTAAGCCTTGTTCTAATGTTTGGTCACTTAATTTGATATATTTTTCTAAGATTAGATATTCTACTGACTTATATAAGGTTTACACAACACAAACAGTATAACTTTTATAAATGAAATCCATGAACTTATAAACTTCAAATACCACAAAACTAACAATTGACTTAGCAAATTAACAAAAACACATCTAACTCAACATTGCAATCCACACCACGATACTCAAAATGCTAAGACTAAAAAAACAACATACAATCTCATCTAAACTGAGATTATCTACGTAAAGTTCAAATTATATCAAAAACTAAATTCAAATCAACACACATACATATAATATGAATAGAAATTTATGCTACTCATCGGAATCTGAACTGATCTCTTCTCTGATGCTTCCAATAGAACGCAGGAGCACAAAAAAATTATAGAAAGGTCTGAAAGGGAATTCTGCAGTAGAATCTTCTTCAATCCACCCTTTCTGTCTCAATAGTCGTATAAAACTCGTCTCCAGATGTCCTGTAGTGTCAAAGTGCTCCTTCATTCTCCAATCGATGTGATCGAATAATTCAGAGATATTATCAATAGAATTCATCACATTCTGTAGTTCCTTCTCCAATCCTTTAAGTTTCCTTAAAATGAGGTTTGTTCTATCAGTCAGGGGCTTAATTAAAGGATTGTTTTGAGATGCTTGATTAGAAATAATTATTGTTTCATCATTGTGATCCAATGTAGGAAACATATCTGTCGGATCTAGTGGTTTCCAAGGCAATATCACTTTTTCCCAAGCTTCGTAGGAAACTTGGTACTGACTACATAAAGTAAATATAGTTGATGGGTGTCCAAGTCCATGAATCAACCCATGCACAATTAATCCTAATGCAGACTTCACAATTATAGATCCAATATCAATAGGTAATCCAGATTAAATACAGTAATTTAAAATTGCGCATTCCTTTGAGACTTTGTCTACCCTCATAGTGGGTAATAACTTTGACGAAATAAAGAAATGTCAATGCTTAGAGACGGGGTTAAGAAGTGACGCAGAAAAACTAACTTACCCGTCTTCTCGTAATTCCCAATCTTCAGGTTCATCGGTCAGATATCTGTAGATCTCATTCATGTTGTATCTTGTAGGAACAAAATTTGAATAGTGGCAAACAGGGTTATTTTCAATCGAGTATAATTCATTGATTCGAGAAAGAGTGAAAGTTACCCATCTGCCTCTTACATAAACACTTCCATTATGGATCACATGCAGATTTGAGTAGAATTCCTTGACTATTGGAATGACTACAGCAGATGTTGTATAGTAGAATACTTCCCAACAACGCTGAACAATCATTTCTTCAATTATTGTCGTTGAATTCTCCACTCCTCTGTTTACGAATCCACTTTCTTTAATCAGTTGCTTCTTCATCAAAACCTTGTTGAATAGTCGCTGAGCCTCATAACTGACGAATTTCCTTCGATTAAAAACTCTGGATTTTGTGGTTTCTAGTGGATTGGGGGCCATAATAGATTTTTTAGGAGGGACTCTAATCGTTTCTAAGGAAGAAGATAGTGTAAATATGAAGTTCTGACGTTTTATATAGAGAAATGGCCTTAGAACCACCCAAAACAGCAAAATAACTCACAAAAACTATTTTTCAACTATCTCTCCGTCGGCGGTAACGATCTCGCTGTCGGCGGGATAGTTAATATATTTAAACTGAATTTGGGTGTGCCGATCTCGTTGTTGGTGGGATCGATCTCGTCGTCAGCGAGAATAGGAAAATTTGCCCAATTTCGCTCCAGTCCGAATATTTTATGATTTCTTCATATAGATTCAAATTTGTGATGATTTTAAAAAGTAAAATGAGTAGTAGAATTTATTCTATATTTTAATTTTTAGTAAAATTAATAAATAGATCATAATTAATAACTACTATGGGTTGCCTCCCATAAAGCGCTTGGTTTAACGTCGTCAGTCCGACCTAATTTAGTTAGTAATCAGGTTGACTGAGCATTAAAACCTCTTTAAAATTTGGTCTTCTCCCTTCAAAATAAGGTTTTAATCTGTGTCCGTTTACTTTAAATCTATGCCCAGTTTTTGGATCTTCAATTTCTATAGTTCCGTATGAAAATATTTGAGTTATAGTAAAAGGCCCTAACCATCGAGATTTCAAATTTCCAGGAAATAATTTCAATCTTGTATTATAAAGCAAAACTTCTTGTCCTGGCTCAAAATTCTTAAGGTTAATCTTTCGATCATGCCATAATTTCATTTTTTCTTTATAAATTCTATCATTATGATAATATTCATTTCTTAATTCATATAATTCATTCAATTGCAATAATCTCTTCTCACCAGCTTCTTTCAGATTGTAATTAAATTCTTTAATTGCTCAACAATCTTTATGTTCTAATTCAACTGGTAAGTGGGAAGTCTTTCCATAAATAAGCCTGTAAGGAGTCATTCCAATCGGAGTTTTATAAGCAGTCCTGTATGCCCATAATGCAGTGTCTAGTCTTATAGACCAATCCAATCTATTAGGGTTTACAGTCTTTTCTAAAATGCGTTTAATTTCTCGATTAGAAACTTCGACTAATCCTATTGGTTTGTGGATGATAAGCGATTGATATCTTATGAATAATATTAAATATTTCTACTAGTTTGTGAATATATTTATTTCTAAAATGAGATCCTCCGTCAGTGATAATCACTCTCGGCATTCCAAATCTAGTAAAAATATTTTTCATTAGAAACTTTGAAACACTCTTAGCGTCACATCGAGGTAAAGCTTGTGCTTCAATCCATTTAGATACATAATCAACAACAACTAATATATATGAGTTTCCAAATGAAAGAAAAAATGGTCCCATAAAATCTAATCCCCAAACATCAAAAATCTCAACCTCTAATATAAAATTTAGAGGCATTTCATCTCTTCTAGATATATTACCTACTCGTTGGCATTGGTCACAAGTTTCTGATATATCTATAAACATCTCTAGAAAGAGTAGGCCAATAAAATCCAGATTGTAAAGCTTTATAAGCAGTTTTATCTGTTCCAAAATGTCCTCCAAAATCAGAATCATGACATTTCTGAATGATTTGTTCTGTTTCTTCATAAGGCACGCATCTTCTAATTATAAGATCCTTAAATTGCTTATATAAATATGGTTCATCCCAAAAATATGTTTTAGCATCATGAATGAATTTTTTCTATTGTTGCAAAGTTAACATACGTGGTAAAATATCACTTACAATATAATTTACTATGTCAGCATACCATGGTATTTTCCACTCATTTATATTATATAGTTGTTCGTCGGGAAAAGCATCGGTAATTTCATTATCGGCGTCGGATAATTCATTATATTCTAGCCTTGATAAATGATACTGCAATTTGATTATCGGTTCCTTTTTGTTAATGATTTCAAAATCAAATTCTTGCATTAGTAATATCCATCTAATTAATCTTGGTTTGGAATCTTTCTTCGCATTAAATATTTAATAAGCGAGTGATCAGTATGCACAATACATTTAGTTCCAATTAGATAAGGCCTAAATTTATCAAAAGCATAAGCAATTGCTAATAGCTCTTTTTCAGTAACTATATAATTCATTTCAGCATTATTAAGAGTTTTACTAGCATAGTATATAACTTTGAAAATTTTATCATATCTTTGCCCTAGTACTGCTCCTAAAACATAATCACTAGCATCACACATAAGTTCAAATAGTTTCTCCCAATCAGATGAAACTATTATAGGTGTTGTGATTAATTTATCTTTTAATAATTCAAAAGCATTTAGGCATTCAGTTGTGAATTCAAATTTCTTGTCCTTTTCGAAAAGTTGGCATAGAGGTTTAGTAATTTTTGAAAAATCTTTTATGTAGCGTCTGTAGAATCCAGCATGTCCAAGAAAACTTCTTACCCCTTTTACTGAAGTTGGAGGTGGTCATTTAGCTATAACTTGAATTTTTGCAGGGTCCACTTCCATCCCATTTTCTGAAATTTTATGCCCTAATATAATTCCTCCTACAACCATAGATTGACATTTCTCCCAATTTAGAACTAAGTTAGTTTTTTCGCATACCTCTAATACTTTTTCAAGATGATTCAAGCATGCGTCAAATGACGTTCCAAATACAGAGAAATCATCCATAAATACTTCTATTCCATCATCAATTAATTTACTAAATATAGACATAATACATCTCTGGAATCTTGCAGGTGCATTACATAATCCTAAAGACATTCTTCAAAAAGCAAATGTTCCATAAGGACTAGTAAATGTAGTTTTCTCTTGATCCTCAGGAGCAATAGGTATCTGATGATAACCGGTATATCCATCTAAAAAATAAAAATATTTATGTCAGGCTAATCTATCCAACATTTGGTCTAGAAATGGTAATGGGAAGTGATCTTTCCTGGTGGCTGCATTTATTTTTCTATAGTTAATACATATACGCCATCCAGTAACTTGTCTTATAGGTATTAAATCATTATTTTCATTAGCTTTAATGGTCACTCCTCCTTTCTTAGGAACACAGTGAATTGGGCTTACCCAAGCATCGTCCGAAATAGGATATATAATACCATTATCTAACCATTTTAATATTTCTTTCTTGACTACTTCTTTCATTATTGGGTTTAATCTCCTTTGGGGATCTACTCTTGGCTTATGTTCATTATCTAAAATAATTCTGTGCATACAGATTAAAGGACTAATTCCTTTAATATCTGCTAAAGTCCAACCAAAAGTTTTCTTATATTTTTTAATGTGTCGAACAGTTTTTGTTCTCGTGATTCATTCAATTCAGCTGATATAATAACTGTTAGGGTTGAATGGTTACCTAAGTAAGCATATTTTAAATGTTTAGGAGGTCTAATAATTGGCAGAACTATATTCTTTTCAGTGTTTTCAGTATTATCCAACATTTCAAATTTTTCCTGTATATAATCCAGTTTTTCATTATCTGCTTCTTCAATTAATTCAGTATTTTCTTTTTCTAACTTTTCTTCATAATATTCTTTAAAATGTTCATTTTGCAAATGTTCAAGTATTTCCATTTGAAAACATTCATCATCTTTTCTAAAGCAGGATATTTCATTGATTTTGCTATGTTAAAAGTTACTTTTTGATCGTTTACTCTCATAGTCAATTCTCCTTTCTGAACATCAATCATAGCTTTCCTAGTAGCTAAAAAGGGTCTTCCTAATATTATGGGAATTTCTTTATCTTCTTCCATATCTAGAACAATAAAATCTACCGAGAAGATAAATTTATCCACTTTTACTAACACATCTTCAATAACTCCCTTAGGATAAGTCACAGAACGATCGACTAGCGAAGAGTTACTGAAGTAGGTGAAATTTCTCCTAATTCTAATATTTTAAAAATTGATAGAAGCATTAGATTGATGCTTGCTCCTAAGTCACACAAAGCTTTTCCATAAACTTTTTCTCCAATAGCGTAAGGTATAGTGAAACTACCAGGATTTTTAAATTTTTCAGGAAGCTTTTTCTGAATAATTGCACTACACTCTTCGCTAAGTGCAACAGTTTCATTATCTGTGAATTTTCTTTTTTTATTTAAAATATGTTTCATAAATTTTACATAATTAGGCATTTGTTCTAATGCTTCTACAAAAGGAATATTTACCGTTAATTTTTTAAAAATTTCAAGGAATTTAGCAAATTGCTTATCTTTTTTATGTTGTTTTAGTCATTGAGGAAATGGTGGTGGTGGTTTTTCTATAGATATTTTCATAGGGATTAATGGATATTCTAAGTTTTGATCTTGCTGATCCTTTTCTTTTTCGATTTCCACTTCCTCATTTTTACTTTCTGTTTCTTTCTAAATTTTAGTTTCTGACTCTTTTCCACTTCGTAATTGTATCGCTTTAATTTGTTCTTTTCCCTGATCTTTAGGATTTATTTCCACATTACTAGGAAGAGTTCCAGGAATTCTATTTTTAAGCGCAGTAGCGATATGTCCAAGTTGAGTTTCAATATTTTTAATTGCTGTTCCTTGATTTTGTAATTGATTTCCTTGAATTTGTAATTGATTTCCTTGATTTTGCAAGTGCTGAACCATATTTAATATTAATTCTTCTATAGATAACTTCTTATCTTTAAATAGAGTTTATTAAATCAAGGTGGATAAGAAGGTTTATAATTCGTATTTCCTTGATTAGGTGGATTTCCTATAGAGTTGTTCATCCATTGTTGATTAGCTGTATTATTATTCCAATTAAAATTTGGATGATTCTTCCAACCAGGATTATAATAATTCACATAAGGATTATTGGGTCTATTATTAATAGCATTTATAGTTTCATAAGGAGATTGAGAATCTATAATTTGTCTAGATGAGTTTTCTTCTAATATAGTAGGGGAATAATTCATTCCAAAATGATCTAATTTCTTTAATATAACAGCAATTTGAGAAGTTAACATAGATATTGCATCATTTTCATGAACACTAGCTATCTTTCTAGAATTTATTCTTTCAGCGGGCCATTGAAAATTATTAGTAGCTATTTCTTCAATTAACGCATAAGCTTCATCAAATGGTTTTGATATTAATGAACCTCCAGCAGCAGCATCAATGATTGATCTAAGAGATCCTACTAATCCATTGTAAAAAGTTTGTACAATTAACTCAATACGGTAATGCATGATGTGGGCATTTCCTAAGAAGTTCTTTAAATCTCTCCCAAGCTTCATATATGGATTCTCCATCAAACTGACCAAAAGATGTTATATCATTTCTAAGTTTTTCAGTTTTCGAAGGAGGAAAATATTTGGATAGAAATTTTTGTGATAATTCTCCCCAAGTTTTAATAGATCCAGGTGCTAATGAATTTAACCACATCATAGCCTTATCCCTTAAAGAAAAAGGAAAAAGCCTAAGTCTAATAGCATCATTAGATACTCCTTCATATTTAAAAGTAGCACATAGTTCCAAAAAACTAACAAGTTGTAAATTAAGATCTTCATTAGGTGAACCACTAAATTGATTATTCTGTACCATTTGGATAATTGCAGGTTTAAGTTTGAATGAGTTAGCGGCTACATCGGGGTTTTGAAGAGTTAGGTGAATTTCATCTAATGTAGGGTTGGCATAATCTCTTAATGGTCTTTGTTGGTTTATATTTTCAATTTCTGGATTATTTACCATTTGTGTTAAATTTATAATTTCTCTCTTTTGTTTTCTAATTCTTTTAATTGTGCGCTCTAATTACGAATCGTAAGGTATTAAATTTTCGTTTCCAAATTTACACATACAATTATTATGTAATATTTAAAATAGTTCGTTACTCTAGTAATTATTTTAATAATTATATTAATTACCTTAATAATTACTTTACTTCCCCGGCAACGACGCCAAAAACTTGATCCACTTTTTGATATTTATACTTACAACTATGATATGAAAATTAGCAATGGCACTAAAAACTTGATCCCGCACTGATAATATATATATACTGATGATTCTGTTATGAAATTTATGATTTATATTGTGGATACTACGCAAGTATACGTATAGTTATCAAGTAATATAGGGCTCTAATGGAGTCCAATATATTGATCCCACAGGGAAGTTAGAGAATTTCAAAAACAAATTAAAGTAGACTTACTTACTAATCTATTATACGGAAATTAAGAATACTTATACTAAAACTATTGCTCAAAAAGGTTTAAATGTAAGATTCTAATTTAGAAAAGCATCTTTCTCCTTGTTGAGAGAATTAAGTGAATGATGAATTAAAGTAGTTGAGAGTTTGTATTGTGCCAAATAGGAGCATTGCTATTCATTACCCTTTGGTCCAGGTGCAAAGAATATTGACTAGTCCTATGTTTGATTACTGAATCTGCGGCAAGGCTGGGAGGATACTGACTGACACTTCAGAGCTCCCATGTTCCCCTCGCCTAAGGGCTAACATCTATACTTCAGCTGTCAAACAATAGGACTGAATTGAATATTTTAGTCTGTCACACTAAAATGTCCAATTCTACGTTCGATGGTTAATATTTCCCTATTTATTTGCACCCTCCTTCCAAGGCTTTTGACTTCCCTGAATCTTGGATGTAATCTTTACTATAGTTGATAATTCAACATATGTTAACAAATCAATTGGTCAAATTGAAAGTAAATTATATTTTAAGTAAAAGATTTTCACAATATTTAATAATTTTAGGCACAGTTATTTTGATTCATCACTTCACATAATTTCAACAAGGAAAAAGACTAAGGAAACTACTCAGAAAGCATTGGAAAAATAACATAAAGCATGGATTTCATTGAAGTTAACAAACAATAACAAATATTCTTATCTCAATTCTTCTCCCCAAGCAGACTCCTTGAAGTTCTTTTGACTCTTCCTTCTAGTACAGCACACTTAATTAAACTCACCAAGATGCTAAACACACTTAAACACACTAAAAAGACTCTATTTAGAAACTAAAAGACTATAGAATGACACTTAATTAACACTCAAATGACACACAAATGGGACATAAATCGTCTCTATTTATAGGAGTCAAATCTTCAAAGGTTGCTTAAGCACCTCTTCAAAAAGCTTTCAGGTTCAATGTATCTTGGCTCTTTTCAACTGTCTCGCCGTCGGCGGGCTTCTAGAAATTGGATAAACCATGCCGATCTCACCGTCGGCGGCCTAGATCTCGCCATCGGTGGGCTCTTTATAAAATATTCAAAAACTTCTCAGGATAATCTCACCGTCGGCGGGACAGTTCAATTTTTCATCAAATTGAGTCCTTTTTGCTCCAAATCCGCTTCTTTTGTGCTTTTTGCTTTCAGTACTTATAATTCTTCAATCCTGCAATAAAATAAAGAAAATATCTTTCTTTAAAGTGCAATTTCATGTAAAATTGGTATGAAATTCTTAATATATTTTCTAGTGATCAAATGCTCTTTAGTTTATGTAATGCCCTTGCTACATTTCAGAGATGTAAGAAGGCTATTTTTGTGATTTAATTGAAAAAGGGATTGAAGTTTTTATGGATGACTTTTTAGTGTTTGGAATTTCATTTGAATCATGTTTAGAACATTTATTTAAGGTTCTAAAACGCTGTGAAGAAACTAATTTGGTCCTTAACTAGGAAAAATGCCAATTTATGGTAGCAGGAGGAATTTTTTTGGGACATCAGATTTCCGAAAAAGGTTTGGAGGTAGATCCTGCAAAAATTCAAGTTATATTTAATTTACCTTGCCCAACCAATGTAAGGGGAATTAGAAGTTTTTTAGGACATGCTGGATTCTACAGGTGTTACGTCAAAAACTTTTCAAATATTACAAAACCTTTATGTCGTTTACAGGAAAAGGATGCAATTTTAATTTTGATGATGATTGCCTCAAAGCCTTTAAAACATTAAAATAAAAATTAATCACTGCACCTGTAATAATTTTACCAAATTGGGAAAATCTTTTTGAATTAATGTGTGATGCTAGTGATTATGTTATTGATGCTGTTTTGGGTCATAAATATGATAAGATTTTCAAAGTTATTTATTATGCTAGTAAAACTCTTAATGAAGCTCAAATTAATTATACCACTACTGAGAAAAAGTTATTAGCTATAGTATTTGCCTTTGACAAATTTCGATCATATTTAATTGGAACTAAATGTGTTGTGCATACTGATCATTCTGCTATCAAATACTTAATGAAGAAAAAAGATGCAAAACCGAGACTGATAAGATGGATTTTGTCATTTGCAAGAATTTGACGTTGAGATAGTAGATAGAAAGGGTTATGAAAATTAAATTGCTGATCATTTGTCCAAGCTTGAAATTGAAAAATCTCTCTGTGATGTTGAAGAAATTAATTAACATTTTCCCGATGAAAAAATGTTCACTATTAATGAGTGGTGTATTTCATGGGATGTAGACATAGTAAATTTTATTGTCAGTGATATTATACCCTATGGTTTGACATATCAGGAAAAGAAGAAATTTTTGTCTGATGCTAAGAATTATTTTTGGGATGACCCATATTTATATAAATAAGGAAATGATCTTATAATTTGAAAATGTGTACCTTTAGAAGAGACTTATGACATTATTCAAAAATGTCATGATTCTGATTATGGGGGACATTTTGGAAGTGATAAAACTGCATATAAAATCTTACAATCTGGATTTTATTAGCCTATAATTTTTAAGGATGTGAATGCTTATATTAAAAATTGTGATAGATGTCAGCGTGTAGGCAACATTTCTAGGAGAAATGAGATGCCCCTCAATTATATATTGGAAGTTGAAATATTTGATGTTTGGGGATTAGATTTTATGGGACCATTTACACCATCTTTAGAAAATGTTTATATTTTGATGGCAGTAGACTATGTTTCCAAATGGATTGAAGCTATTGCTTTACCTCAATGTGATGCTCAAAGTGTTGCAAATTTTTTGATAAAGAATATATTTTATAAATTTGGAATACCAAGAGTAATCATAACTGATTGGGTAAGTCATTTTAGAAATGCGATTATTGGAATGTTAACAAAAAATATCATATTAATCATTGCATTGCTACTGCTTATCATCCGCAGACTATTGGTTTGGTTGAATTATGCACTCATGAAATTAAAAGAATATTGGAAAAGACTGTTAATCCAAATAGAAAGGATTGGTCAATCAAACTAGATTATGCTTTGTGGGCCTATATGACTGCCTACAGAACCCTTATAGGAATGTCCCCATATATGCCGACTTTTGGAAAAGCATGTCATTTACCTATTGAACTTGAGCATAAAGCATTTTAGGCTAATAAGGAGTTCAATTATAATTTTAAAGATGCTGCTGAGAAGAGATTATTGCAATTAAATGAGCTTGAAAAGATAAGGAATGAATCTTGTGAAAGTTCCAAGATTTATAAAGAAAAGATGAAGTTATGGCATGCTTGGAAGATTATCACTAAAAATCTTGTGCCTGGACAAAAGTTTTGCTGTATAATGCCAGATTGAGAATTTTTTCTTGAAAACTTAAGTCCAGGTTGATGGGTCCTTTTACTGTGATGAAAATTTATTCCTATGGAGCTGTGGATATTCAAGATCCTAAGACTAGAAAAATATTTAAAGTTAATGGAAATAAACTAAAACCATATTTTTCAGTCGAGCAATCTAAATCTGATGAGAATCTGATGTTGGGTCACTCATAATGAGTTCTGGGTTTGTAAGGCTGAAGACGTTAAACCAAGCACTTTGTGGGAGGCAACCCATATTTATCTGTGTGCTTTGCTTTATGTTTGTTTTGTGTGCTTTGTTTGCTTTCTTTTGTTTATTTTTATGTTTTCAGTGATAGTAATTTGGTGTTTTTAAACTAAATAGAGTTTATCTGACCTTATTTGATGACTTAGAGGAGTTAGAATGAAAATTTGGACATTTGGCAGACCTGTGCTAAATTGAGCACTGGCGGCTAAGCGCCGCCTAGTTGGCGCTTAGGCACCGGAGTTACAAAAAACGTGAAAAATGAGATTCTAGAAACCTAGATCGTGGGGAAGAGGTTTTGGAAGTTATTTTTGAGTTTTAAAACGTCTTGGGGTAGTTTTAGAACTTCCCAAGTCTAGAAAAAGAACTTGAATTAAGAGAAACACTTGCCCCAAGTCCTATTTTCATTCCTGAGTCTTAAGAAGAGTATTTTGAGTGCGTCATGTCTTTCTGGGAGAATGAGATGAAGAAGAAGCAAGATTCTGACAAGAGTAAGTTCATTAGTGATAGTGCTAAAGAGTTACTTAATAGATTTCTCGCTGTTAGTATTCAAGCGATTGCAAAAATGATTGCAAATATTGAAGCCCGAGTGACTTCAGTGGAATCAAAAATCAATGAAACTAACTTACAGTTGGAGCACATGGGATGACAACTCAAGATGCAATTCAGTCATTCAACATATGTGGAAGAAGCAGATAAGGCGATGTTTTTTAAGAACAAATGGATTGAAGAAGAAGATGTAAGAATGAACAATTATCGCCCGTTTTATCAAATTTATATTCCAGAATGGGCTAATGAGAATAATAGTGGTCCTGGATATAATCCGCCTAATGGGGAGTGGAATTAATTATGCTTTGTTTTTATATGTTTAGTGTTCTTATGTGTTTTGTTTAATATGTTTTGTGTTCTTATGTGTTTTGTTTGGTGTGTTTAGTATTTATGTTTAAGTTTTTAATTACGCCTTATGATGTTATAGTTACATCCTTGAGATGTAAACTTATCAATTTGAGATTAAGTCTCTTGTATTTAGAGAATTTCATCTTATGTACGTGGATAGAAATTCTAGGATTGTATTAAGTGTAATGTTTGTTTTAATGAATATAAGTTTGTGATTGTGTGAAATTTGTTAGGAATCGATGAATATTTAACATTTGAATTGGAATATTGGAAGATTTATGGGGAAGAGATAATCATTTTGAAGAGATTAAGGGTGATTAACGAAGTGGTTTAAAGCATATACCTTAATTGTGAAAATCTGGGTATTGGCGGCTAAGCGCCAGATTTCGCAGCTAAGCGCCGAAGGGTTCGCGCTTAGGTGACAGTTCACGAAAATTGGTTCCCACCCGTTAAAAAACTGTGAATCACCATTTTTAACTCCCTGTTCATCTTCAACCTGCCCTGTCGGCATTATTTTTTTTTTAGGTTATGTGTTTTGAAAAGGGGTCGCCTACAGAAATTGTCGGCGAATTTTAAATTTAATTTAAATATAGATATAATTTAGAAAGTAGTATTTGATTTTGAAAATAATTTTAAATTTGAAGATTTTAAGATATGAAATCAAACCGATCTCACATCCCAAATAGTTTATATAAACGAGCACCGCATCACAAACCGTGTATCTATCCCTAAGGATAGACACACTACTTGATGGTGGGGCTCGGTTAAATAAACTAGAAGATTTGTGACATCCGTTTGGTCTGCGAACCAATTTTTATAAGCCGACAAATTCCCCGCCTAATATGAAAACATTAAACGGGGTTTATATTACACAGGTTCTTAAAGTTCCCTATAAGGGCAAGCCCCTATAGTTAATTACATCTTAAGTGACGGGAATCACCTAAGAAAACTCTCGATAATAATCAATAATTCTGCTCTCAAGGATTTCAAAGTTTAAGTTTTCAAAGGATTGAATTTTTGAATCTCAATAGGGAACGGATCAAATTTGGAACATTTTATTTTAGGAGTCCAAAGGAAGAAGGGTAGGAGAAGCTGAGGATCCAAGAAGAATCTTGGCAACTTCCCAAACTATCCTATTGTTTGGTTTGAATTTAGGAAAGTCCTAATGTTTATTTAGTATCTTGATCTTGCCAATTTTAATTAGTTAGGACTTATATTCGTATGATAAAATCATACAAATAGCCTCGAAGATGTGAGGGTTTATGTCGTATCGGACGACTACCTCGGATACCTAAAACCGGTTAGGGCTTAATTTACATGATATGATCATGCAAATGCCTAACGAAGAGTTGAGGATTTATGTTGCCCTAGGCAAACTACCTCGAAGTCCTAGGGCTTGGTTATTTAATTCTAAGGAAGAGTTTTGTTTGAAGTAGACTCGGGTTTTTCGATGACGATGGCCGTGCTTGCCCACCATGCTCCAAGCTCCTTGTTGTTGCAGAGATTTAATTGTAGAAGTCATAAATCAGGAGATGAGAGAAGTGTTTTGGTTTTAGAGAAAGTCTTAATTTCCAAGTGTTTTTTATATTTTAATTAAAACAAATCTTAAAGTTGATTATAACAACACCGGTTAAGATCCCACGGTTCCATCCTTCCGGCATCGTTATTTTTATCGGATTCACTTAGTCTAGATGAATTTGCCAAACTCAACTGAATGAGTTCCACACTTTCATTTAGACCGTGGGAAATCCCGTTAGCAACACGTAGGTTACATCATCCGAGGTATTCCCGATCATCCAACAAGACGTTTTAATTTAGTTGTAGTTGTAGTTTTGTGGTTTTGTTTGTGATTAAATTTTGAGTTGTTTTATATTTTGAATGTTGTGGCGGTGAATTTTATCTTGTAGTGTCTTTTAATTTAGTTATGGGTTTCGGTTTTGGTTTACGTCCTAAAGGTGTAGGTTTTCATGCAACTGTTGTTTATCATGCAAGAAAAGTAAGTGCGATGCGATTAAATAAGTTGCAATAGAGTAAATCGCAATAAAATAAAAGCGTATCTGGAGGGTCTTCCCGTCATCCCAAGCTGCACTTAAAACACAGTTAGAATATTTAAGCATTTAAAGTAAGTCCCTAGGTAAAGCTAAGGGAAAGGTTATGGTTTTCTACCAAGTTCCTAATCCTATGGCTAGTCGCCTCCTATGACGTCTAGGTCTTCAATTTTGGTTTTAAGGATGATTTTCTTCACCAAAGAACAACTAAGCTCAATTTGTTCTTAAGGACATTCCATCATATTGAGGAAGTGTTTAAGACGAATCTTAAACATCCTTTCAATATTTCGGGAATTGTCCTAAGTCCAAATGAATTCATTGTTCAAGTGAATTAATCATCCGGGTGTTTGAGTTAAGTTTTATTTCTTGCTCGGTGAATTAGGATGTTTGAATATCCTTATGAATGAAGTGTCATTTCACTTGATACTCCATTTAGGAGTTATAATAGTAAAAGCTCTAAGGGCAAAATGATATTTAATGATTTGTGATTAAATTTAAGTTCAAATTAATGATTTAAGTTTGGAATAGTGTTCAAGTTATTTTAGATCTATTTTGAATTCTTCATGTCTTAGGTGATGTCATTTAATTCAATTTAACTTAATTTTGATTTGATTTAATTTGATTTAATTTAGTTTAGTTTTAATTTTAATTTAATTCTGATTTAATCCAATTTAGTTTAACTTGATGTGAATTAATTTAATTTAATTTAACTTGATTTAATTTAATTAATTTAATTTAATTTAATTTGTTTTAATTTAATTTAATTTAGTTTAATTTAATTTAATTTATTTTAATTTATTTATTCAATTTAATTTAATTTAGTTTTATTATTATTATTATTTTTTTTAATTTTGATTTAATTTAGTTTTTAATTCAATTTTATTTTTAATTTTAATTTTAATTGAAAATTTAAAAAGAGTTTAATAATTTAACTTTAATTCAATTTAAATGATTGAGTCTTTTAACATTTTAAAACTTAAATTTGAATTATCATTTTAATTAAGAATTGAATATTTTTGAGATGATTAATTTAGGGATCTTTAGATTAAAAAATAAATCTCTTCCTAATAATATCCCCATTTTAATAATTTCAATTTTATTATTCTTCAAAATTTAACTAATTATTTAATTAAGGTTTATTGAAATTGTTTAGTAGGTTTCTACCCCTTAATTATCTAAATTTCAATCATCCAAATCAAGTTAAAATCAAATATTTTGCCTATTAATTTCATTAAGCCTAAAGTCTTAATTAAAGGGTTAAGATTTTAATTACCATTTTGCCCTTCAAGCCTAATAATTTCATAACTCACTAAATTGAGCTCGAATGAACTTGAAATTTTTATGTTACTTCACTCATATGTCAATGAAGACATTAGAGGAGAAAATGTGATTTTTCTGTATTTAATTTATTTATATAATTATTTTTGGTGGAAAATAAGGATTTCCAAGGAAAATTTAATAATATGACCAAGGGAAAGTTTCTGTCCTTAAGAAAATTAGGGGACATTCCTAATGACCGAGAGGACCACTTAGACCAATTTTTGTGATTTTTGAATTATATTTTATTTACTAGAATTATTTTAAGTTCTGGAGTATTAATTAATTTAGAAATAGAATATAAGTTGAAAAATGAATTTTATAATTTTTAAAATTCTCTCTGATATCAAGGATTCCAGAGAACCAAATTTTACAATTTTCTGATTTTTCTTTGATTTATTATAATTATTTTAGTGAAAATGCTAGAAAATACATTTTTTTAATTTTTAAAATTACCCTAAGGCTTTAAAATTTAATATCTCATTAAATAGACCTAAGAAAAATATGGGGTTTGTTCCTAAGTGATTAAATTTCAAAATATGACATTTTGGTGAATTTTATTATTTTTGTGATTTTTATTATTTTTAATTATTAAAATATTAAAATAATGATGAAAAATCAACTTTTTTAGAAAATTGAAATTTTGATTTTCATAAATTCCTCTGATATCAGAGAGGCTCCAAAACCAATTTGGTGAATTTTTGAAAGGAATTTTGAAAGTTATGAATTTTTAAAGTTTAAAATGACTAAATGGCTTAATCAACCCAATTAATAGGGCTAACCAAGTCCAATTAACCTCAAATTTTTATGGTGGGTTCTTCTGATCCTAAAGGTCAATGGAGAATTGATTTGAAGTCAATTTGATGTATGGTTAGCTCTAATTAATTAGAGACCTATTTTGAGTGTTTAAGCCGATTAGGGTTGTCTAAAATGAACTAACTCAAAACCTATTTTTCCTAGGGTTCTCTGAGTCATAAGGAACATCACCAAATTTTCCTAGAATTTATTTCACAACATGCTATTTATTGGAATTAAAATACTCAAAACGGTGACATGAATTTGAAAAATCAATAACTCTTCATAGGGATCACCTCGACTTTGGAAAATTCAGGGAATGTTCCCAAATTCAGAGGCTTCAAAAGCCACTATGGTCTCATGCCATGGTGAATTGTATACATGCATGGAGAATTAAATGTATGCAGAGAGTAAATAAATTATAAAAAATAAAATACTTGATGAAATTAAATGATTTCTTTTCCACATTATTCTCCTCTGTTCACTCGAGCAAGAGGGTATTTTTATTTTATTTTTCTGATTTTCCTACACAAAGTTATGAATTTTTAAAGTTTCGATATTTAATAAATACATTAAATACCCTATTTATCTACTTATCCACGCGGCGCCGGCGAAACATCGGCGGCTCCGAAGGGGTACGTGTCGCGCGCGTGATTGGGCGCCGCCATCCGAGTCGGCCGTCCGGGGCCCGCCGTATCGTTCCGTCTCCTCATCCGGCGCGATCCCGGCCGTCCGTCCGCGCGTGTATTAAATGGACGGCATCCGTTCATCGTCCCCAAGTGTCCTCACCAGAGAGCCGTCCACACTAAATCCACTAATATCTCACTCGATACTCGATGGATTTTCATGTTCTAATGCTCTCATGGATTCGTCTTGAAGAGACGAACACATCTATATGGTTATCATGCATTGAAATTAAAGCATTTGAAATGGAGAATCTCCGAAGCTCGGGATGAAGAATTAGCTCATACCTTTGCTCGGAGAAGTGTGGCTTCGATGCGAGAGTTGTTGCACCTTCGATTGGATCCTAGCGAAGCTCCGGATGAAGTCTCCTTGTCCGGTGAATTATCTAGGTTGGACTTCGACCACAGCCGATCACAAAGCTTGGAGGCTGGAGCAAGCTGGGTGACCTGGAGATGGGGCTTTTGCTTGGTGGACACCTTCTCTTGGTCTGGTGAAGGTGTAGGACCAATCAATTTGAGGATTGTTCCACTGTGGAGAAGTGTCCTGGTTTTGGGTGGAATTTCGGTTGAGAAATTGGATTTTGTCGGTGGGGATTAGGGCGAATCGACACCTGGGATCAAGCGCTCTAAGGGTGGAGAAGGGTTTGGAACAATTTTGGCAGAGTTTCGGCAAGGTTTGTGCCACTCTCCTCTCATGGCCGTGAGGGGGTCGGGTTTAAATAGGCATGGCTGGAGGCTCTCCCAGGGGGGTTTAATGGTTGGGATCAGCTGCTTAGGTCAAGGGAAGAACAGCCATGCTATCCATTTGGGTTGAGACAAGTCGACAATGGAGAATTTCAATGTTGGCTCGCATGTGAGCTTTCGGCCATGGTGTTTTCCGGCGGCCCGGTGGCTGGCCGGCCGAGCATGGGTCACCCTCAGGTTCAGGTGGGTCAGGGCTTGATGTTTGTGAAGGCAATTGGTGGCTGCCATGTGTAAAGGGTTTGAATCAAAGTGGAATGGGGTAAGGGTGTATTTTGGCTCAAATTGGTCAAATGCATGGATTGGGCTAGGTGCACCTTCCCATGGCTAGTTTGGAGCTGAACATAAAGTGGTTTAGGTCGGCATAATTAGTGGGGAAGGGTCACCATCCAAGTACAATTAAGTTTAAGCAAGGTTTAGTGGAGTCATGGAAATGGCTAATCCCTTTAAGGGAATATGAAAAGGGCCTCCTCCTCTTGCCATCTTGGGTATGGTGAGGTGGAAAGTAGATCCCATGGCTCTCATGTGGCTCATGCATGGCTTCATGGCTCATCTTTGGCTTGGGAAAAGTTTAGTCGACTTTCATGAGGAAGGGTGTTGAAATTTTTGATGGATTTAAGGAGAATTGTCATAAGGCTTGATTTGGATTTATTTGGTGATAGATTTTAGAACTTAGGAAGTGTTTTAAATCAAAGGGATGATGAGAGGAATTTCATGTGGGCTTTGTTATGGACTTTGGGCTTTTGAATTTGACTTGGATGGACCTTTTAAGAAAGTGGGCCTTAGGCTTTATGGATGGGAATTTTTGTAAAATTTTGGACCAAATAATTGTTGGGTTTGCTTTAGGGATGTTTCATGAGTAATTTGAAATAGATTTAAGGTGGTTTGGGTTTGAATTGGGTTGAATTTGGGTTTATTTGGTAAATGGGCCAATGTAGGTCAAATTGAGCTAACTTGGGCCAATGTTGGGCTAGGGTTGAAATTGATGTAAAATAAATGTTGGGAAATGTTTATGGGAGTGTTTCAAAGAGGTTTTGGCTTTGGTTAGGTTTTGATTTTGGGGTTTGGGCTCATTTGGGTTAGGTTTGGGTTTAGGTCAAAAATGGGCCTTTTAGCTTTGGGTTGAATTTGAGTGGGGTTTGGGTCTAAATTTTGGGCAAATCATGTTAGTGTTTTGTTTATGGGGATGTTAAGGAGGGCTTAGAAAAGATTTGGGGTTAATTGGAGTTGAATTGGGTGAGTTTGGGCTAAGTTTGGGTCATGGGTCCAAATTGGGCTTTAAGGCCAAAAGTGAAATTGGATCCCAATGCCAATCAAATTGGGCTTGGATTTGGTCTAGATTGGTGTTGGGGATGTTGAATTGAAGTTTAGAATTGAATTGGACCAGAATTTGGGTCAATTGGGTAGGCTAGGCTTGACATTGGGTTCACTTTGGGTTAAAATGGGTCAAATTGGGGGTTTTGACAAAAGTAGGGTAAATTGACAAAATTGGCCCATGATGTAGTTAAACAAAATGAAATTGGGAATATTTGGGAATTTCTGGAATTTTCTGGGAATTTTCTGAATTTTTGGATTTTTGGGTCAAGAGGGGTATTTTGGGTATTTGGAGGGTATTGAGAGGTATTTTTGGAATTTTTGGTATTTTTGGGTATGGATGATCAACTTGAGTGATGTGGGAATGTTTAGGATTGATTTTGAGGAATTTTGGGTAATTTAGGTGATTTTGCAAATTTTGGGTAGTTTCAAGGACATTTGGTAGGTTAGGCGGGTGAAAGGTCCCGGGGGTCAAAAATTAAAAATTTGGAAAATTGAAGATTGGGTGAATATAAGTGGAATAAAATCATTTTGGTTGAGCCATGAAGCCACATCAAGCCCATATGAGCCATGAAGGGACTCATTTGAGGCATTCAGCTATGTTGTTCCTAACCCTCTTAGCGAGGGCTTAGGGGTTAAGGACCATCCATGTGAATCACTTACATGAGTCGGGAGGTCAAGTTAGGTATAGGTGTGGTTTTAGGAGGTGTATGGAAGTGTAGTGTATGAGTGTAGTGTGTGTGTAAGTCGGCCCCTCCTCTAGACCGGGCCACCTGAGGCGATCCTAAGGCCGAAGAGTCCTATAGGAACTCATCCTTTAAACTTCCACACTTGATTTCAACCCTCTAGGTGATTAGGGGTCTACGGTCAAGTACGTGGAGTTTGCGGGGAGTTAAGAAGTGGTTTGAAATTCTAAGTGGTGGATCCCGATTCTAATCCTCTAAGATAGTCGAAAGGAAAAGCCTAAGGCTAGATCCTAAGTACTAAAGAGAAGAAGAGAAGACCTCATCAAAAATGAGGTCAACAAATGGACCCCAATAGGTGTGGTGAGTGACGGAGCACACCGCGCGTATTGGTGTTGACCGAAGCGATCAACAAAACCAACACGGATGTCCAAGTAACAAACTTAGGACGAAGTAGGAGAGCTTCGCGCAGGGAGTGTCAAGTATATCTCCGGAACTGGAGATTCCTGAACTCTCGGCGGGGAAAAGGAAAAGGAGGTGAATCCCAAATCACATGATGCGGGAGAATTTCGATTTAGATTTTATTTTGTTTCAAGTTCGAGTCATGATGTGTGAGTTTAGATTTCGATTTGGAGTTTCGATTTAGATTGAAGTTTGTCGAGATTAATTTGAAGGGATTTGATTTGAATTGAAAATTGGAATTTTGAAGTTTTAGATGTAACATCTTCAACCCCAAAAGAAGATCGAATCGATTGGATTGGGTCATTACAATGAGAAAAGATCTCAGAGTAATGCGGTATTGGATGTAAAATCCTTAACCTCAAGAGTTTGATTTTGATGTATTTCATTGTGATAGGGTAAGAGTCCTAAAGCAATGCAGTCTCGGATGTAAAATCCTCAACCCCAAGAATTTGATTTTGATGTATTTCATTGCGATAGGGAAAGAATCCTAAAGTAGTGCAGTCTTGGACGTAAAATCCTCGACCCAAAAGTTTGAATTTGATGTATTTCAGTGCAATAGGGAAAGAATCCTAAAGCGAGTGCGGTCTTGGATGTAAAATCCTCGACCCAAAAGTTTGAATTTGATGTATTTCGGTGCAATAGGGAAAGAATCCTAAAGCGAGTGCGGTCTTGGATGTAAAATCCTCGACCCAAAAGTTTGAATTTGATGTATTTCGGTGCGATAGGGAAAGAATCCTAAAGCGATGCGGTCTTGGATGTAAAATCCTCGACCCAAAAGTTTGAATTTGATGTATTTCGGTGCAATAGGGAAAGAATCCTAAAGCGGTGCGGTCTTGGATGTAAAATCCTCGACCCAAAAGTTTGAATTTTATGTATTTCGGTGCGATAGGGAAAGAATCCTAAAGCGAGTGCGGTCTTGGATGTAAAATCCTCGACCCAAAAGTTTGAATTTGATGTATTTCGGTGCAATAGGGAAAGAATCCTAAAGCGAGTGCGATCTTGGATGTAAAATCCTCGACCCAAAAGTTTGAATTTGATGTATTTCGGTGCAATAGGGAAAGAATCCTAAAGCAGTGCAGTCTTGGATGTAAAATCCTCGACCCAAAAGTTTGAATTTGATGTATTTCAGTGCAATAGGGAAAGAATCCTAAAGCAGTGCAGTCTTGGACGTAAAATCCTCGACCCAAAAGTTTGAATTTGAATTTTTGGAAATTGATTTTGCAAAGATTTGTAGTGTTGATTTGAAGAGTGTGGAATTTTGGTGTTTCGAGAATTTCATGAAAGTTGTAAAAGACTTTCATGGAAGGAAATAGATTAGGAGGGAATATGTAGATGTTACATATCCCATTCAGAAGAGTTGATTGAAAGTTCGTTGGTTTGGATTGAATGTGATTCCTCGCCATCGGATTCGATCCGTGTCGATGGAATCGACCGCTTCCATCCCGGACAAGGGAGAGAGTAGAACGGGTTGGATTTCAGATTTGGGAGATTGAATTTGAATTTTCGATTGAGATTTGATTTAAGATCTGGAAGATCGAATTTGAGATTTGATAGAGATTTGGAATCTGGAAAGATTGAATTTGAAATTGATTGAGATTTGGAGTCTGGAAAGATTGAATTTGAAATTTGATTGAGAATTTGATTTAACATTTATGTTGATTTTGTTTATCTTTTAATGATTCAAATTTTATTTTATCGTTTATTTAATGTTCATGTGAATTTGGTGTTTGTCATTTTTTTTAGATTTTTTTTTTTAAGGAAAGTTTTCTTTCATTCTCTTTTTTTTATTCTTTTTCTGTTCTTTGTTCGAAGTTCATTTAGCTTTAACGGCGTTTCCCAATCAATTTGCACAAAAGAGGTGAAGGCCAAAAATGTGACATGGTCACTTTCATTCCAATCATGTAGAAGATACATCATACATCTTGATCCGGAATATATTTCATACAATCCATGTAAACTCAAAACGGATCGTGTATGATCTTTGTCGATCCATCCAAAGAAGCATCCGTCAAAAATCCATGTCCGAATAGTGGGGTATATGGTCGATAACATCACCTTCCAAGCCATCCTTGGCAAGGATGCCGTATGGATGTACATTGGAGGTGTGATATTTTCCATGTAACTCACGACTCGTAAGGCGGAGGCTCTCTAGCTCCGGGTCCGGCTGGAAATGGTAAGGTGTCTTCCT
>CM040429.1:114617164-114759698 GCA_022702705.1 Papilionanthe hookeriana x Papilionanthe teres | reverse complement strand
AAAGACAAATAATTTTAAGAATCACATGCCGCACCCCCACCCCACGGAACTTATTTTCAAACATTTATAGCAATTTGAACATGAATTCAATTGGGGAATCTAAGTACAGTAATACTTCTTCTAACATGCTCATATTAAAAATGAATCAAATTTTATATAACTGAAAGTGCTACTTAATAAACAAATAGTCAAACAGAATTGCACATGAATTTTCCCACATTAGCAATAGAGAATATAAAAAAAATAACAACAATGAAAGTATCCAAGTTAACCATAGTATATCATAATAGCAACAATAAGTACAATATAATTGTAGCATCCAGATAAAAATAAAACATCATCCATCCTCCTTCTCCTTGTCTTCTTCTTCCCCTTCTTCCTCATCTTCTTACTCTTTATTCTAATCATATACTTCTTCTGAATCCTCCTACATTGGCTGATGAGTACTCTCATAAGGCTGGTAAGGAGAATAAATTCGAAACTCAATGGAATTGTCACCTCTAATCCACTGGTTTCTCCGGTACATCTCCAGTTGAGCAGCCTGGAAGCTGGCAATTTGATCAAAGTGGCTTTTCTTTTGCCAGTCTATATGTGTCATCTAATCAACTAAATCATAAATTATTGCCAATATATTGGAGGTTTCCTATATACTAGAGGTTTCATCCTCCAGCCTCTCTAATTTCTGTGTAAAAGAGGCCATCGAGGTAGTAGGACAAAGTTTGAAGTAGGAAGAAGAATGTTGAGTCAGGCTAGGCTCAGATCCAAACATTGAAGTTTTCTGTATAAGTTAATGCTGAACTTGGAGATGAGCTTCAATAGATGAAGCTGCTTCTCCCAAATGCTAAAAGAAAAGCTGGAGTTCTGGAAAGATACTGATGGGTGCCCCAATCCATGAGTAAGTCCCCCCTTATGGAATTGAGTATAGAGTGGTGGTTAAGGGAACCTATATCTATGGATTTCTTTTTCTTGATGAAAAAATTTCAAGCTGCTCAATCCTTAGTCACTTCGCTAGTATTAGTAGAGGGGAGCAACTTGGCAGAAATAAAATAATTTCTGGAATCTGTTGTTCCATTTAACTTGGAAGAAGAGAAGTTGATCTTATTTTCAGTTTTAACTTCCATGTCCCTTTACCGTAAGTTAAGAATTTAATCATTTCTTCAATATCAGTATTAACAGGAGTGAAACTTGAGTAGAAGCTATTAGGGATGTCTCTCAATGAAAATAATGCATTGATGTGGGAAGGAGAGAAGTCTACCTGCTTCTCTCTCACAAAGGCTGACCCATCAGAGGCCTCAGGAATAACGCCCTCACCACATAAATCACAGCCACAATGGTATTGAAGCAGAGATCCTCCCAGTGTCGACTCACTATCATGCTTTCAACTGCACCCCCAGGGTGTAGGAATCCTTGCTTTGCAATCAGTTTCTTTGATACTAAGAAATCATTGTAACGCTACTCAACTTTGGAGCTAACAAACTTCTTATCAAACAAAGATTTGGATTTCCCTCCCTTGTTTTTTTGGGGCCATTAAAATATGCAAGGGATTAGGATTACAAAGGGTAAGGAGTAAGGTATGGATAGACGCAAATAATATGCTATTCAAGAAGAAAATTCAATTTGCACCCAAAATTTTCCAAAACTTCCAACCCTAGCTTCTTGTTGAAGAAAAATTCCAAACAATTTTGGATGACAATCGAAGGAGTAGATTAAAGGAGTGAAATTTACCTTAGAGAAGTGATTTCCAACCTATTAAATCTTGTGGATCAAGAAATTTTGGAAGTATTTTGGATGCCCTAGGAAAGCTGTCTCGGTCATTGAAAAAGAAGTAGAGGAGAAAAATAACAAATCAGGTAAACCAGGCCGAATTTGGCTTATGAGCGTATAGGTAAGGGCAGCTCCTAGGTGTTGCTTACTCATGTAGTGGTGCTTAGTTGCCCATATGGGCATCGCCTCAGTGCCCATACTACTTGGTGGTACCTAAGCACCAAAGGTAGATGCGCTTAAGCACCCACCTCAACTTATGTCATGATCACTTAATTTACATAATTCATCCCCTGAATCACTATATCCTCCGAAAATAACACCTAATCAATCATAATAAATTACATAAACACACAAACACAAATACAAGCAAACAACACAAGAATAACACACAAAGACAAACTTGGGTTGTCTCTCAAGAAGCACTTAGTTTTACGTCCTCAACTTGACATTGCCAGATAATCTAATTAGGATGACCAAAAATCAAAACCTCATTAAACATAAGTCTCTCTCCGCCTAAATATGTTTTAAGTCTCTGTCCATTCACTTTTAACACTTTACCATCCTTAGAATCATCAATATCAATTGCACCAATAGGATAAATCTTCACTACAGTAAATGGTCATGACCACTTGGATATTAATTTTCTTGGGAATAATTTTAATCGTGTATTATACAATAAAACTTCCTTTCCATGGTCAAAGTTTTTCCTAAGAATCTTTTGATCATGCCATTTATTCATTTTCTCTTTATATATTTTGACATTTTCATAAGTTTCCTCCATAATCTTATCAAGTTCATTTAAATATAGCAAGTGTTTCTCACCGGCTTGCTTCATACCATAACTGAACTCCTGAATAACCCAATAAGCTTGGTGTTCCAGTTCAACTGGCAAGTGACAAGCATTGCAAAATATGAGCCTATACGGGGACATCCTATATGTATTTTATAAGCAGTCATATTTGCCCATAAAGCATCATCAAGTCTTGATACCCAATCCTTTCTGTTAGGGTTGAGTGTCTCTTCCAAGATACTATTGATTTCTTTATTTGACACTTCAGCCAATCCACTAGTTTGGGGGTTATACACTATGGATATCTTATGCTTTATACCGTATCTTCCAACCAATGTCTCAACCTTCCTATTCCTAAAGTGGCTCCTCCATCACTAATAATAACTCTAGGCATAACATATCTATACAATATATTCTTCTAAAAAAATTTAGATACACCCTGAGTTTCACAATTCGATAGAGCGACGACCTCTATCTATTTGGATACATAATCCACAGCTATCAAAATATACATATTACAAAGGTATAAAGGGTCCCATTAATTCTAAACCCCAAACATAAAAAAGTTTCTATCTCCAAAAAAAAATTCAAAGGCATTTCATCTTTATTAGAAATGTTGTCTACTCTTTCGAATTAGTCATAAGTTTTAATATAATCATTTACATCCATAAACAAAGCAGGCAAATAAAATCCAGATTATAAAATCTTAGCAGCAATTTAAACCCCAAAATGTCTCTCAAATTTAGAATCATGATATTTCCTAATAACATCCTCAGTCTATTCTATGGGTAAACACCTCACTGACTATGTAGTTTACTATGTCAGCATACCACAGAGTGTTCCAATTAGTAACAGTAAGCAATTGCTCATCAAGAAAATTTTCATTGATATCCTCATTAACTGCACATGAAGTCCCCTGATCAATCCTAGCTATATGATCCACTATTTGATTCTCAGTAACTTTCTTATCCAAAACTTTGATATCAAACTACTAAACTAATAGGACCCATATGATCAACCATGGTTTAGTATTTTTTTACAATAGATAACGAATTGTTGAATGGTCATTAACTCCCAGAGCTCCTCCCAGCCAAGAGAAGCTCAGCTCCACTATTTTCCAGCCTTCATCCCCACTGGCTGAGCTCAATTTTTGAGCTCAATCTCAGGCCAGAAACGGGACATTCCTTGAAACTCCACCAAACCTCAATTAACTTCTTCCAAACCTTCACCAGAGCTAGAGAGGAAGTTCCCCAGTGAAAGCCCCCTCACCAGGCCAACCATTTGTTCTATCGGCCAAAGCTTGAAATCGGGCTTGGACGAAGTCATACCTAGGCGATTCACTAGGACCAGAGGCTTCATTCCCTAGGCTCCTCCAGCTCCAACGAACGTGCCGAGCACATTCAATCAAGGATTCACCTCTTGAACCAAGGTATGGAAACTCCTCTTGCTCCCGAGCTTCCAGTGATTCCCTATTTTTTTTATTCAATTTCAATGAGCATTAGCCATGTAGATGTGTAGCCCATTCTTAGACGAGCATGTAGGAAGAAACCGCACTCGATTTGGTTGAGTATCGAGTGAGATCTTAGGGTTAGAAGATGGACGGCTCTCGGGACGCACCAGTCGTAGACGATGACCAGTCGCTGTTGGATCAAGCATGCATTAGATGGACGACCAAAATCACGCCGGATAGGAGCTTGGAACGGAATCGCGGACCGCATGGCTGCCGATTCAGATGGTATTTTTGAATTAATTAAATACCAGAACCTTTAAAAATCCATATCTTTGTGTAGAAAAATCACAAAAATAAACTAAAAAAACCCTCTTGCTCAGTGAACAGAGCGGAACAATGTGGAAAAAGAATCAAGCTATTTTGTTGATTATTTAATTTTTAATTATTTTATACTGATCTGAGTATTTTAACTCTCCACTCACACACACAATTCACCATGGCATGAGACCATACGACTTTTGTAGCCTCTGATCTTGAGAGCATTCCCAGAATTTTCTAAGGCCAGAGGCTATGTCTTTAAGAAGTTATCTATTTTCCAAGTTTTATGCTTGTTTTGGTATTTTAATTCCAGTAATAAGCATACTATTTGGAAAATTCTAGAAAAATTAGGATAGGTTCCCTATGACCAGAGGAACTTGGAATAATTACCTTATGGCTTAAAACATTATAAATAATCCTAGTGGCTCACTTGATCCAAAACCAACTTTGAATTATTTAGAGCAAAATAAAAATTAAAATAACTTGAAATCAATTCTCCACTGATCTTTAGGGTCAGAGGGACCCCCCTAAAATGTTCTAAATTAATTAAAAATGGTTTAACCCGTTAAATGGATTTTTTAAGTAATATAGCCACTTTTAAACTTTAAAAATTTATAAAACATAAAATACATTTCAAAAATTCACCAAATTGGTTTTAGAGTCTCTCTGGTATCAAAGGAGTCTCGAAAAAATAAAATTGGAATTTTTCTAAAATCTTCATTTTTAACCTAACTTTTGATATTTTAGTAATTAAAAAATTATAAAAATCACAAAAATAATAAAATTGACAAAAATGTCATAATTGGTCTCCTAATCACTTAAGAATCAACAAAATATTTTTCATAAATCTCAAAGTAAAGATATTGAATTTTAAAAACTTAAGGCATTTTTAATATTAAAAAATGGGGTTTTTTCAACATTTTCACTAAATTAATTCTAAATATTCAAAGAAAAATCACAAAACTACAAATTATGTTTCTTTGAGATCCTTCAGGTCATAGGGATTTAAGAAAAATATAAAACTTAATTTTAAACTTTAATTTTATTTTATAATTGATTAATACCTCAAAATTTAAAATAATTATAATAAATGAAATAAAATTCAAAAAATCACCAAAATTGGTCCAAGTGATAGTCAATAGGAACCTCCCATAATTTTCCTAAGAATAAAAACTTCTTTTTGATCACATTATGAAATTTTCATTGAAAACTCCCTATTTTCATTAAAACAATTATATGAATTAAATTAAAAATAGAAAAAATCACATTTTCTCCTCTAATGTCTTAATTGACATATGGGTAAGATGACATAAAAATTTCAGGTTCATTTGAGCTTGATTTGATGAATTATGAGATGAATATGCTTAAGAGGGTATTAGGGTAAATAAAAGGTTTTAAACTTAATTAAAATTTTAGGCTTAACCAGGGGAGGGGTAAATTATTTGATCTTAAATTCTTATTGGATGTCTGAAACAAAGGGCATTTAAATGGTAGAAACTCATTAAAATCACCTTAAGCATTAAAAAAGTAATTTAATTAATTAAATCACCTTTGGAAGATTAATTAAGACTTGAATTACTAAAGATTGGGGATGTGATATAAGTAGATTCTAATTCTTTAAATAGAATCCCTAATCAACGATCTAGTCAAATGTCATTAAGTTCTTATTAATTGATTAAAATATAAAATGATAATTGAAACTAATGAAAGGCAGATAATCTAAAATTTATATAATTAAATTAAAACCTAAAATATTAAAACAAATTTAAATTAAGAAAAAATCAAATCAAAACAAACTTTGAATATTAAGACTAATCTGGAAGCATTAAAACTTAAATTAAAACAAATTTAATACATCGAAGATTAACCTGGAACAACTCATGATTATAATATCGTAAATTGAAAATTAAATCAGTTTTAAAACATTTAAAATTAATCTAAAAAGTTATGACCATTTGAAATAAGTAAAATTTAACTGAACTAAACAACTTGAACATTTTTTTAAATAAAAAAACTTAAAATAATTTAAAAAATTTAAAAAAGATTGATCAAAACCTTATAACTAAATTGAATCACTCTAAACCATTAATTCAAATTTCAATTGAGAATGGTTAAATTCTTTAATGAACTAGTTTGCCCCTAAAGGCTTTCATTATCATAATTTTCAAATGAAACAACAAATGAAACTGTCACCTTGCTCATAGGATAACAAAACATCCTAATTCACTGAGCAAGAGTAACCTAGGTGATTGATTCATCACCGCAGTGAAACTAACTGAACTTAAAGTAATCCCTAAAATGTTTAAGAAGATGTTCAGAATTCAGTTTCGAGCACTTCTCTAACTTGATGTGATGTTTTAAAAGAACAGTGAGACTTCATTATTCTTTGGTGGAGAAAATCATCCTTAATAAAACATTAGAACCTAGACGTCATAGGAAATGACTAGTAATAGGATTAGGATTTTGGTAGACAATCAAAACCTTTCCTTAGCTTTACCTAGGAATTTGCTCTGACATGTGTTTCAAGTGCAGGTGAAAATGACAGGAATGCCCACAAGGTTCGCTTTTAAGTTTATTGTGCTTTACATTTAGCAATTTATTAAATGTCTTACTTTCCTGTACTTATAAATACATGAAAATTATCGAACCCAGCATGTTTAAACAACTCAAAATTTAATCACCAACAAAAATAAAACTGCAATTACAATTAAAATTAAAATGTCTCGTTGGATGATCGGGAATCCCTCGGATGATGTAACCCACGTGTTGCTATCGAGATTTCCCACAGTCTAAATGAAAGTGTGGAATTCATTCAGTTAAGTTTAGCAAATTCATTTGGACTAAGTGAATCAGATGAAAATAGCGGTGCCGGGATGACGGAACCGTGGGATTTTAATCAGTTCTGCTTAATCAACTTTAAGATTTGATTTAATTAAAATACTAAGCCATCTCAATTTTCAACCTTTCTAAATCAGAACACTTCTCTCATGTCCTGATTGTCACGTTCTAAAACTAAACCTCTGCAACAATAAGAAGCTTGGAGCATAGTGGGCAGCACGTCCATCTTCATTAGCAAATCTTGATTCTACTCCAGCTTAACCTTTCTTAGAATTAAACAACCAAGCCATAGGATTTCAAGGTAGTTTGCCTGGTGCAACATAAATCCTCAACTTTTTGTTAGGCACTTGCATAATCGTGTTATGCAAATTAAATCCTAACCGGTCTTAGGACTCCGAGGTAGTCGTTTGGTATGACATGAACCCTCACATCTTCGAGACTATTTGTTGATTATATCATACAAGCATAAGTCCTAATTAACTAAAATTGGTTGGATTGAAACATTAAATAAACTCTCAAATTGAAGCTAAACAATAGGATAGTCGGGAAGTCACCAAAGTTCACTTCGGGTCCGTAACATCCCCAACTTCTCTTCCTTTGGACTCCTAAAATAAACTGTTCCAAATTTGAGCTAATCCCTTTTGAAATTTCCAAAATCCAATATGTTTGAAAACCTTAAACTTTGAAATTCTTTAAAGCAAAACCACTGATCTTTATCGAGAGTTTTCTTGAGTTTCTTCGGATATTTAGGATTTAATTAACTATAGGGGCTTGCCCTTATAGGGAACTTTAAGAACCCAGGTAATATAAATCCTGCTTAATTCCTTTATATTAAGCAGAGGAACATGTCGTCTTATAAAATTGGTTCGCAGACCAAATGGATGTCAAAAATCTTTTAGTTTATTTAATCGAGCTCCATCATTAAGCAGGTGTCTATTTTTCGGGATTAATACACGGTTTGTGATGCGGTGCTCGTTTATATAAACTATTTGGGATGTGCGATCGGTTTGATTTCATATCTTAAAATTTTCAAAATTAAAATTATTTTCAAAAATCAAATGCTACTTTTCAAACTATATATATATATATATATATATATATATATATATATATATATATATATATAATTAAACTTAGAACTCTATAAATTCACCCACAACTTCTATAGGCGACCCCCTTTTAAAATATAACACTTAACCTAAAAATATGTCGACAACTTCTGGCGACTCCACTAGGGAATAGTTCTTCTCTACATTTTATTAGATGGTTTTATTTTCATAAATCGGTAGCGAGTCCATGTCCCTAGTGGACCGAGCTACCATTCTTCGATTGACATACCACGTTCATTTCTGTCTTGAACGGGTATAGTCAACTCTCTTGGATTTTGGAGCCACTATTTAGACACCCCTAAACAGAGAGGTTCTGGAATCATTCTACCTCTTAGTGGTGGGGTGGACCCCAATAGGTGTTAGCTTAGGAGCGGTCCCTCGAGTTGAGAAGTCGTGCGAGACTTTCTCTTCCTTTCCAATTTTGGATTGGATCCCTGACCTTTTCTACACCCTTCCTCCCTTAATTATTTAACCTTCTAATGAACGAACCTTTTAATAAACGAACGTTTCTAAAACCAAAAATACATGAATAAGATAAAATCTGAAATACCGTATAAAGAAAACTAGAAGATAAGTGAAAATGTGTTCGGACTCTTTTTCCTGAGAAATTCTTTTTTCGTCCTGGAAAGTTTTTGTTGTGACGAAAGGAAGCATGATTTAGAACTGACATTCAGAATCGACCTTGTAGAAGATGTCGCACTGAAGCTGATTTTCTCCTTCACTGACAGACTGGATTTGACAGTTAGCAAGGATGAGCAGCCTGATGATGCGATCATTCGCTTTGGACAAGGATTTGACAGTACGGACATTAAGTTCATCGATGTTACTCTCTTCGTACTAATGGCCAAGGTACCGAAAACCATTGAACCCATAATTGAGTTCAACCTGAAGTAGATCCGAGAGTTTCCTCCCCTGCAAAGGGTCCCGGTTAAGAGAAATATCGCTGTTCATAGGAGGTTAACTGCTACCCCCAGGACTATCGTCTCTACCCCCACCGATCTGGTCATTACTGTACCTACCCCGGCTCCCGCCAAACTGAAAGGAAAAGAAGTCCAAGTCAGTGATGAGTTGTTACCGTGGAGATTTCAGAATTTGTTGCAATACCTTCTGTTTTAGAGATAGGGTCCAGTTCGAGATTTGCACCCTTAACCCGGACTCAAAGAAGGAATAAGATCAGAAAGATCGCCAGGATCAGAAAGATCAAGGCTGCTGAAGCTGCCTTTCTTGATGAGATTCCTGAAGAGGAAGAAGAACTGCCTGAGATCTCACTGCTGTTGGAGGGGAGTAGGTTACACCCTCTCTCTGCTGCAACTGATGAGGAAGATGCTTGAAGGATCGTCACTGCGTTACCCTTACCTGCATACTACGGTGATTGTAGGAAGAAGAAGATTAAGACTACGTCACTTACCCGATTGGGAGCAGTAGTGGAGAAGTTAGCAAGGAAGGAGGGATGCCCCGTGTCAGAGATCCTGAGAAGGATGGGACGGTTACCAGTTAGATCCCGCCTCGGACCACGAGTAGACCCTGTCACTGCCATAGAAAGGCCTAGGAAGAAAGTACATGCTAGCGAAAGAAGTTCGCCTGTCGTTGTATCCGGTCACCTTATTAGGGAACACACCACCTACCTACGTACAGCCAACAGAACAGCTGGTCCTAGGCCTCCTACCGCAAGAAGGATGGTGTGACAACCTATTATTGCTGAATCGATACCGACAGAACACTCTTGGAAGAGAAGTCTCGCCAGAAAGCCCGAATCTGAAGAAATTACTGCAGCTCTAAAAGAAACTCCTGAAGATGAGGTTCAACAGTCGTCGCCTGACAACCGCGAGACCGTTTGGAAAAGACCACTTGAAGATGCCATAGGAAAACCAATAACTGACATCCAACAATTGGCAAGGGAAAGAAGAGAAGGACTGAGGAATAAAGAGGGTTCGTCAGAGTTTATGGATGAAGAATTTGCCGAGAACAATGTAGTTAAGACCCGAGCATCATCAGCTTTGCAGGGAGCTCCGTCAACTTCAGAAGGAGACGAATCAGAGACAATGAGAGCACTTCTTCGAGAAAAGGATGACACGATCTACCGAATGGAAAAGAAGATGACGGAGATGGCAGCCGCCTTAGCCACACTCCAGAGTCAGCCTCAACCTCAAAAGGAAACACCTCCGAAGATCATTCACATTGCAGATGGAGGAAAAGAAATTACATCCGTCAACGGAGATGAACAACCAAAGAAAGATTCAGCTCAGAGCATGATTCCCGAAAAGGATATTAAGAATATGGTGGAACAGGAGGTGCGAGAAGCCTTAGCCCAGTCTATAAGCGGAGCATCTATTCAGACGGGTAGACCTTACCCTGAAGAATTTGATGCGGTCCAATACCCAAAGGGCTTCGTACCACCTCTGTTCAAGACCTTCGACGGTACGGGAAACCCCCGAAAGCATGTCGCACATTTTCGCGTTAGTTGCTGCAATGCCAGTGGGAGCGACGCTTTGCTATTTCGTCAGTTTAACAGCAGCTTGTCAGGAATCGCCTTCGATTGGTAAGCAGAATTGCCGAACTGTTCAGTCAAGACCTTCTCAGAATTGGAGAACCTTTTCATTAAACGGTTCGGGTTCGCTGGGGCCCGACACCACATCACTATTGGTGATCTAGTGGTGGAGCAACAGAAACCGAACGAAACCTTGGTGGATTACATACTTCGATGGAGGAACTTAAGCATGAAGTGTGAACCACAGCTTCAGGAACAACATGCAGTTGGTATCTTGCTGAAGAGCATTCATGGCCCGATAGCACTTCTCCTTAAAGGATTCACAATTAAGACTTTTGAGAAGCTGCTTAGCAAGGTCGGGAGCTTGCAGGAGGAAGCGAAACAGCTGAGTTTCATTGATAAAGCTGATAAACATAAGCCAATGAAAGCATTTGAGAAGAAATGAGGATTCGTCGCGGCAATGGATAAGGGTAAGCAGCCAGTGCAAATACAGCCAGAGCGACCACAGCCAAGTTATCAACCACCGCAACGGACTTACCAACAACCTTAGCCGAGCTACAACAGCCTCAATCGAGCTATCAGTCACAACAGCATGAATAATGGCCGCCTCATTCACCACAGGCTCTGAAAGAGCTTTTGAATAAGGAATACCCCTTCAAGACTGAAGCAGTGGCCAAGATGTTTCGCAGTTTGATCAATATGCCCGACTTTCAGCTACCAGAGCCCAGGAAGCCGGAGGAAGTCGACAAGAAAGATCATTCAAACTACTGTCCATACCATAGGATGCTTGGACACAAGATAGAAGACTGCTTCACTTTCAAGAATTGGCTCAAGGATAACTGTCAGCTTATTTTTAGGTTGTGTTCTATTTTGAAAAGGGGGTCACCTATAGAAGCTGTATGCGAATTTTTCAGATTTTAAATTTAATTTAAATATATATATATATATATAATTTGAAAAGGTGCATTTGGTTTTTTTTTAAATAATTTTATGTTTGAAAATTTCAAGATATGAAATCAAACCGATCTCACATCCCAAATAGTTTACGTAAACGAGCACCGCATCACAAACCTTGTATATATTCTGAGGAATAGACACACTGCTTGATGATGAGGCTCGATTAAATAAACTAGAAGATTTGTGACATCTGTTTGGTCTGCAAACCAATTTTATAAGCCGACAAGTTCCCCTGCTTAATATGAAGGAATTAAGCAGGGTTTATATTACCTGGGTTCTTAAGGTTCCCTATAAGGGCAAGCCCCTATAGTTAATTACATCTTAAATAATGGGAATAATTTTGAGAGAACTCTCGATAATGATAAATGGTTTTACTCTCAAGAATTTCAAAGTTTAAGGTTTTCAAACAATTGGACTTTGGAGATTTCAATAGGGAATAACTCAAATTTGGAACAGTTATGTTTAAGAGTCCAAAAGAAGAGAAGTAGGGGATGTCACAGACCCGAAGTCAACTTTCAGCGACTTCCCCACTATCCTATGGTTTGTCTTTAATTTGAGAATATATTTAATGTTGCAATCCTGCCAATTTTAATTAATTAGGACTTATATTTATATGATATAATCATACAAATAGCCTCAAAGATGTGAGGGTTTATGTCATACCAAACGACCACCTCGGAGTCCTAAGACCGGTTAGGGCTTAATTTGCATAACACAATTGTACAAATGCCTCACGAAAAGCTGAGAATTTATGTTGCATTAGGTAAATTACCTCGAAATCCTATGGCTTGGTTATTTAATTCTAGGAAAGGTTTTGCTGATGTAGCCCAAGTCTTGCTGATGAAGATGGCCGTGCTGCCCACTATGCTCCAAGCTCCTTGTTGTTGCAGAGGTTTAGTTATAGAAAGTGGCAATCCAGAGATTAGTGAAGTTTTGGTTTAGAAAAGTCTTAGGATTCAGATGTCTTAATGTTTTAATTGAAACAAATCTTAAAGTTGATTAAGCAGGACCGATTAAGATCCCACGGTTCCGTCCTCCCGACACCGCTATTTTCATCAGATTCACTTAGTCCAAATGAATTTGCTACTGATTGATTTCCTCACTTTTATTTAGACCGTGGGAAATCTCGTTATAACACGTGGGTTACATCATCCGAGGGATTCCCGATCATCCAACGAGACGTTTTAATTTAGTTGAAGTTATAGTTTTGTTGTTCTGTTTGTGATTAAATTTTGAGTTGTTTTATCTTTTGAATGTTGTGGCGGTGAATTTTATCTTGTGTTGATTTTAATTTAGTTTTGGGTTTCAGTTTTGTGGCTATCCTAAAAGTTTCAGTTTTCATGCAGGGTGACATTCTTGTTTAACTTGATAAAGAAGTAAAGTGCAGTGTAGGTAAATAAATCGTAATAAAATAAAAGCGTACCTGGAGGGTCTTCTCGTCATTCCCAGCTGAACTTAAAACACATGTCAGAGCATTTATATATATTTTAAGGAAAGCACCTAGGAAAAGCTAAGGGAAGGTTCTGGTTGTCTACCAAAATCCTAATCCTATTGCTAATCACTTCCTATGACATCTAGGTTCATGTGTTTTGTTAAGTATGATTTTCTTCACCAAAGAACAATTAAGTTCAATCGTTCTTCTAAAACATCCCATCATATTGAGAAAGTGCTTAGAATGGATCCTAAACATCTTTTCAATATTTCTGGGAATATTTCGAGCCCAAATGAATTTTGTTGTACAGGTGATTTGGTCATCCAAGAATTTAGTTAAGTTTTGTTTCTTGCTCAGTGAATTTGGACGTTTGATTATTCGGTGAGTGAAGTGACATTTCACTTAATGCTTCATTTAAGAGTTATGATAATGAAAGTCTTTAGGGGCAACTTGGTTCATTAAAGATTTTAACCAATCTTGATCGAAGTTTTAAGTTGAAGATTTAAAGTGATTTTGATTTAATTATAAAGTTTTAGTTGGCCCTTTTAGGTGTTTTAAATCATTTTGAGTTGAAAAAGTGTTCAAGCTGTTTAATTCAGTTAAACCTTTATGTTTTAAATGATCTTAATATTTTAGGTTAATTTTAGTGATTTAATTAATGATGTTTTAATCATGAACTATTCTAGATTAATCTTTCATATTTCAAAATTTGAAACAGGTATTTTGATTATTTAATTTCGTTAAATTTTAATGATTCAAATTTGGTTTAAATTAATTATAGTTCTTTAGGTTAATTTTAATTGGTTCGGTTTTCCCATTTTTTTTGTTATTAATTGTTTTGAGATTAATTTTAATGTTTCAAATTTGTTTTAAGTTTGTTTCCAAGTGATTTCAAATTAGTTTTAGTGTTTTAGATTTATTTTATTTTGATTATTAAATCACTTAATGTTTAAGCTTTAACTTAATTAGAAATTATTTCTTTTTTAATCATTAATTTTGATCATTATTTCTCTATAGTTAATTAAAAGTTGAATATTATTGGAGTGATTTATTTAGGGATTTTAAATTAAAGAATTGATATCTTCTTAAATCATATCCATAATCTTAATAATCCAAATTTTAATTATTCTCCCAAAAATTAAATGATTTAATTAATTATGGTTCCATTTTTTATTCATTAAAAGTGATTAATGGGTTTCTACCCCTTGATTCCCTAAGTTTCAAACATCCAATAGAAAATTAAGATCAAATATTCATCCCTCCCTTTGATTAAGCCTAAAGCATTAATTAGGGTTAAAATCCTTAATAACTTTTATGCCATTTTAAGCAAGTTCACTCCATAACTCACTAAATTGAGCTTAAATGAACTTGAAATATTTATGTCTCCTCACTCACATGTCAATTAAGACATTAGAGGAGAAAAAATGATTTTTACATTTTTAATTTAATTTATATAATTGTTTTTTTGAAAAATAAGGGTTTTCAATGGAAATTCAACAACATGATCAAGGTAGGGTTTCTTTCCTTAAGAAAATTATGAAATGTTCCTACTGACCAGAGGACCATTTGGACTATTTTTGGTGATTTTTTTAAATTATATTTTATTGATTATAATTATTTTGCGTTTTAAGATATTAATTAATTATAAAATAAAATTAAAGTTGAAAGATATATTTTGTATTTTTCTTAAGTCCCTATGAACTCATTGAAGTCAAAGAAACAAATTTTATATATATATTTTTATTTTTCTTAGATTTATTAGAATTATTTTAATGGAAGGTTAAGAAAATTCATTTTTTAAATATTAAAAATTACATTAAGCTTTTAAAATTCAATATCTTAACCTAGAGATTTAAGAAAAATATTTGGTTGGTTCCTAAGTGATTAATGAATAAAATATGATATTTTTGTGATTTTCTTAATTTTTTAGTTATTAAAATATTGAAAATGAGGTTAAAAATGAAATTTTATAGAAAAATCCAATTTTAATTTTTTTTAGACTCCTCTGATACCAGAGAGCCCACAAAACAAGTTTGGTGAATTTTTGAAGTGTATTTTAGGTCTTATGAATTTTTAATTTTTAAAATAGCTATGTCACTTAATTAATTCACTTAGTGGGTTAAATTAATTCCAATTGACTTGAAATTTTTATGTGAGGTTCTCTGCATCCTAAATGATAATGAAAAATTGTTTTCAAGTGATTTTGATATGTGGTTACTCCTAATTAATTAAAATTCAATTCCAAGGGTTTAGGCTAATTAGGGTTATTCTTAAGGAATTAAATCGAATCATAATTTTCATAGGGTCCTATGGTTATAAGGTACCTCCCCTAATTTTTCTAGAATTTTCTAAGCAATATGCTAATTATTAGAATTAAAATCTCGAAACAGGCACATAAACTTGGAAAATAAATAACTTGCCATAGAGATGACCTCTAGTCTTGAAAATTTCAGGGAATACTTCCAAGAACAGTGGCTGCAAAAGCCCTATGGTCTCATGTCATGGTGAATTATGTATGCAATAGAGAATTAAAACATCGCTGAGAGTATTTAAATAATTTAAAATCATAGACTCAACAAATTAACTTATTCCACATTATTCTCCTCTGTTCACTGAGCAAGATGATAATATTTTATTTTTATGATTTTTCTATACAAAGATATGATTTTTCAAAGTTCTGGGCATTTAAATAAATCAAAAATACCCTAATTTCATACTTATCCAGCGCGGCGCCTTGTCATCCTCGTCAGCTCCGAAGTCCCACGCGACGCTTTCTTATTTGACACCGCCATCTGATTGAGATGCCATGCAGCCCGCTGCTCCGTTTCATCTCCTCGTCCGGCTTAATCTCCACCGTTCATTCATTACACGCGTCATCCGACGGTAGCTGTTCATCGTCTACGACTGGTGCGTCCTGAGAGCCGTCCACATTCTAACCCTAAGACCTCCCTCATCTCTCAACCAAATTGCATGATCTTGGGCTCTATGAACTTGTCTCGACAAGACAAACACGTCTATACAGCTATGTGTCGGCATATTTTTTAGGTTGAATATTGTATTTTTGAAAAGGGGTCGCCTACAGAAATTGTCGGCGAATTTTAAATTTAATTTACATATATATAAAATTTGGAAAGTAGTGTTTTGATTTTGAAAATGATTTTTAAATTTGAAAATTTTAAGATATGAAATCAAACTGATCTCACATCCCAAATAGTTTATATAAACGAGCACCGCACCACAAACCGTGTATTTATCCCGAAGAATAGGCAGACTGCTTGACGATGGGGCTCGATTAAATAAACTAGAAGATTTGTGACATCCGTTTGGTCTGCGAACCAATTTTATAAGCCGACAAGTTCCCCTGCTTAATATAAATGAATTAAGCAAGGTTTATATTACCTGGGTTCTTAAAGTTCCCTATAAGGGCAAGCCCCTATAGTTAATTACATCTTAAATGATGGGAATCATTAAGAAAAGTCTCGATAATGATCAGTGGTTTTGCTCTCAAGAATTTCAAAGTTTAAGGTTTTCAAAGGATTGAATTTTGGAATTTCAATAGGGAATGGATCAAATTTGGAACAATTTATTTCAGGAGTCCAAAGGAAGAGAAGTAGGGGATGTCACAAACCCGAAGTGAACTTCGGTGACTTCCCAGACTATCCTAATGTTAGGCTTTGAATTTCGGAAGTGAATTTATTTAAGTTTCAATCCTACCAATTAATTATAGGAATTACATTTACATAATCACCTGATTATACAAATAACCTGAAAGGTAGGAGGATTTACATCGTATCGGACGACAACCTCGGAATCCTAAAGCGAGTTAGGGCTTATATTGCACAGCCATGCCGTGCAAAGGCCTAAAAGAACATGTGAGGATTTATGTTGCACTAAGCGGACTACCTCGAATCCTATGGCTTGTTATTTAAACTAAATAATAGTTTTGCTGACGTCGACACAGGTTTTGCTGTTGACAATGGCCGTGTTGCCCTCGAAGTCGTGCTCCGTGCTCCACGTCGTAGCAAAGTTGCAGTTTAAACTTAAATCTTAAGTTAAAGTGAACATGCAAATCGTTTTATTTCATTTTTATTATTATTTTATTGCAACAGTGAGTGTGTGCAACAGTGACAGGTGTAGCAAAAGAAAGCAGGAAAACAAGTAAGCAGGAATATGCTATAGTAAACAACAGGAAGCAAGTATCACAAGCAGGTTATGCTGAGCTAAACAGGAATAACATGCTACAACAAGCAAAACATGCTAAGCAAGTATGTATACTGAAAATAAGCAGACTAGACTAGCAGGAGTATATACTGAAAAGTAAGGCATGTGTAACAGGTATAAACTGAAAGTAAACAGGCTAGACTAGCAGGAGTATGGGCTGAAAAGTAAAACATGCCAAGCAGGTATAACAGTAAGGAAAGTAAAGACTGTCACAGGAATACCGTATGCTTTGCTTATCCTCCGCGTGCTGTTATCTTTTTATTACTATATATTTTTTTATATTTCTGCTGAGAAATTTGTCGGTACCAAAAGAGCGAGAATAGAAGTAGTAGGTGAAAACAACCTGGCTAAACGAGAGTACTATGGTGTGTGCAAAGAAAGTAAAGTACGAAAAGCTCAACAAGAAAAGCGAAAGAAGACGGTGAGAAGGCGAGGAAAATCGCGAGAGAAAACTAAGAAAGTCGAGAAAGAAAGAAAAGAAATGTCCGTAGAAAACTCCGAGGAAAGTCACGAAACGAAAACAAAACAAAATCGTAGAAAACCGCAAAGAGCACCGTGAGAAACCCACGGACGACCCGCTAAACTCACGGCGAACCATAAGAAAGTCATGGGGCCTCCGGAAAGAAAGACCCGTAAGCGCGGTGGTGTTTCGGACTCGGAGCCGTGCTAATGTCCGGACTTGAGTGCCGACTACTAGACCGACTTTCCGCGAAGGCGGTCCTAATCCGACTCGAATAGCCAACCGTGGACCTTTATAAATTTTTCACACATTTCATTTTTTGGTTTTCATGCAAAGCAAGACTGTATGTAAGTAGGCTGTGTAGTAGTGGAGGTAGTTTTGTATTTTTCAAACATATGTATTTTTTTTGTTTTAAAACATTTTAGTCCACGGGTTGACTATCCTAATAGGACTAGGTCTACGAACATCTGAGGCCGTCGGTAGTAGAAACCCCAAGGACGGTCGAACGGTTCCGTGATTCCCGCTCTACTCTCTACGTAGTCTCCCGAGTCGAGCGGCCCCATTCTATGATTCTCGTAATTTTTCTTTTGCAGCCTCATCAATGTCCCCACCGCACCGACGAAGCTTGCTTGATGGCCCCACATATAGCCTAAAGGGGCTATATGTGCACACCTACACGTCCCCTGTAGGTGCGGACATTGAACCAAGAAGCAATGAGAAAATAAAGGGACGAGGGATCAATAAAAGGAGAGAGGAGAAAACAATTCACCTAACACAAAATCGTAAAACGAGGTGAATTGGTTCTCAAAATCAATCAACTCAAGTCAATCACCCCAGACTCCCGACAATCCTCACTCGTCCTAAAGGAAAGACCTAAAAGTGCCGCCACGCTCGTGAAGTGACCTTGGCCTCTAGGGTGGTGCTAAACCCCTCCCCATGACACTCATGTAATGGCAAAGAAAAGGGAAACATAAAACAGCCGAAGGAAGGGAAAGTCAAGTGGAGTGAAGTAAAAATGAAGTGAAGAAAAAAAACAAAACCATCCAAGAAAAATCGGGCAGCATAACGGCGTAAAAATAAATTTTCCACACCTGCAATTTGAATAAACAGAAATGTCGCAAGCATATGTATGTAACAACCAATGTTTCCATCCATCCCAAGCATGTATAGAGCATGTTATAACTCTCAAAACCATAGGATAGCTTGCATGAAAAAGAGAACTTGAAATTCTTACAAGTAAGGCACACTTTTATGCTTGGAGTGAGGTGAAACATGTGTACAATTATAGTTTTGATGTTGCATATGCGAATACATGTTGAAATAGATGAAAAGCAAGCATACATAGCTTCAAATTTTGATGTTTCATGAAGGGACATGTTTGAATCCGAAAATCGTAAATACTTCCCCAAGTTGTTTCATGTGTATGCAAACCAATGCAAAGCACCATAAATACATGGAATGAAGTGAGATATGTGTGGAAACCAAGTTTAGATGTTATACACATGAATGCTTGATGAAATAGAGGAAGAACAAGCACTCATGAGTTCAAATCTTGGAATTTATACATGTGTCTATCTCCAAATCCGAAAATTGCACATAATGAATAAATCTTTGTGTTTCAATATGCAAGACTTCAAAGCCACAACATGTAGGAGATGTAAACGATACATGCTAACTTCTCAAATAATGTTTTTCGAACTTAAGGAAACATGCAAAGCACATCAAACCTTTCAAGCCAAAAAGCGACAAACATTAGATCAAATAAGGCATACTAAAACTTCCACATAACACGCTTAAAGAGGCACATGAAGTATGCTAAACCTTTCCAAAGTGGCACATATCAAATTTAAAGTGGTAGATATAAGGTAAGTTAAGCCCTCCAAGCAATTACATCCCAAGCCTCTTTTTTTTTTCTTAAAGGATGCTTTAAATTCAATGAAGCATCACCACTCATCACTCAAAAGTCACATGTATGTGATGCCACCACTTTCATTCCAACACACGGTAGAAAGGAACAAAAAGTTACAACATGAGCCATTATCTTTCATTCACACTCATGAATAGGAAGCACAAAATTCTAAAAGCATGTATCACCATTTTTATGCCCATCCGAGAGTGTATAAGGAAGTTAATAAATGCCATGAAAAACAAGTTAGAATTTGAAACCTCCTAGCATGCTTCCTAATCAATCAAAATATGCAAGAAAAAGCACTTAAAAGTCCCATGATTCCAAGCTCTTAAAATAAGGCCCCCGGTACTTCCAATTTTATGAAACAAAATCCCGAACGTCACATGCATTTCAGATTTTTGAAATATGAAGGCCAACGCATCTCAAATATTCATGGACCAAATGAAGAGGAAAGGCAAGATTCATGAGTCTGCATATGGGGCTCAAACCCTCCAACGAACAAACATGTTTCCCCACTTTTCTTTTGTCTGTAAATAAAAGGGATTGAGTGGCATGTATGTAGAGATCAAAGTTTGGGTGTCTATAAATGTAAGTGTATATACGAGTTAGAGTGGCATGAAAGTAGATAGGCACATAATTTGGGTGACTTAGAAATGCTAGCTGTAAATCAAGAACCATATGTGTATGCGATTATAAATGCTACATAACCGTAATTTCGATCTCACATCCTCTTCTTCGACTATGTTGAACTTTGATATTTTCAAAAAAAGAACAACATTCCCGATACAGCTTAATTAAATGCCATGAAGTACAATGCTAAAGCATTAATCACAACAGCATGAAGGGTTATTCCTATGAAGATAAGATGCTCAATACTGCAATCATCGAACAATTAATCCACATTCAGCGCTCCAACCAGTTAGCTTCACTGGTATAGAAAAGTCAAATATAGGAAAACTACAGTATTCTTGGCTCAAATTCACCTATAGTTCCATAAGGAAAACAATTCCTCCCATTATATCAACATGCAACATGCTTTTATTTGCACCTTTTGTGAAATATATATATATATATATATATATAGTATATATATATATATATATATATATATATATATATATATATATATATATATATATATATATATATATATATATATACACACACACTAATAAATTCTTTATCAGGGTTTCATGTAAGCAACGGTTAAGTTCAAAAACCAAAAGCCTTCAAAATCGCTTGCACGTGTATAAGAATCGAGTTGTATATATGAAAAATAAAGCAGAAATTAAAGTTTATATATATATTAAATACATATGATTGGATGCTATATGTAAATTCTCACTATAGATTGCTATAAGCATCATGATTAAAGCATCACACTACCTCGAGAAAACGAGAACTCCTTCAACTAAAATCAGCTTTCAAACCGGTTGCAATTTGATCCCACATTTCGAAGGAAAAGAGGTTGCAAAGAAGTCGCAACGAAACAAAAAGATAATGCTAAAAGGGCTAGCTAGTCGAATCTTGCCACAGATAGATTCCTGACCAAACAATAACACTAAGCACATGAAGCAAAGAGACCATACCTCGATAGTCGAACAAGCAACCAACGCATAACCATATCGTTAGTTAGAAACTTAGCAAGAATCGCTCGAATGGAAGATTTTAGCAGGACTCGCTCTAAGAATTTCAGCCAACAAACCAGATCGACCACCAAATGAAGCCACAGATTTGAAAATCGCAAAGAGACGCACCACTCGAAAATTTGGCAGAACCTTCCCTCACACCAAAATTTCGGCCCCTCTCAAAGAGCTCCCCAAGTGGGGTTTATATAGCCGGAGGAGAGGAGGAGTGTATCGTCGACTTACCTGTGCCATGAGGCGAGCCAAGAGAAGCGACAAGAGTCACGTGAGGGAAGTGGGAATCGAGCCGCCGAGGGCGTAGGAGGCGTGGCGGCAGAAGGGGAAGCTTTACGGCGAGCACGCGTACGACGGAGGGGACCACGAGGCCGAAGCTCCGCGACAAGAAGAGGAGATGGGCGGAGGGGCTCGGTTCGGCCGGGGCTCGCGATGAAGGAATCGCGAAGGGGGGCGGGGGCAAGAGGCGTGAGGGAGAGTCGTGGGTTTAGAATTAGGGATTTAGGTTTTTTTTTTTTTGCTTTTCATTTTTTTTTATTTTAATTTAAAACAACATTTTATTCAAATTTTCGCTGATTCGGACAAATTTCGACCCCGCACGAAACTATATCAAAATTAGTGTCCTTCCTAGGTAATTTCGACGTTCCGGACGCAACGGCGCAGTTCGTTTCGTCATCCGAGGCCGTTTGGACAACCTCGTTATCAAAACAGGTCAAAAAAGGTCAAATTTGGGGATTTCGCGATTAAATCAGATTTGGTTGAAATTCGAGGTTGAACTGGTAGCGATCGAATGTTGCATTCAGTTTAGGGAGTGTGTTCGAAGCATTTAAAATTTAAATTGAGAAGAAAATGGCTAGCGTCGGGTCAATTTGGGTCAAATCAGAGCCTAGGTCGCGCTTGGGTCAAAATTGGAGTTTTTTGATGAAATCGGCTTAAATTGACAAAATTGGGCTGTGGTGTAGTTGAACAAAATGAAATTGGGAATATTTGGGATTTTCTGAGATTTTTTGGGAATTGTTGGAATTTTGGGTTAAAAAGGGTATTTTGGGTATTTGGAGGTTATTTGGAGGGTATTGGAGTATTTTGGTGGGTTTAAGGTTTAGAATGTGTGTGAGAGTGTGATGTGTGCAAGCTAGACCTCACCGGACCGGACCATCTAGGGTAGTCCTAAGGCCAAAGAGTCCTATAGGAAACTCATCCATTAAACCTCCACATATTGGTCTTAACCCTCCAGGTGCATTAGGGGTTTACAATCAAGCATGTGGGGTTTGAAGGGAATCAAGAAGTGTTTGGAATTTCTAAGTGGTGGGTCCCATTTCTAGTCCTCTAAGATAGTCAAAGGAAAAGCCTAAGGCTAGATCCTAAGTACTAAAGAGAGAAGAGAATACCTCATCAAAAATGAGGTCAACAAATGGACCCCCAATAGGTGCGGTGTGCTAACGGAGTACACCACTCGTATTGGCGTTGACCGAAGAGATGAAAAAAACCAACACAGATGTCCAAGTGACAAACTTAGGACGAAGTAGAAGAATTTTCGCCTGGGGAGTATCGAAGTATATTTCCAAGATCGGAGATTCCCTGAACTCTCGCTGGGGAAAGGAAAATGAGGTGAATTTCGAGATCACAAGATTTTAAGAGATTGGATCTTAGATTCGTTTCATTTTTTATTTCAAGTTTTAATTATGAGTTTGAATTTCTATTTGGGTTTCAATTTTGGTTTTATGCGGAGAAAGAGTAAGGCTAAGGCCCACCCGAATGCATTTGTATGCTGAGAAGGAAGCAGGACTGAACATATTCCATATGTGTATGTCGAGATGGATTAAGACGAGCATCCAGATCCGAGGAAGAATAGAAAAGCCTATCCGAAATGCGATAGTGCTTTAATTTCAATTTCTTGCAGAGAGGATCAGAAGTGTGAGATTGCTGAGAAAGGAGTAGGACTGTGCCTATCCCAAATGCTGAGGAAGAATAGGACAAAGCCTATCCGAAATGCAGAGTGCTTTAATTTCAATTTCTTGCTGAGAGGATCAAATTTTGAGATTGCTGAGAAAGGAGTAGGACTGTGTCTATCCCTAGTACTGAGAATTGCTTGAGAAGGAGTCGGCGGAAGCCTATCCGAGTCTGAGAATATGCCGAGAATTCGAGATTGCTGAGGATATCTGTCGAGGATTGCGAGATGCCGAGAATATCTTGAGAATTCCGAGATTGCGAGAATGCGAGAATTGCTGAGAATTTGCTGAGAATTTTCGAGAATCGAGAATTGCTGAGAAGGAGTGCGAGCTATCCGAGTCTGAGAATTGCTGAGAAGGAGTAGGGGAAGCTGTCCGAGTCGAGAATTCGAGGATTCTGAGAAATGCGAGAATATCGAGAATTCCGAGATTGCTGAGAATGCTGAGAATTGCTGAGAATTTTGCTGAGAATTTTGCTGAGAATGCTGAGAATTGCTGAGAAGGGAGTAGGGCGGAAGCCTATCCCAAGTGCTGAGAATTGCAGAGATTCTGTGAATGCAGAGACATTGAAGAATTTTTCTGACTTATGCTGAGACTGAAGAATTTTGTTGAAATTTTTTTATGCAGAGATCGAGGGAAATTTTTCTGAGGTCCATGGGGAATTTTTGCTGAGATTCAGTTTATGCAGTGGTTGTGAAAAATTTTGTTGATATTTGATTTATGCTATGACTATGAAGAATTTTACCGAGATTTGGCTTATGCTCGAGATTTCGAGAAAGATTTTGCTGATATTTGGGAATGCGAAGTTTTATGAATGCGAAGACCGAACATATTGCTGAGATTTATGAATGCGAGAGATTGTGAAAACATATTGTAAAGTGCGAGAGAATGTTTGTAGAAGTTCATGTAAATGCTGAATTTTATCGAAATGCTTATGCGAGAGATTTTTGAAAATTCACAAGGTGCAGAGTTCTTTTGTTTGTTCAAATGTTGATTTTTATTTTGTTTGATGCAGAGTTTTTTTTAGTTTCATTTGTTTTAAGAGCTGGACCCAGTTTTAGACAAGTGCGACATCAGTGCTTCGTAGGACAAGAATTTGTCTCTGAAACAGCACGATGCACAGTACTTCTGAGGGTATCATCAACTAATTGAAATCAGCTGTAGATAATAACTCACTCTTTAAGTTGCTATTGGAATTTATATTCTTTCAAGCACCTATAAAGATGTGTTATCTCTAAGGACGTCGCTAGTTTAGGAGGCTGCAACTCCGTAGCTTTGTTCGTAGCAGTTGTCATTTGATTTTGTCACCGATTTCATAAAGGGTTTTCACACTGTCTTCGAGAAATTACTATGACGTTCTTTGAACTGACGTTGAAGTTTTATTTGCTGGGCGCTGAAGGATATGACTTCGGGGTTGAATTTACATTAACTGCTAATATCGTTGTCATTTGTTTAATTCTTTCTTCCCGGGCCTAAGTAGATTTCAAAATTTATGTTCATGTGATTAAAATATTTTTCACCGTCCAAAGATATTTCTGAGCCAATTAATGACCGACCAAAAGGCATAGAATCACTTGACTCTTTTCAAAGCATAATATCGGAAGAAACTTCTTAAGGTAGTCTTTCAAGTTTTATTAATCGGGGGAGGATTAAGACACCAATTTTTGATTATATGCTTGCCTCAAGCTTCTTCTCAGGGAGCATTCTTTTTCTTTTTCATTTTTTTCTTTTTTTTTTCATTGAGCTTTTCGCTCTCTTTTTTTTATTGAGGATTACTATATCTGGTGGAGCACATGTTAAAGATTTTAAATGTCTGAATTGGGACACCAATTTTTGATTTTGTGCTCACCTCAAGCTTCTCCTCAGGAACACTTTTTTTTTTGCTCCTTTGTTTTCTGAGAATTACTGTATCTGGCAGTGCATATTTTTGTTAAAGATTTTAAATGTCGAAACTCCCCTAATTAATAATTCCAAAATGTTTCTTAACATGAATCCTGGGATATTATAACTTACTCGAAAGTCTGGACCCATTCACATGGCAGAAAATTAAAAGACTCTTGATATCCCGGATCAATTACTCGTATTTCAAGCACACTATTTCATTTTGAAATCAATTTAGGACCCAGTCCAAATTCCTTAAAGTAAACGACTCAGTTATTAGAGCATTAATTTCATTCTTCCCTGAAACCATAGTCTTAGCAAAATATCCAAATTTAAGCTTTTCCAAATATAGAGCAATTCTGGAAAAAAACCAACTCCTTTTCTTTCATTCATTGCGGTGGGAGGGATGGGACAGACTAACATCGATTCCGCTAATGTCCCTTTTACACTTATTGTAGTATTAAAACGATAAACCCTACATTCTTCCGATGGAGAGGTCTTGAAATCTGCCTTCTAGCCTAAACCGAAACTGCCTGGATCTGGTTATTTTCCTTTTGTTTCCTTTGAAGCTTTCACCTGCACCGTGTCATTCGACCTCAGCTGCATAGGTATCAATCGCAACAACTGGATCGATCGAGATCATATTGATAAAACCACTTTCAGGCTCTCTCAAATATTCTTTCGGGATTGTTATGTTCCCCTTCTTAAAGTTCTTCTCGAGCCATTCTTTGAAACTGATGCAATTTTCTATGGTGTGCCCAAGCAAGCATGTGATATGGGCAATATCTTGGGTGATCCTTTTATCAACCTCATCCGGCTTCTTTGGCTCGGGAAATCCGAACTCGGGCCTCTTAATCAAGTTCTGAAACATCTTTTCCACTGCCTCATCTTTGAAAGAATATACTCTGCTTAGTTTCTTGGCCGTAGACGGACCCTGTCTTCCATCCATCCGAAGCGACCACTGTTGAGACGACTGCTGATAGTACTGTTGTTGAGGCTGTTCAATCTGGATCTGCATTGGCTGCTTGCCTTTACCCACCACTGCCATTGTCTCAGACTCCTCAAATGTCTTGACCGGCTCTAGCTTTTCAGAATTTTCTGGAAAACCCAACTGTTTGGCTTCCTCTTGCAAACTTCCAGCTTTGCAAAGTAGTTTCTCGAACGTTTTGATTGTGAATCCTTTGAGGAGAAATGCAACTGGTCCATGGATGCTCTTTAAGAGAATTTTAATTGCATGTTGCTCCCGGAGCCGTGGTTCACACTTCGAGCTCAAATTTCTCCATCGCAAAATGTAGTCTACCAATGTTTCGGTTGGCTTCGTCGCTCCACCACAAGATCACCGATGGTGATATGGTGTCGAGCTCCGACGAACCGCTTAACAAAGAGGTCTTCCAATTCTACGAACGTTCTCATCGAACCATTTAGCAGCTCTGCGTACCAGTCGAATGCAACCCCCGAAAGGCTATTCACAAATTGACGACACAACAATGCATCGCTACCCCCCGCGTTGCAGCAACTTGCTCGAAAGTGTGCAACATGCTGTCGGGGGTTTCCGGTACCATCAAAAATCTTGAACTGAGGTGATACGAAACCTCTGGGATATTGGACAGCATCAAACTCTTCAGGGTATGGTCTACCCTTCAGAATCGATGTTCGTTCTTTAGGACCGAGCCGTGGCTTCTCTCACCTGCCGTTCCACTATTTGCTTAATGTCCTTTTCCGTGTATCGGACCCTGAACCGAATCCCTCTTCTGTTGTACATCGACGGTGAACTCCCTTCTTTCATCTGTAACATTAATGGTCTCTAGTTGGTTTGTTTCTGGAGGTGCTATTCGCGGTGATTGTGACTTTCCTTGAATTGTGGCCATAGCAGCCATTACTTCTTCTAGTTGCTTCTTCAAATGGTTGATATGTTCATCTCGTTGTTGAATGGCCCTTTGCCAATCCTCTGCGGCGTTCTCTTCACCAAAAGGCGGAGTGTCGCTCTCAGATAATGTTGATTGGGTCTCGACGACGTCGATTTCTGCGAATTCGCCTTCCATGGAATCTGCTAGTTCGTAATCTTCCTCTTCAATGTTATTTTTCTGATCTTTAGACAGTTGTGCAATGTTAGCTCGAAGCTTTTCCACAGCCTCCTCAATTGACTTTCCTTTGATGGTCAACTGGAGATTTTTGAGAAACATCACTTATTTCCCCGAGCACTGGTGTCGTCGCGTAGAAGTCAATTGAATCATCTGAAATCATATTTATAGAACCTTTTTCAGGTTCTTTTAAATATTCTTCCTGGATTACCACCTTTCCACTTCTGAAATTCTCCTCAAGCCAATCCTTAAAGTTGAAGCAGTCCTCGATGGTGTGTCAGCGAGCAACCGTGGTATGGGCAATACATTGGATGTCCTTTCTTGTTGATCTCGTCGGGTTTCTTCGGCTCGGTAGTCGAATTCGGCCTCGATTGATTTCTGAACATCTTGCCACGGCATCAGTCCTTGAAGGAATAGTTTCGTGTAACCGATCGACGTTGTTGGAACCTTTCTTTCGCCTATCCGAACGGGTCTCATCTGGAACAACTGTTCTTCGAACCGTTGCAGCTCATTGTTGGTCTTGACTTTCGAATCCACGATCGCGTTTCCATTCTTGCGCTTTGTCATTTGTACGGACTTGAATCGGACCCAATCTTGAACTTAGAAGACGGCAAAACACAAGCATCAGGCGACTCTTCCTCATGTAGAATATCTTTTCCTTTAATCGGCGGGGCGACCGGTACGGCGGTAATGAATCCGACAAGTAGGAGCGCGAAACAGCTTTAGGAGACGTCCCAACGCTTTCGTAGCACTGACAACAAAGAAGTTCATTCTAAATCCATTCCTTCTTTGGCATGGGAAGTTCCTCAACGGACTTCGAGTTGAACATTCACAATAGGCTTAACGGACTTGCTCATTTCGGGCTTCATCATTTCAATAGCCACATCCCCGAACATTAACTTCAACATCGTTGAACCCTTGTCCAAACTTGATGATCGACGGATCGGGCGACTCATCCCTATCGACGGCGAACTCTACTCTGGAGGTGAATGAAAAGATCAACTTCGGTGAAGACATTCTCCCTGTCATTTGAAGAATTCCCAGAAGTCAGTGACGTCCCGTGTCTTGTAATTTCAACGGTAATACTCGAAGTTAACGCACTCGTCTCGTAACGGGCATCCTTTAAAATTTATTCATGTGAAAAATTTTTTTATCTCAAAATTTTGTATTTTGTTTTATTATTGTGTATTCGATGGGTTTTCTAAAATTTTATTTTGAATTGAAATTTTAACAAAATTTTATTTTAGTTTAGAGTTTAATTGGAAGGTTTTTAGAGCGGAATTTCGGTTTGACATGTTTACAACGAAGTCAAACCTAACGAGGAATGAAGTAGTCGGACCCGATCCGAGATTTAGCAGGAGGTCTGATTTCGCATTCAAATTCACTTCGAATAGATCGCTCATATTCTAACACACCTATCGGGGGTCTACCTCGCCTCTTTAGGGAGGTAGCAGAGAGGATTTCGGAACCTCTCTGTTTAGGGGTGTCTAAACAGTGGCTCCAGAATCCAAAAAGGAGTTGACTATACTCGCTCAAGACAGAAATGAGCGGGGTATGTCAACGGAAAGAATAGTAGTTTGGTCCACTAGGGGCATGGACTCACTACCGATTTATGAAAGCAAAACCATCTGATCAAAATGGAGAGAGGAACTAGTCCCCAGCGGAGTCGCCAGAAGTTGTCGGCATATTTTTAGGTTGAATATTGTATTTTTGAAAAGGGGTCGCCTACAGAAATTGTCGGCGAATTTTAAATTTAATTTACATATATATATAATTTGGAAAGTAGTGTTTTGATTTTGAAAATGATTTTTAAATTTAAAAATTTTAAGATATGAAATCAAACCGATCTCACATCCCAAATAGTTTATATAAACGAGCACCGCACTACAAACCGTGTATCAATCCCGAAAAATAGGCACCATTGCTTGACGATGGGGCTCGATTAAATAAACTAGAAGATTTGTGACATCCGTTTGGTCTCGCGAACCAATTTTATAAGCCGACAAGTTCCCCTGCTTAATATAAATGAATTAAGCGGGGTTTATATTACTCGGGTTCTTAAAGTTCCCTATAAGGGCAAGCCCCTATAGTTAATTACATCTTAAATGATGGGAATCATTTAAGAAAACTCTCGATAATGTTCGGTGATTTTGCTCTCGAGAATTTCAAAGTTTAAGATTTTCAAAGAATTGAATTTTGGAAATTTCGATCGGGAATGGATCAAATTTCGAACAATTTATTTCAGGAGTCCAGAAGGAAGAGAAGTAGGAGATGTCGCAGAATCCGAAGTGAACTTCGGTGACTTCCCGACTATCATAATGTTAGGCTTTGAATTTTGGAAGTGAATTTATTTAAGTTTTAATCCTGCCAATTAATTATAGGAATTACATTCACATAATCACCTGATTATGCAAATGACCCGAAAGATAGGAGGAATTACATCGTATCGGACGACGACCTCGGAAGCCTAAGCGAGTTAGGGCTTATATTGCACAGCGAAGGCTATGCAAAGGCCTAAAAGAACGGGTGAGGATTTATGTCGCACTAGGCGGACTACCTCGAATCCTATGGCTTGTTGTTTAAACTAAATAATAGTTTTGCTTGATGTCGACACGGAGTTTTGTCTGTTGACGATGGCCGTGCTTGCCCTCGAAGTCGTGCTCCGTGCTCCACGTCGTAGCAAAGTTGCAGTTTAAACTTAAATCTTAAGTTAAAGTGAACATGCAAATCATTTTATTTCATTTTTATTATTATTTTATTGCAACAGTGAGTGTGTGCAACAGTGACAGGTGTAGCAAAAGAAAGCAGGAAAACAAGTAAGCGAGGAATATGCTATAGCAAACAACGGGAAGCAAGTATCACAAGCGAGTTATCGTTGAGCTAAACGAGAATAACATGCCACAACAAGCAAAACATGCTAAGCAAGTATGTATACCGAAAATAAGCGAGACTAGACTAGCGGGAGTATATGCTGAAAAGTAAGGCATGTGTAACGGTATAAACCGAAAGTAAACGAGGCTAGACTAGCGGGAGTATGTAGTCGAAAAGTAAAACATGCCAAGGTGTATAACGATAAGGAAAGTAAAGACCGTGTCACAGGAATACCGTATGCTTTGCTCATCCTCGGTGCACTTGTTATCCGTTTATTATTATCATATTTTTTTATTTTCCGCAGAAAATTTGTCGGTACCGAAAAGAAGCAGGAATAGAAGTAGTAGGTGAAAACAACCTGGCTCAACGAGAGTACTATGGTGTGTACAAAAGTAGTAAAGTACGAAAAGCTCAACGAGTAAAAGCGAAAGAAGGACGGTGAGAAGAGCGAGGAAAATCGCGAGAGAAAACTAAGAAAGTCGAGAAAGAAAGAAAAAGAAATGTCCGTGGAGAACTCCAGAGAAAGCCACGAACGAAAACAAAACAAAGCCGTAGAAAACCGCAAAGAACACCGTGAAGAAACCCACGGACGACCCGCTAAACTCATGGCGAACCATAAGAAAGTCATGGTGCCTCCGGAAAGAAAGACCCGTAAGCACGGTGGTGTTTCGGACTCGGAGCCGTGTTAATGTCCGGACTTGAGTGCCGACTACTAGACCGACTTTCACGAGAAGGCGGTCTAATCCGACTCGAATAGCCAACCGTGGACCTTTATAAATTTTTCACACATTTCATTTTTTGGTTTTCATGCAAGCAAGACCGTAGGTAAGTAGGTCCGTGTAGTAGTGGAGGTAATTTGGTATTTTTCAAACATATGTATTTTTTTGTTTTAAAATATTTTAGTCCACAGGTCGATTATCCTAATAAGACTAGGACTACGAACATCCTTAGACTGTCGGTAGTAGAAACCCCAAGGACGGTCGAACGGTTCCGTGATTCCTGCTCTACTCTCTACAGAGTCTCTGAGTCAGGCGGCCCCATTCTATGATTCTCGTAATTTTTCTTTTTGCAGTCTCATCAATGTCCCCACCGCACTTACAACCTTGCTTGATGGCCCCACATATAGCCTAAAGGGGCTATATGTGCACACCTACACGTCCCCTGTAGGTGCGGACATTGAACCAAGAAGCAAGGAGAAAATCAAGGGACGAGGGATCAATAAAAGGAGAGAGGAGAAAACAATTCACCTAACACAAAATCGTAAAACGAGGTGAATTGGTTCTCAAAATCAATCAACTCAAGTCAATCACCCCAGACTCCTGAAAATCCTCACTCGTCCTAAAGGAAAGACCTAAAAGTGCCGCCACGCTCGTGAAGTGACCTTGGCCTCTAGGGTGGTGCTAAACCCCTCCCCATGACACTCAATTAATGGCAAAGAAAAGGGAAACATAAAACAGTCGCAGGAAGGGAAAGTCAAGTGGAGTGAAGTAAAAATGAAGTGAAGAAAAAAACAAAACCATCCAAGAAAAATCGGGCAGCATAACGGCGTAAAAATGAATTTTCCACACCTGCAATTTGAATAAACAGAAATGTCGCAAGCATATGTATGTAACAACCAATGTTTCCATCCATCCCAAGCATGTATAGAGCATGTTATAACTCTCAAAACCATAGGATAGCTTGCATGAAAAAGAGAACTTCAAATTCTTACAAGTAAGGCACAATTTTATGCTTGGAGTGAGGTGAAACATGTGTGCAATTATAGTTTTGATGTTACATATGCGAATACATGTTGAAATAGATGAAAAGCAAGCATACATAGCTTCAAATTTTGATGTTTCATGAAGGGACATGTTTGAATCCGAAAATCGTAAATACTTCCCCAAGTTGTTTCATGTGTATGCAAACCAATGCAAAGCACCATAAATACATGGAATGAAGTGAGATATGTGTGGAAACCAAGTTTAGATGTTATACACATGAATGCTTGATGAAATAGAGGAAGAACAAGCACTCATGAGTTCAAATCTTGGAATTTATACATGTGTCTATCTCCAAATCCGAAAATTGCACATTATGAATAAATCTTTGTGTTTCAATATGCAAGACTTCAAAGCCACAACATTTAGGAGATGTAAACGATACATGCTAACTTCTCAAATAATGTTTTTCGAACTTAAGGAAACATGCAAAGCACATCAAACCTTTCAAGCCAAATGCGACAAACATTAGATCAAATAAGGCATACTAAAACTTCCACATAACACGCTTAAAGAGGCACATGAAGTATGCTAAACCTTTCCAAAGTGGCACATATCAAATTTAAAGTGGTAGATATAAGGTAAGTTAAGCCCTCCAAGCAATTACATCCCAAGCCTCTTGTTTTTTCTTAAAGGATGCTTTAAATTCAATGAAGCATCACCACTCATCACTCAAAAGTCACATGTATGTGATGCCACCACTTTCATTCCAACACACGGTAGAAAGGAACAAAAAGTTACAACATGAGCCATTATCTTTCATTCACACTAATGAATAGGAAGCACAAAATTCTAAAAGCGTGTATCACCATTTTTATGCCCATCCGAGAGTGTATAAGGAAGTTAATAAATGCCATGAAAAACAAGTTAGAATTTGAAACCTCCTAGCATGCTTCCTAATCAATCAAAATATGCAAGAAAAAGCACTTAAAAGTCCCATGATTCCAAGCTCTTAAAATAAGGCCCCCGGTACTTCCAATTTTATGAAACAAAATCCCGAACGTCACATGCATTTCAGATTTTTGAAATATGAAGGCCAACGCATCTCAAATATTCATGGACCAAATGAAGAGGAAAGGCAAGATTCATGAGTCAGCATATGGGGCTCAAACCCTCCAACGAACAAACATGTTTCCCCACTTTTCTTTTGCTGTAAATAAAAGGGATTGAGTGGCATGTATGTAGAGATCAAAGTTTGAGTGCTTATAAATGTAAGTGTATATACGAGTTGAGTGGCATGAAAGTAGAAGGCACAATTTTGGGTGTTAGAAATGTAGGTGTATAAGAAGCGTATGGTATGCATTTAAATCTACAAACTAATTTCATCTCACATCCTCTTCTTGAATTTGAACTGATATTTTCAAAAAAAGAGCAGCATTGATACAACAAAAATGCCATGGTAAATGCTAAACATTAATCAAAATAGCATAGAAGGGCTATTACCATGGTAAATGCTCAATACGACAATACAAACATTAATCCACTTTAGCGCTCCACCTGGTTGCTTCATGGTATAGAAAAGTCAGAAAAGAAAACAGGTATTCTTGGCTCAAATTCACCTTAGTTCCATAAGGAAAACAATTCCTCCCATTATATCAACATGCAGCAAGCTTTTATTTGCACCTTTTGTGAAATATATATATATATATATATATATATATATATATATATATATATATATATATATAGCACACACACACACTAATAAATTCTTTATCAGGGTTTCATGTAAGCAACGGTTAAGTTCAAAAACCTAAAAGCCTTCAAAGCGCTTGCACGTGATATAAGAATCGGGTGGTATATATGAAAAAAACAACAGAAATTAAAGGTTTATATATATATTGAATACATATGATTGGATGCTGTATGTAAATTCTCCTATAGATTGCTATAAGCATCATGATTAAAGCATCACACTACCCCGAATGAAAACGAGAACTCCTCAAGCCTAAAATCCGTTTTCAAAACCGGGTGCATTTGATCCCCATTTCAAGAGGAAAAGAGGTTGCAAAAATTGCAACGAAAGATAAAAACAATGCTAAAAGGGCTAGCTAGTACGAATCTTGCCACAAAAATTCCCGACCAAACAATAACACTAAGCCATGAAGCAAAGAGACCATACCTCAATAGTCAAACAATGCAACCAAGCAAAAATATCGAGTGACACGACAAGAACGTCGAATTAGAAATTTTAGCAACACTTCCCCTGCATGGAAGATTTCAGCCAACAAGACCGAGATAGAGCCACCAAATGAAGCCACGAGATTTGAAAGATCGCAAAGAGACGCACCACTCGACAATTCGGCGGAACCTCCCCCTCACACCAAAATTTCAGCCCCTCTCAAAGAGCTCCCCAAGTGGGGTTTATATAGCCGAGAGGAGAGGAGGAGTGTATCGTCGACTTACCCAGGCCATGAGGCGAGCCAAGAGAAGCGACAAGAGTCACGTGAGGGAAGTGGGAATCGAGCCGCGCGAGGGCGCGAGGAGGCGTGGCGGCGAAGGGGAAGCTTTACGCGAGCACGCGTACGAGGAGGGGACCACGGGCCGAAGCTTCGCAGCAAAGAAGAGGAGATGGGGCGAGGGGCTCGGTTCGGCCGGGGCTCGCGACGGGAAGGAATCTCGAATGGGGGCGGGGACAAGAGGCGTGAGGGAGAGTGCGTGGGTTTAGAATTAGGGATTTAGGTTTTTTTTTTTTTGCTTTTCATTTTTTATTTTAATTTAAAACAACATTTTATTCAATTTTTCGTCGATTCGAACAAAATTCGACCCCGCACGAAACTATATCAAAATTAGTGTCCTTCCTAGGTAATTTCGACGTTCCGGACGCAACGGCGCAGTCCGTTTCGTCATCCGAGGTCGTTTGGACAACCTCGTTATCAAAACGAGTCGAAAAAGGTCAAATTTGGGGATTTCGCGATTAAATCGATTTGGTTGAAATTCGAGGTTGAATTGGTAGCGATCGAATGTTGCATTCGGTTTAGGGGAGTGTGTCGAAGCATTTAAAATTTAAATTGAGAAGAAAATGGCTAGCGTCGGGTCAATTTGGGTCAAATCGGAGCTTCAGGTCGCGCTTAGGTCAAAATTGGGGTTTTTGATGAAATCGACTTAAATTGACAAAATTGGGCTATGGTGTAGATGAATAAAATGAAATTGGGAATATTTGGGATTTTCTCGAGATTTTCCGGAATTTTGGAATTTTTGGAATTTTGGGTTAAAAAGGGTATTTTGGGTATTTGGAGGTTATTTGGAGGGTATTGGAGTATTTTGGTGGGTTTAAGGTTTAGAATGTGTGTGAGAGTGTGGTGTGTGCAAGCTAGACCTCACCAGACCAGGCCACCCAGGGTAGTCCTAAAGCCAAAGAGTCCTATAGGAAACTCATCCCTTAAACCTCCACATATTGGTCTTAACCCTCCAAGTGGCCTGGGGGTTTACAATCAAACATGTGGGGTTTGAAGGGAATCAAGAAGTGTTTGGAATTTCTAAGTGGTGGGTCCCATTTCTAGTCCTCTAAGATAGTCAAAGGAAAAGCCTAAGGCTAGATCCTAAGTACTAAAGAGAGAAGAGAATACCTCATCAAAAATGAGGTCAACACTATGATGCTATGAAATTAACTCAAACAAAATGGAGAATCAAACGAAGCTCTCGGGAAGGAAGGGTTCAATACTTTAGCTCTGAGAGGTGAAGCTTCAATTAGAGAGGCTCGGCACGTTTGTTGGAGTCCAAGGAAGCTAGGGATGAAGCCTGGAGCTGTGGTGAAATGCCTAGACCTGACTTCCACCAAGACCGATTTCGAGCTCTGGCCGATAGAAAGAATGGCTGGCCTGGTGAAGGGGCTTCCACTGGGGAACTTCTTCTCTTGGTCTGGTAATGGTGTAGAGTCAATCAATTTGAATATTGGCTCACTGTGGTGAAGTGTCCTGTTTTGGGGCTTAAAATTGAGCTCAGAAATTGAGCTCACAGAGAGTACTTGAGGGCTGGATTTCAGTGGGGATCAACTGCTCTAGGTTATGAGAGGAGTTTAGAACCAATTTGACAGAGTTTTATTAAGGACCAGTGCATCCAAACTTTTGGGCGTGGAGGAGAGGAGTTTAAATAGCCATGGCTAAAGAACTTCCCAGGATCAAGTGAAGGCTGAGATCAGCTGCTCCGGGGAGGAGAAGAAGAGCTCTAGTGACCATTGGCCATGTGACAGCTCAACAAAGGAGAATTTGAATTTTTTGGCTCACATCGAGCTCTCGGGTGTGGTGTTTTCCGGCGACCCAGGTGGCTAGCCGGCAGGCATGGGTCACCATCTGGACCAGTGAGGTCAGGGATGGGGTTTGGTGAGTTCAATTGGCTTTGGACATGTGTAAAGGGGTTTGATTTAAATGGTATGAAGACAGAGTTCATTTTGGCTTATTTTGGTCAACCCATGCAAATGGGTTGGGTGAACCTCCCCATGACTTGATTTGGGCTGAGAGAAAGCCATTTGGTTGAGCTTGATTAGTGGGGTCAAGTCACAATCCAAGTACAATTAGGCTTAAGCATGGGTAAATGGAAACATGGGAATGTTTAATCACTCTTAAGGGAATCATTAAAGCGTTCCCTCCTTTTGCCACTTTGAGTATGATGAGGTGGACAGATCCCCCATGGCTTTCATGTGGCTTATGCATGGCTCATGGCTCCATTTGGCTTGGGAATGGCTTGGTTTAGTTACGTGGAAGTAGGTTTTAGAAATTTTGGCATTTAGGGATGATTTTGGCATGAGGCTTGATTTGGAATTATTTAATGATGATTTTGAAACTTAGGGAAGATTTTAATTGAAATGGATGATGGAAAGAATTGTCATGTGGTCTTTGGATTGAAAATTTGGGTTTTTTTTACATTTAGTGAAAATGGGCTTTTATGTGTTTTAAGGGGATGGGATTTTATGTTTCAAAATGAACCTTTTGGATGAAAATTTGGTAAAAGGTTGAGCCAAATAAATATTGCATTTGGTTTAGGAATGGGCCATGAATGATTTGGAACAAGTTTGGGGTAATTTGGAGTTGAATTGGGTTTAGTTTAGGCTAACTTGGGCTAAAGTTGGACTAAGGTTGGGTTTGATGTAAAATTAATGTTGCAAAATATTTATGGGAGTGTGAAAAAGAGTTTTTCAATTTTGGTTGGGTCTTAATTTTGGGATTTGGGCTTGTTTGGGTTCATGATTGGTTTAGGCCAATTTGGGAAATTTTGGTTCGAGTTAGGCTTGAGTGGGGTTTGGGTCAAAATATAAGGGTAAATTAAGTTAGAGTTTTGTTTGTGGGGATGTTAGGAAAATTTCAAAACAAATTTGAGGAAGATTGGGTGTCATTTGGGTTGAGTTTGTGATGGATTGGGTTGGTTGGTCACTTTGGGCTTTAAGGGCTAATTTGAGACCTTTAATCAAATTGGGTTAAATTGACAAAATTAGAGTATGTGGCAGTTAAACAAAATGAAATTAGAAATATTTGGGATTTTTTGGAATGTTTTGGGAATTTTTGGAATTTTTGGAATTTTGGGTCAAAAAGGGTATTTTGGGTATTTAGAGGGTATTGAGGGGTATTTTTTGAAATTTTGGTACATTTGGCCATGGATGACCAATTTGAGTGGTGGGGAATGTTTAGGATTGATTTTGAGAAATTTTGGGTAATTTAGGCAATTTGGGAAGTTTTGGGCAATTTCAAGGATATTTGGTAGGTTTGGTGGGTTTAGGGCTTCGGGGGTCAAAAATTGAAATTTGGGAAAAATGAAGATTGATTACATTTTGGTTGAGCCATGAAGCCATGTTAAGCCCACAAGAGCCATGAGAGGACTCATTTTAGGCATTCAATATGTTGTTCCTAACCCTCTTAGCCAGGGGCTTAGGGGTTGAGGTCCATCCATATGAGTTACCTACATGAGTCAGGAAGCCAAGTTGGGTAAGAATGCTTTTAGGATTTGGAATGTGTGTGAGAGTGGGGTGTGAGCAAACTGAACCTCACTAAGACCAGACCACACAGGGTAATCCTAAGGCCAAAGAGCCCTATAGAAAACTCATCCTTTAAACCTTCACATATTGGTTTTAACCCTCCAGGTGGCCTGGGGGTTTACAATCAAACATGTGGGGTTTGAAGGAAGTTAAGAAGTGTTTGAATTTCTAAGTGGTGGGTTCCATCTCTAGTCTTCTAGGATAGTCAAGGAGAAGTCCTATGGCTAGATCCTAAGCACTAAGGAGAGAAAAGAAAGAACCTCATAAAAAATGAGGTCAACAAATGGACCCCAATAGGTGTGGTGTGCTAACCAAGCACACCGCGCGTATTGGCTTTGACCAAAAATATCAATAAAATAAACACAGTGTCTATCTGACAAACTCAGAACAAAGTGTAGGAAATTTCCACTGGGGAGTATCAGGTAAATCTCCAAGACTGAAGATTCCAAAACTCTCGCTGGGGAAGAAGAGGTGAATTCCAAATCACAATAGAGAGATAAATTGGATTTAGATTCGTTTCATTTTCATTTCAAGTTTCAATTTTGAGTTTGAATTTTCAATTCGAGTTTCAATTTTGGTTGCAATTTGACTTAATCGGAATTTATTTGAAATCTAATTTGAGATTGATTTCAAGGTGATTTTCGCAGAGATTTTGGATTTAAAATGAGAGTTTGAAGTTAGATTCCAACCTCAGGATTGCAAAGAGAACTGGAATTTAGGTACCAGCCTCGAGAAGAAATCAACAATTAAGTACTGATTGAAAAAAGGTTGAGTACTGGAAGTTAGGTACCAGTCTCAGGAGAGAGTCAGAAGTTAGGCACCGACCTCGAAAAGGATGAGAACTGGAAGTTAGGTACCAGTCTCAGAAGAGAGTCGGAAGTTAAGTACCGACCTCGAAATTTTAGGAGTGCGGGAAAATTTTTTTGGATAGAATACGAGATTATCGAACACCAAGATCAGGATGCCTTGTCGGTCTTATACCCAAGTCAGAGTATTAGAATGCAGAAAAGTTTCTCGGAAAGAGTGCAAATTTGGCTGACACCGAGATCGGGATGCCTTGTCGGTCTTATACCCAAGTCGGAGGATTAGAATGCGGAAAAGTTTCTCGGAAAGAGTGCGGATTTGGGGGACACCAAGATCGGGATGCCTTGTCGGTCTTATACCCAAGTCGGAGGATTAGAATGCAGAAAAATTTCTCGGAAGGATGTGGATTTGGCGGACACCGAGATCGATATGCCTTGTCTGTCTTATACCTAAGTCGGAGGATTAGAATGCGAAAAAATTTCTCGGAAGGATGCGGATTTAGCGGACACCGAGATCGGGATGCCTTGTCGGTCTTATACCCAAGTTGGAGGATTAGAATGCGGAAAAATTTCTCGGAAGGATGCGGATTTGGCGGAAATTCACTTAAGAGAGTTGAAATTCAAGTGTCGATCTCGAAATGAAAACTGGAGGTTAAGTACCAGCCTCAGAAGAGAATCAAAATTCAGGTACCGATCTCAAGATTTGAAACGAGGACTGGAATTTAAGTACCAGTCTCAGGATAGATGGGAAATGGAATTTACGTACCAATCCCCAAAAGTTGGTATTTGATTTAGTTTTGAAGATTCTGCCGAAATTTTAGTTTAGTGGAAGATTGGAATGAGACATGAAAGTGTTTCACGTCCTAAGAGAGTTGATTAAAGTTTGATTGTTTGGTGAAAGATACGAATCCATGCCATCAGAACCAAATCAAAAATTTTTGTGGTTCTGTGTCAGTAGACTCAGTCGACCTTCTCAAAAGAGGAAAGAAATCGCGGAGAGTCGAAAGGATTTCAAGATGACGAAGAAGTTTAGAAGCTTGAAACTGAAGTTGAAGTCTTCTGTAGGGAAGAATAAAAGAGGGTTCAAAGGAGCTTCAAATGGATTTCAGTTGAAAGATTCAAACCGACGGATTCTGATCGAAATTCAATTCGAGATTTAGATTCGTTTCGTTTTTTTTAATGATTCAATTTCATTTTCGTTTATTTAGAGTTCGTGTTAATTTGAAGTTTGTTTTGACATTCGGGTTCTTAAAAAGAGTTCTTCATTTATTTTCTTTTCTTTTCGTTCTTTGTTCGAAGTTCATTTAACTTAATGGCGTTTCCCAGTCAATTTGCACAAAAGAGGTGAAGGAAAAACACGACATGGTCGTTTCCATTCCAATTTGTTGAAAATACATCATATAGCTCAATCCAAAAAATGATGATATTTTCCTTGAAAATTCAATATCTCATATAATCCTCATAAATCCAAAAACAGATTGTGTAAGATCCTCGCAAGTTTCTTCCAAGAGCATCCGTCGAAATTCATGTCTGAATAGCGAGACACTTGGATAATAACATCACCTTCGAAGCCACCCTTGGCAGGAAATGCCGTTTGGATGTGCATTGGAGGTGTGCTATTTTCCATGTAACTCACAGCTCGTAGGGCTGAAGGCTCTCTAACTCTGGATCTGGCTGAAAGTGGAAAGGCATTTTGCTGTCGTCCATCCTCCTGAAAGTTACGGAGATCCGCTCGACAGGCACACCTGGAATGTAGTGTTTTGTTATGTCTGCTCCATTTCCTTTTAACACCAAGATGGAACCTATCGATAGAGGTATCTCCACCGGCCCTAAGAATTCTCCGGGGCCTGCTATCCGGAGGTTAGATCCGAACATGATGTTACATTGGTTGATGAAGGACACTGTGCAGAAAGGTCTGACAAAGTCATGATGATCTATATGTGGCGGTATGCAGTCACCCTCCTTGTATATGTTAATGATGCAGCTTTTGGGTATACAATCTGAGAGCAATACCCTCCATGTCACCATCCTTTCTACCATTCTCTTGATAATTGTTGGCATCAGATCCACCTCACTACGACGGAGTATCCCTGGTGGATTTTCTTTTCTGTCCTCGGCGAAGTTGTAGCAACACCTGCACTGGATTGTATCTCTTCCTTTTCCTTTCATCCACCTTCGAGGTTCTGAGTAGGTCTTCTCTCTCAAATGACCAGCTCGACCCATTTTTTGAAGCTCAACGACATAGTCCACAATTTGCTTCTGCTCGTAGTCTGAGAACACATCTGTATGCAGCTCAAGGCCCTCCAGGATGTTGATCCTCTTGCCTCTAATTCTTCCAAAATACTCAAAATTTTTCTTTTCAACCTTCTACATTCTTTCCAGCTCGTATTCTGGAATTATTTGCAATTGGCGAGGCCTGGTAACGTACTGTGGGATGTATGGTTCAACCCCAGCACGTTCTCCTGCATGTCTTAGCTCCTCGAGGATAGTCTCTGTCAGGACATCCTCCGTGGTTGCTTTCGCAACAAGACTCTTCAAAACTGGTGCATTTGTCTGGCGTCGTGGCACCGATTCTGTTCCTACTCTTCTTAGGATTTCTCTCATCTTTTCTACTGTTCTTGGAGTTGATCTCCTCTTTTCTGGCTTCTGCTGAACCGATTTCCTCGAAGTACTTGCACTGACGACATCAACTTTCTCTTCATGTTGATCCGCTGCTAGCTTGGTCATCATCTTGCGAATACGACGGTTCTTATTTCTTCGTTGGGTCGGAGTGAGAGTAGCTCTTCTTACCTCTTGAACTTTTGTGGGCATGGCACTGACAAGCCTGCCCTCTATTGTAGCAACCACAGACTTAACTTTCTTGTCCTCTCCTGTTGCATGAGCGGCGTTTGCTTTTCTTTTCTTGTTGGTGGATTGCTGACTTGGGCCACCCAATTTCATCACTATCTGGCTGTGGAACTCTTCCCGGTCAATCGGGGTCCAATCAGTTTCTTCGTACTGTAGCCCGACCGGTGTGAAATCAGAGTCGATCTCAATCATGGCCCCATCCTTCATCCTCTTTTCGTCGAGTGCTAGACTTACGCCATTCTTAAAGTTCAGAACCAACCGCCTGTTCGACATTTCCCTGCGAACAACAAGGAAATGATCAGGGGCTATACTAAGAACAAGACAATAAGAAAAATCATTTATCAATGGAAAATTCTTATTTATTTTTTTCAAATTTTAATAAGAGTACGAAAAGATGAGGAAAGATCAGGAGTGAGCTGATTTAAAAGGAGGGATCAAAATTTTATTATTATGATTTCACATATTTTCTTTTTAAAATATTTTTTATTAATGATTTTTATCGTCCACTTTTATATTTTAGATTCAGACCCTGTTACAAATTATTACTCCACCCATGCTTCTAGAAATGAGACTTCACTTTTTAAAGTTCATCATTCGAAACATCAGGTTGCGTAATACTTCTTCAAAAATTGTCCATTGATTGGAAGCATAGGTCGTTCTCCATGGCAATTCACAAGTTGGTAGGAACCTCCTGAGTAGACTGTCTCGACCACGAACGAACCCTCCCAGGTTGGTTCAAATTTACCTCCTATCTTGCGGTGTGCGAGAATAGGTCTCTTGAGAACTAGAACCAAGTCACCGACTTTGAATGTCCTTAGGCGGACCAGCTTATCGTGGGCTTGGATCATCTTGGCTTGATACAGTTCAAGATTCTGCCGCGCTAAAAGTCATTTCCCTTCCAAGCTTTCCAATTCTTCTAGTCATAATCTAGCATTCTCTTCTGTAGTGATTTTGTTCGCAACTGTAATTTTGAGTGACGGAAGCTGCACCTCCAAGGGTAAAACGGCTTCGGACCCGTACACTAGAGCGTAAGGTGTAAACTGAGTAGGAGTTTTGAACGTCGTCCTGTAGGCCCATAACGCTTCTAACAACTTCTCGTGCCAATTTCTTTTGTTGTCGTCCAAAGTTTTCTTTAGAATTTGGATGAGAGTTTTATTAAAAGCCTCGGCCAAGTCGTTCGCTCTTGGGTGGTAGATCTTCAAATTGCGCCAGTCTATCCCGTGCATTCTGATAAAATTGTTGATCTTCGTGCTTCTGAATGCGGACCCATTTTCTGAGATAATTCTGTGCGGTACCCCGAAACGGTAGACGACTTGATTCTTGAAGAACTGTAGTACGTGAAGTGCTTTCAATTCTCTGAGCGGTATAGCTTCTGCCCATTTGGAAAAGTAATTTGTCGCTGCAAGAATGAAGCGATGTCCTTTTGAAGATGGCGGTTCTATCGGACCCACGATATCTGTGCCCCAACACTCAAATGGCCACGACGCGATTGTCGGATGCAGCACATTTGTAGTTTGATGTAGAACCACTCCATGCACTTGGCATTGGTGACAACTCTTTGCAACTTTCATGCAGTCAGTCATCATCGAGTGCCAGTAGTACCCTAGTCTTTTGATTTTCATTTTCATCTTTGGACCTTACTGATGAGCGCCACAAAGTCCTGAGTGCACTTCTTTAACAATTTCACGAGCATCAGACCCGTTCAGGTACCTTAGCCACATCTGGTCGAAAGACCTTCTGTATAACGTATTATTTATTAATGCATATGACAAAGTTCTTTTCTTAATCTGATGGGCTAATAACTTATCGTCCGGTAGGTTTCCTGTTTGCAGGTAGTCAATTAATGGCTGCCGCCAATTCTCTGTAATTTCTGCTACTACTACAACTGTTTCTTCTTCTTTTCCTTCTGATTGGTGTATTGCATCCATATCGAGCTATGAGAGGACCTGTCATCCCTGAACTGACATTTCAACTGACTCGTCCTGTAAGCAGGCAAATTCTTTTGCAAGGCGGGACAGCGCGTCTGTAAGGGCATTTTCTCTTCTGGGGATCTTATAGATCGTTACATTTGGAATCTGCTCTAGGAACTTCATTGCATACTAAAAGTACTGCTCGAGCCTTGGTTTCAAAATTCTGTACTATCCTGCGACCTGTTGTATGATCAACTATGAATCACCGTAGATGTTGATATCGGTTATCCCCATCTGAATTGTTAACTCCCGTTCGGTTATAAGGGCTTCATATTCTGCTTCGTTATTCGTACATGGCTATGTTAGATGGTAGGAATACCTTAACATCCCTAGCTCTGGTGTTATAAAAATTAGTCTGATTCCTGCCTTACCGGGCACTATCGTTTACAATTCTTTATCCTTCTATGCTGAAGATGCTCCGTCGAAGTATAGTTCCCAACGCTGATCATCGAGTTCTTCTAAGCTCATTATCTGCTCGTCTGGCAAGTCGTCGTTAAGAGGAGATTGTGCCGGTAAAGGGAGTGCTGCGAGAAAGTTTGCTAGGACCTATCCCTTTACGATACGAAGAGGAACGAACATTATATCGAATTGCAATAGTATCATCGACCACTTGGCAAGTCTTCCAGAAAACGTCGGTCGGGTCATCAAATATTGCAATGGATTAAACTTTGAAATAAGGTTGACCTTGTGAGAAAGCATGTAATGCCTGAGCTTTTGAGCGGCAAAGATCAGGGCCAAACAATGCTTTTCAATCAAAGGATACTTTACTTCCGTTAGAATTAGGTGACAACTTAAGTAGTAGAGAGTATTTGCTTTCCCCTCGTCATTGACCTGGGCTAGCAGGGCTCCAAGGGAGTCGTCTAAAGCTGCGGTATAAAGTATTAACGGTCTTCCCGAGACTGGGGCTACTAAAACATGAGGTGTCATTAAATACTGCTTAATGTCCTCGAAGGCCCGCTGGCATTTCTCTTCCCAAATGAATTTGGCGTCCTTTTTAATTAATGCCGAGAAGTGCTGACACTTACCTGACAAATTCGAGATAAAGCGTCGAAGATATGCCAATTTCCCTTGAAAGGATAGTAGTTGTTTCAAAGTTTTGGGAGGCGGCATTTCTAAGATAGTTTTAATCTTTTCCGGGTCAATTTCAATTTCGTGATGTCGGACAACAAATCCTAAGAATTTCCCAGAGGTAACACCAAAAGCGCATTTCAAGGGATTCATGTTAAGGTTAAATTGCCTTAATCGCTCGAAAACAATTCTCAAATCATACAGGTGATTTTCTTTCAGTTTGCTCTTGATGACGACATCATCCACGTAGCACTCGACTTGGTTGTGAATGAGATCATCAAAAATCCTCGTCATCGCTCTTTGGTAGGTTGCTCCTGCGTTCTTCAATCCGAAAGGCATTACTATGTAGTAGTATATTCCGATCGGCGTTCTGAAGGCTGTGAACTTTTCATCTTCAGGTACCATCTTTATCTGATTGTATCCTAATGATCCATCCATGAAAGAGAAGACTTCATGTGTCGAAGAGATGTCGATCATGAATTCTGGAATCGGTAGCGGGAACTCGTCTTTTGGACATGTTTTGTTCAAGTCTCTGAAATCCACGTAGATTCTGATTTGACCATTCTTCTTTCTGACTAATACCACATTGGCTAACCAAGTTGAATATTGTTCTTCATAGAAAAATTTAGCATCTATTAGCTTTTTAACTTCAACTATTACTTGTTATTCAATCTCTAGACACATTCTTCTCGGAGCTTGTCTGACTGGAATGACAGCGTGATCCACTCCTAGCTTGTGAACTGCAACTTCTGGAGCTAATCCTGACATTTCATCATAACTCTAAGAAAAATAGTCCTTAAATTCTATTAATAGCTAGATCATGTTTTCAGAATCTTCTTTATTGAGTAAGGAGCTAACAAAGGTCGGCCTAGGCTCTTCACTAGTACCTAAGTTAACTTCCATTAACTCGTCTATTGTAGATTTAATTTCTTCTTCAAATTCTGGTGGAGCATCTCCAACTGGTAGATCCTCGAGATTATCTGAAGCTTCCAAGCAGTCTTCATTAGGCTCGCAAGTGACAACCAAGAAAAATCCCGTATCATCAATTGATCCTACTGTGTTGAATCCGAGACCATGTTTTGAATTGGGAGGCCGACTCGCATTATTCCATAATTTTTCAAAGTGTTGTGATCAACCTTTTGTCCATTGTTTAGGTAAGACACCACGTTGAATTAAATTCTGGACACATGGAGAGTACCACTCAAAAGGCAATTCCATTAATTCAGAAGAAGTAACATCTTCAAATTGTACATCATTTTCAATTTTGATCAGCTTATTACCGCCACCATGTACTTCTTTGACCACCATACCCTCGACCTTATTAGGATAGATCGGGATCAGGGTCATATTATGTACATAGTGGTTAATCTTCTCGTACATTGATTTGTATTCTTCATTCTTTTCATCTTCGAGAGAGATCTTGAACTGGGGTTTCTTCTGACTTATTGTTGCTGCTTCTTTCTTGATTTCTTCTTCTTCGGAACTATTCTCCCAATCAACTTTGATGACCGGTTTCTTTTGTTTAACTGTTCCACCGTTTCTTCCTCGACCTCATCCTCGGCCTCGACCTCGGGTGCGAGTTCTGGAGAAACCTTCACCATCTCACCGTAAGGGAGTGGTGAGTAACTGTTGAACTAGAATTTCTGGTTCTTCATCATCTCGAACTTCTTTTGCTTCATTTGGTATGGTATTTTTGTAGAAGACAGTTTTCTTCGGAGGCGCGTAGTAAGCTGCATCTTCGTGAATCCCAATCTCGTGTATGGAGAACAGTTGCAAATCACCTTTGATACACTATTCTCCTCCTTCATAATACTTTATGCACTGGTGCAGAGACAACGGTACCATCCGGTTTTCATGGATCCACGGCCTACCCAGTAGAGCGTTGAATGATGTCTCAGAATCAATTATGTGGAATTTTGCGGTTGTCTTTGCCAAATCGCCAGTCTTCATTAATAATGTTATCGATCCAAGAGCTCTTTCTCCTTTTTGATTGAAGCCTCTTAATAACATCTTGTCTGCTTCGAGGTCGCGAGCATCAATTTCCAAATATGCTAACGTCCGAAGGTTCATTATGTTGATTAATGCTCCAGGATCAACTAACACCCTGGAGAGCGTGAATTTTCCGATGGAGACTGAAATGTACAACGTCGATTGTGATCAGCTGTACCAAGTAGTAGATCACTGTCCGTGAAGGTAGCACCACACTGTTCTTTTAACGAGCAAACCTCATCTAAGGAATTACCGGCCATTTGAGTTAAAAAAATTTATGGATCAAGTTAGGCCTTGATAAGAGTTTCTCTCATCTCCTTTGACAGGATCAGAGCGTTGTAGATGCTCAGTTTGGCTGGTAGCTTCTTAAGATGGGCTAGCACGTTATAATCCACTTTATTACCAGGCTCTTTAGTCCCTTCCCGAATGGGTAGTTCCTCCACTGGGGTTGGCACTTCCTGAGCAACCACCTGTTTTCCTTTATCCTTTGGACCCATTCTTGGGGGTAAAACTTTTCCACTTCTTAAATTAACTTCTGTTATTTCTTCTGCATCTGGTGCTGAATCTGCCGGTGTCTCCCCTTGAATTGGAACAACTGGCTTATCTGCAGTTGCTTCGGTGTCTGATAGCTCTAATTCTATTGCAATCGGAGCTCCTCTAAATTCAAAAATGGACTCATCACTTCTCGAGTTTTGTAGCCATCCTTGTGAACGTCTTCTCCTTCGTCATGGTCATTGAGGTTTAGTATGATCTGAGAATTGTTATTTATATTCAAATCGAGATCCGGATTAGGTTGGTTGTCGTTAGTTACGTAATCGTTAGAAACAGTCAAAACTTAGCCAAAACCAAAACTCTTATCATTTTGAGATCCCGCAGGGGCGAGCAAATAATCAAAAAGAGTCAGAGGTCCGAGAGATTTCTCCCCCGAATCAGAAACAACCATCCTAGGATAAGTAGCCCCTAGTCTACCCTTCGGACCCTCGATCTTTTCTTCTTTCACGATCTTCTCCTCCTTCTTGGACGGTTCTTTAATCGTAAGCTATAGTGCCGGCTCGGCAGGTTTCAAAATTTGAGTTGAAGCGCGCACCGAAGTGGTCTGGATGTGATCCAAAATTTTCTTCGAAGACTTTGTCCAGACAGCATTCCATCCATCATTCGTCGTGTACGGGTCTATCAAAACAATAGGATCCGTTGAAATAACATTAACAAAACCTCCTTTTTGGGGCTCCTTTATGTATTCCTTCGGGATCGTTATGTTCCATTTCCGGAGATTATCATCAAGTCAATTCTTAAAGGTGAAGCAGTCTTCTATCTTGTGTCCTATCATCCGGTGGTAGGGGCAGTAGCTCGGATGATCTTCTAGCCTCTTGGGCTCTGGTTGCTGAAAGTTAGGTGTCTTCATCAAACTGCGAAACATCTTTGCCACTGCTTCCGTCTTGAAGGGGTATTCCTTATTCAAAAGTTCCTTTAGGATACGCGGTGGACGAGGCAGCGGTTGATCATGCTGCCATGATTGATAGTTTGGTCGAGGCTGTTGATAACTCTGTTAAGGTTGCTGATAAATCCATTGCGGTGGTTGATAACTTGGTTGTGGTGGCTCTGGCTGTATTTGCACTGGCTACTTACCTTTGTCTACTGCCGTGACGATCTCGAATTTCTTTTCGAATGCCTTTACGGGCTTCTGCTTATCAGTCTTGTCAACAAAACTTAGCTACTTTGCCTCCTCCTGCAAGCTCCCGGCCTTTCTAAACAACTTCTCGAAAGTCTTAATTGTGAATCCTTTAAGGAGGAGTGCTATCGGACCATGGATACTTTTCAACAGGATACCGACTGCATGCTATTCCTGAATTTGTGGGTCACACTTCATACTTTAGTTCCTCTATCGATGTATGTAATCCACTAAAGTCTCATTCGGTTTCTATTGCTCCACCACTAGATCACTGAAAGTGATGTGGTGTCGAGCCCCAGCAAACCGCTTAACGAAGAGGTTTTCTAATTCTGAAAATGTCTTAACTGAGCCATTCGGCAATTCTGCATACCAATCGAAGGCAATCCCTGACAGGCTGCTGACGACATGATGAAAGAGTAAAGCATCGCTCCCACCGGCATTGCAGCAATTAGCACAAAAATGTGAGACATGCTGCCGGGGGTTTCCCGTACGTCGAAAGTCTTGAACAGAGTTGGTATGAAGCCCTTTGGGTATTGGACTGCATCAAACTCCTCAGGGTAATGTCTACCCGTCTGGATAGATGCTCCACTCTTAGACTGAGCTAAGGCTTCTTGCACCTGCTGTTCTACCATGTTCTTAATATCCTTTTCGGGAATCATGCTCTGCACTGAATCCTTCTTCAGTTGTTCATCTCCATTGACGGATGTAACTTCTTTTCCTCCATCTGCAATGTGAATTATCTCTGGGGGTGTTTCCTTATGAGGTTGAAGCTGACTCTGGAGAGTGGCTAAGGCAGCCGCCATCTCCCCCATCCTCTTTGCCATCTAATAAATCGTGTCATCCTTTTCTTGGAGACGTGTTCTCATCGCTTCTGGTTCATCTCTTTCTGAAGTTGATGGAGCTCCCGGTAGAGCTGACGACGCTCGGGCTCGACCATGTTGATCTTAGCACATTCTTCATCCATAAACTCTGAGGAATCCACTTCATTTCTCGATCCTTCTCTTCTTTCCCTTGCCAACCGTCGAATTTCCTTCCTCAGCTTTTCTATAGCATCCTCAAGTGGTCTTTTCCAAACGGTCTCGCGGTTATCAGGCGACGACTGTTTAACTTCTTTTTCAGGAGTTTCCTTTAATGCAGTAGCACTTTCTTCATATTCAGACACTTTGACGAGACTCCTCTTCCCAGAGCGTTCTGTCGGTATCGGTTCAGAAATAATAGGTTGCCACACCATCCTTCTTGCAGTAGAAGGCCTAGGACCAGATGGTCTGTCAGCTGTACGTCGGTAGGTGGTGTCCTCCCTAATATGGTGACCTGATACAACAATAGGAGAACTTCTCTCACTAGCTCGCACTTTCTTCCTTGGTCTCTCTGGAGCAGTGACAGGGTCTACTCGTGGTCAGAGGCGGGATCTAGCTGGTACAATTCCCATTCTTCTCAGAATTTCTGACATGGGACACCCTTCTTTCATTGCTAACTTCTCCACTACAGCTCGCAGTTGGGTAAGCGCCGTAGTCTTGGCCCTCTTCCTCTTACAGTTGATCCATGAAAAAAATACCTATTTTTATGCCTTGATTTTTATCAAATTTTTAAGGATATTATGCTTTAATGAAAGGTATTTTTGTGTTTTGGATGTAGGTGATGCAAAAATGTCAAAGAATGAAAAAAAGATGAAAAAGGAGCAAAAAGGAGCAAAAATGGAGCCAAAATGCAAAATTGTCAAAATAATTGGCCTGGTGCCTAGGCGCCAGAATTCAGCGCCTAAGCGCCAGTTCGATACGAAAATTTTCAAGATTTTTGACGACTTTTGGATGGTTATTTTGATGGTGTTAGTGGTTATTGGACCATCTAGAAGATTGGCAGTTATTCCTGGATTATAGGACATGTGATACATTGTATTTGGACGCTTAGAAACGGTTAGGATCACGAAGAGGTGCGACCCAAAGTGAAGAGGTACGAAGAACTAGACGCAGAGTCCGACGCCTTGGCGCCAGATTCCGGCGCCTAGGCGCTAGACACACCTTCTAGAAGATTCATTGAACATGGACACATTTTGACGAGGTACCTCAAGGAAACTCTTGAAGCCTATAAATAGGAGGCTACTCCTTCAGAGAAAAATGCCCAAAAATCCACAACCTAACCAAAAACCACCTAGCCCCATAGTTCCATTTAGAGAGAGAAATTAGAGAAATATTTTAAGGGCCATATTTATAGTTTCTTTTATTATTAGTGAGTTTATTTTAGAGTTTGTATTGAGAGTATTTGAAGAGTCGGTCCTATTGAAGTCTATTTACTTTGGAGTCACAAGGATTCAGAGGTTCAGTTGGAGAAACACTTGAGATAAGTATTTGTATTTTGATTCAAAGTTTTATTTATATGTTTTGTTGTTTAAATTTAATGTGTTATGAGTAGTTACTTTACTTTCTTCTTTCAATTATGAAAATATAAATAAGATAATATAAAATTCGATGGAGAATTAAAAACTATATTTATATTTTAAACATTGTGATGATATTAAAACCGGATCTTAATTTACTATTTAAATTGGCCATTTAAATTGTTAAAATCTGTTGAAGACTTTTGAGACCTAGAAGGAGATGAGCTCTTAACTAGTTGATATCACATGAATCCTTGGGTAGTCGAAGGCCTTGCGCAGGTTATTCAAGGTGAAGTGCAAATAAATAGGAAGATATTATTTAATGGGCATAGAATTGATAAGTTTTTAGAGTGATAGGCTAAATTCTTGTAATTTGGTTTATAGAGAAGGAAAGGGTCACTAGTAGGGCCGACCATAGCCACCCTTGGACATCTAGTAGTGTGAGCCTAGATTAACCCATTCTACTAACAGTACATCCAGACCTGATCTATAGATTAACCAATGTTCTTTATACTATCGAGCAAAGGTAAAGAATAGGAATGCTTCTATTTGACACAATACCATAAATTTATATTCTCCACGAATATTATATTATCTAAAAAGTCTTGGATTAATTGAAAGGAAGAAAGTTATTTGCTTATTTTTATTTACATCAATCATTACTTTATTACTGCTTTATTTCTGCATCTAGTAAATTAAATACAACTTGTTAACTTAAAAAGAAATACATAAAAATAAAATCAAAATATTAAAAAAAAAATCTATAATCCTTCTCGTGGGATCGATACTGGAGTCTTTATTTAAAGCTATATATTACTTGAAGCGATACGTATACTTGCGTAGTACCCCTAGTGTGTAAAATATTTTCCATAAAATTATATTTATATACGCTAGCCGCTATTATTATTTGAGTCAAAGTATTGACTATAACATATTATTTATAGCATAAATTACTGCATTGTTTGGCGATTGCAAACCAAGATTTTGGTGCATTGCTGCGGATCGAGGATCAAGTTTTTGGCGCCGTTGCCGGGGCGGCAGAATTTATAGATTTTAAATATTTTTATTTTATTTATTTCTTTTATTATCAAAAATACAAAAAAAAGCAAAAACAACTAAAACAATAATAATAATAATTTTATTTCTTACTATTTTATTTACTTTTTTATGCGTAGTTCTGGATCTGAAGGATTATTACCTTTAGATTCTGAATTAGAAAGAACTGTTAGAAGAATTAAAAAAGAAAAACAAATTCAAAAATATCAAGAGATGGCTAATTTACATAATAATTTACAAAATCCAATTGATAATAATGAACAAAATGTTTACAAACCATTAAGGGATTATGCTAACCCTACAGTTGATGAACTTCCTTGTAGTATTCAAATACCTACTGTAGATGCTAATTCTTTTGAGCTTAAACCGTCTATTATTCAAATGGTTCAAAAAAATCAATTTGGGGGAACACCAAATGAGGATCCAAATTTACACCTTGCTAGTTTTTTAGAACTTTGTGCTACATTTAAATATAACAATGTTTCTGATGATGTTATTAAACTTAGACTCTTTCCTTTTTCTTTAAGAGATAAAGCAAAGATGTGGTTGAACTCATTAACAATAGGTTCTATTAAAACATGGGCTGAAATGACACAAAAATTCCTTGCTAAATATTTTCCTCCTTCTAAAACTGCTAAATTGAGAAATGATATTACTTCAATTATTCAATTTGACGGGGAGACAATTTATGAAACTTGGGAAAGGTTTAAAGAACTATTAAGAAAATGTCCTCATCATGCTTTACCTGATTGGTTTCAAACATTTTATAACGGACTAATTGGATCACTTAAATCAATTATTGATGCTACTGCTGGAGGTTGTTTAATGGCTAAATCATTTGAAGAAGCTTATACTTTAATTGAAGAAATGGCTAACAATAATTTTCAATGGCCTTCTGAAAGGATTAATCCTAAAAAAATGGCAAGTATTCATGATAACGAAGCCTTTTCTATCTTAGCTTCACTAGTAGCTGCTATATCTAAGGAATTAGATAATTTTGCTATCAATATATCACATAACAACTTTGCTAATATTGAAGATTCTCAAACTATTGAAACTTTACAAGCTATTGCTAGTAAAAATAACCCTTATTCCAATTATTATAATCCTGGATGGAAAAATCACCCTAATTTTAACTGGAATAATTCACAACAGTGAGGTAATAATCAATCCCATCCAACTGGAAATTGGAATAATCAAATAAATTCAAACTATAAACCACCTGGATTTAATAATCAACAGAAAAAGTTGTCTATAGAAGAATTAATTTTACAACTAAGTAATCAAATACAAAATCAAAACACTGCTATTCGTAATATTGAGAATCAAATGGGACAAATTGTTAATCTAATTAATTACAGACCTCTAGAAACACTTCCTAGTAATGTTGAAATCAATCCAAAAGAAACTGGAAAAGAACATGAACATGTTAAAGCTGTGCAACTTAGAAGTGGAATGTAATTAAAATAAAGAATGAAGAATGAAATTGAAAATGAGATTTAGGTTGAGGAGATTGAAAAACCTAAAGAAACTCCTTCTCCTAGTCAAGATCAGACTGTTATTCCTATTCATGTGGAAGTTGAAAAACCACCACCACCTTTTCCTCAAAGACTAAAACAACAGAAGCTTGATCATCAATTTTCTAAGTTCTTTGAAACTTTTAAGAAACTTACCATTAACATACCATTTGCTGAAGCTTTGGAACAAATGCCAACTTATGCAAAATTATGAAGGATATTTTAAGTAAGAAACGAAAATTTAAAGCTTTTGAAACTGTTGCATTAAGTGAAGAATGTAGTGCAATAATTCAAAAGAAATTTCCTCAGAAACTTAAAGATCCTGGAAGTTTTACTATACCATGTGCTATTGGAGAAAAACTTTGTGGAAAGCTTTATGTGATTTAGGAGCAAGTATTTATCTCATGCCATTTTCTATTTTTCGAAGGTTGAATTTAGGAGAGATTACTCCCACCACTGTAACCCTTCAGTTAGCTGATAGATCTATCACCTACCCTAAAGGAGTTATAGAGGATGATCTTGTTAAAGTGGATAAATTTTTTTTCCCTGTGGATTTCATTGTACTTGATATGGAAGAAGATAAAGAGATACCAATTATTTTTGGGAGACCTTTTCTAGCTACTGGACGAGCTATGATTGATGTACAAAAAGGAGAATTAACCATGAGAGTTAATGATCAAGATATTAAATTCAATGTTCTTAAATCAATGAAGTACCCTGATAAAGAAAAATGCTATCAAATGGATATTATTGATTATATAATTAAAAACCATTATCAAGAAAGATGTAAAGTCATTTCTGAAGAGAAAATTGAATTATTAACTGATGAAAATGAAGAACTAAATGAAGAAGAATTATTTAAAGAAACTCATTATATTAAAGATAACTGGGAAATTTTGGACATAATTCAAAATGATATACTTTTACCCTCAATTAAAAAAGCCCCTGAACTAGAATTAAAATTGTTACCTGCACATTAAAAGTATGTTTTTCTTGGAAATTCATTAACTTTACCTGTTATTATTTCTTCTAAACTAAGTTTAGATCAAGAAGAAAAACTGATAGGAGTGTTAAAGAATTATAAGAAAGATTTTGGTTGGACTATTGCTGATATAAGAGGAATAAGCCCTTCCATCTGTATGCATAGAATTTTAATGGAAGAAGATTTTAAACTGACTATTGAACCTCAAAGAAGATTAAATCCTATCATGAAAGAGGTTGTTAAGAAAGAAATTTTAAAATGGTTAGATGCTGGAATTATTTATCCTATTTCGAATATGCAATGGGTAAGTCCTATTCATTGTGTTCCGAAGAAAGGAGGAGTAACTATCATTGCCAATGATAAAAATAAACTAATTCCTACAACACAAGTTACTGGATGGCGAATTTGTATTGATTATCAAAAATTAAATGACGCCACTAGAAAGGATCATTATCCTTTACCTTTCCTGGGTCAAATGCTTGATAAATTAGCTGGACACTCATATTTCTATTTTCTGGATGGATATTCTGGTTATCATCAATTACCTGTCGCTCCTGAGGACCAAGAGAAAACAACATTTACAAGTTCTTATGGAACATTTGCATTTAGAAGAATGCCTTTCGGTTTATGTAATGCACCTGCAACTTTTCAAAGATGTATGATGTCAATATTTTGTGATTTGATTGATAAAGGAATTGAAATATTTATGGACGATTTTTCAGTCTTTGGAACTTCTTTTGAATCTTGTTTGGAAAATATTTCCAAAGTTCTGAAAAAAAGTGAAGAAACAAATTTAGTTCTGAACTGGGAAAAATGTCAATTTATAGTCACAGAAGGCATTGTACTTGGTTACAAAATTTCACAAAAAGGGATGGAAGTTGATCAAGCAAAAGTGAAAATTATTACTGAACTGCAACCACCTACTACCATTATCGATGTGAGAAGTTTTCACGGATCATGCTTGGATTTTATAGGAGATATATAAAGGATTTTTCTAAAATTGCTAAACCTCTTAGTCATTTATTGGAAAAAGAAGTTAAATTTGAATTTAATGAAGACTGTATTAATGCTTTCAATATTTTAAAAGAAAAATTAATAACTACAACTATAATTATTGCATCTAATTGGAATAAACCCTTTGAATTAATGTGTGATGCAAGTAATTTTGCAATTGGAGCTGTATTGGGACAAAAATATGAGAAAATTTTCAAAGTTATATATTATGCTAGTAAACTCTTTCTGAAACTCAAAGAAATTACACTACTACTGAGAAAGAGCTTTTAGCTATAGTCTATGCCTTTGATAAATTTAGAACTTATCTTTTTAGTACCAAATGCATAGTTCATACTGATCATTCCGCTATTAAATATTTAATGACAAAAAAAGATGCTAAGCCTAGACTGATAAGATGGGTTTTACTTCTACAAGAATTTGATTTTCAAATAGTGGATAGAAAAGGAACCGATAACCAAATTGCTGATCATTTATCTAGAATTAAGAATGATGTTATTACTGAGGAAAATATAAATAAGAAATTTCCTGATAAACATTTATATGCTATTCAAGGATGCCAAACACCTTGGTATGCGGATATAGTTAACTATTTAGTTAGCAATATTCTACCTTATGGATTGAATAACAAATATATTAAGAAATTTAAAAATGATGCTAAATCTTATATTTGGGAAGATCCTCATTTATTTAAATTAGGAAGATATTCTATAATTCGAAGATGTGTAACTTATGAAGAAACTTTTGCTATTATTAAAAAATGTCATGATTCCTATTTTGGAGGACACTTTGGAGTAGATAAAATTGCATTTAAAATTTTAAATTCAAGATTTTATTGGCCTACCTTGTTCAAAGATGTGAGACATTATGTGAAAACATGTGATCGATGTCAAATGGATGGGAAATATATATAGAAAAGATGAAATGCCTTTAAACTATATATTAGAAGTTGAAATTTTTTATATATGGGGTTTAGACTTTATGGGACCATTTGTACCATCATCTAGAAAAATTTATATTTTAGTAGCAGTTGATTATGTTTCAAAGTGGATTGAAGCTGTAGCTTTACCTAACTGTGATTCCAAAAATGTTTCAAAATTTTTAAAGAAAATGATTTTTTCAAGATTTGGAATGCTTAAGGTAATTATCACAGATGGTAGAAGTCATTTTAGAAATATAAGAATTCAATTATTACTGGACAAATTTGGAATCAAACACAGAATTGCAACTGCGTATCACCCTCAAACATGTGGAATGTCTGAAGTATCAAACAGAGAAATTAAAAGAATTTTAGAGAAGACTGTTAATCCTAAAAGAACTGATTGGGTTGATAGACTTAATTCTGCATTATGGGCTTATAGAACAGCTTATAAGACATCAATCGGAATGTCACATTACCGGTTAATTTATGGTAAACATTGTCACTTACCTGTTGAACTTGAACATAAAGCTTATTGAGCGATAAAGGAGTTTAATTTTGATTTGAATACTACAGGAGAAAAATGATTATTACAATTAAATGAGATGGATGAAATAAGAAATGAATCATATGAAAATGCAAAAATTTATAAAGAGAAAATGAAGATATTACATGATAAAAAGATTTCAGGAAAAATATTCGAGCATAGACAAGAAGTATTATTATTTAATACTCGTTTAAGACTTTTTCCTGGAAAATTAAGATCTAAATGGATAGGACCATATATAATTGAGAAAGTATACCATTATGGAGTTGTGGATATTAAAGACCCCAAAACAGGAAAAATATTTAAAGTTAACGTATTAAGACTGAAGCCTTATTTTGGAGACATTAAAATGATTTATAAAGAGGCTTACGAGTTGAGTCTACCTGATTAAAGACTTAATTAGGTCGGGCTGATGACGTTAAACCAAGCACTTTGTGAGAGGCAACCCATATTTATTTTTGTGTGTTTTTACATTTTTAATGTAAGGTTATGCCTCGGTTTTGACTAATTTTATATAACTTTAGAAAATTGGATGCTAACAAGTCTTCATTGACTTAAGCTAAAAATTATCTTGAAGTATATAAAGTTTGGACTTTGGATCACTCCATTTCATATGTGAGTAAAAAGGAGATCAAGTTAACATTCATTATGATTGTTTATAATTTGTGTTACTAAGTTTATATTGATCTTACCATTCTAATTTACCTATTTTGGAGAACAAAACTTTGAAATTTGACAATAAGCGAAACAGAGTCGAATGTGGTTCCGGCGCCTAGGAACTGAAATTTAGCGCCTAAGTGCTAGAGTAAAACTGTGTATCGAAGGGTCCGGCGCCTAGGCGCCAGAGTTGGCGCCTAAGCGCCACAGTTACTGGATCGTGTAAAAACCAAAAAATATCCGTTTTTCACACAATTTTCTTCTTTAAATTACCCCATCTTCGTCCCCAATCCCTAAGCAATCAAAATTACGACCTAAACACTTCATTCTTGAGAGATTAGAGAGGATTTTTGAAGAAATGGAGAGAAAAAATCTTGGAGAAGAGGCTAGAGACAAAGGTTCAAAGGATCCTCAACCCTACTTGATGATTTTATCGCGAGTAAGTTTGGAGAAAATTTCAAGTCGTCTAGATAAATTTGAAGCAGAATTCAAAAGTATTGGAGATTGCCTCCATGAGATGTATCATCAAATTGAACATCTGGAATGGTAAGCAAAGCTTCAATTTGATCATCTAGCGGCTTATCAAGATGCTCAAGTGGAGATGTATGCGAAGAACAAGTGGATCAACAATAAAACGGCTACAGATTTTCCGAGGGCGTTAGTATTCTTCCTAAATAAGCCTAGTAATCTTCATTGTAAAGAGAATGGAATTACTAATTTGAAGATTAGATAGTTATTTTGGTGTGATCTAGACTTTTATTAGTGTGTCGTTGTATCGATTTAGTAAATCGATTGTGTTGTTTGTGTGTTTGATTTATTGTTCAATATGTGTTGTATTTTCTTTGAAACTGTGTAGTTTGATTGTTTGTTAGGACTTGAATCATATTACTATAACTATCTGTGTTGTATTAAGCAAAATTGAAGATTATGAATGGAATTAGAAGAGTTTGATTTAAACCTTGTGTTTAAATGGTTGATTTAAATTTTTAATTTTTAAAATTTTTGGGAAATATTTTGGAAGTTGGAAACTAAAGCACTACTCTAATATGAGTAATTGGAAGTTGAATTTATGAGTTTTGGTGGAAAATAAAATTTTTAAAGTGATTTTTGTGAAAGGCGAGTCTGGCGCCAAAGGGCTAGAATTCGGCGCCTGTTGATCTCATTTGTCGTGAGGTATTTTCTTCTCCCCTTAGTACTTAGGATCTAGCCATAGGTTTTCCCTTTGACTATCCTAGAGGACTAGAAATGGGACCCACCACTTAGAAATTCAAACCACTTCTTGACTCCCTTCAAACCCCACAAGTTTGATTGTAAACCCCTAAACCACTTGGAGGGTTAAAATCAATATATGAAGGTTTAAAGGATGAGTTTCCTACAGGACTCTTTGGCCTTAGGACTACCCTAGATGGTTTGGTCTGGTGAGGGTTGACTTGCACACACACTACTCTCTCACATACATTCCAAAACCCTAAAACCACATCTATACCCAATTTAATTTTCTGACTCATGTAGGTAATTCATATGGATGGACCTTAACCCCTAAGCCCCTGGCTAAGAGGGTTAGGAACAACATAGTGAATGTCTAAAATGAGTCCTCTCGTAGATCTAGTGAATGTCTAAAATGAGTCCTCTCGTAGATCTTGTGAGCTTAACATAGCTTCATTGCTCAACCAAAATGATTTCATTTCACTCACACTTGATCAACCTTCATTTTTCCAGAATTTCAATTTTTGACCCCCGGGACCCTAAACCCACCAAACCTACCAAATGCCCTTGAAATTGCCCAAAATTTGCAAAATTGCCTAAATTACCCAAAATACCTCAAAATCAGTCTTAAACATTCCCCACCACTCAAATTGATCATCCTTGGTCAAATATACCAAAATTTTTAAAATACCCCCTCAATAACCTCCAAATACCCAAAATACCATTTTAACATAAAAATTTCAAAAATTTAGAAAATTCTCAAAAAATTCTAGAAAATCCCAAATATTCCCAATTTCGTTTTGTTCAACTACACCATAAGCCAATTTTGTAAATTTAGCCCATGTTTACCAAAACCCCCAATTTGACCTATTTTTAACCTAAGAGAGCCCAATGTCCAACCAAACCACTTCAATTGACCTTAATTTTGATCCAATTCAATCCTAAGCTTCAATGTAATATCCCCAATATCAATTTAGACCAAATCCAATCCCAATTTGACCAAAATTTGGATCCAATTTCAATTTGAAGCTTAATGCCCATTTTTGGCCCATGACCTAAATTTAGCCCAAACTAACCCAACTTAACTCCAATTAACCCCAAATCTTTTCTAAAACCTTCCTAACATCCCCACAAACAAAACACTAACTTGATTTGCCCAAAATTTGAACCCTAACTTCACCCAAACCTAACCCAAATAAAAAATCCCCAATTTGGCCTAAACCAATCATGAACCCAAATAGGCCCAAATCCCAAAATCAAAGCCCATCCAAGATTGAAAACTCTTTGTTATACTCCCATAAACAATTTTTAACATTAATTTTATATCAAACCCAATATTGGCCCAACCTTAACCCAAGTTAGCCCAATTTGATCCACTTTGGCCCCATTACTAAAAAGACCCAAATTAAACCCAATTCAACTCAAAATCACTCCAAACTTGTTCCAAATTACTCATGGCACATTCTTAAACTAATCCCAACATTTATTTGACACAACCCCTCACCAAATTTTCATCCATCAAGTTTATTTTAAAACATAGAAGCCCACTTCCCTAAGGCATTTAAAAGCCCATCCAAAAAAACAATTTCAAAGGCCCAAGACTTATTCCAAAGCCCATGTGATATTGTCTCATCATGCCCATTTAACTAAAACTATCCCTTAAGTCCAAAATCTATCATTTTGATTAAACCAAAATGGCATCATGACAAATCCCATCAAAAATCCAAAATTTTCAAAATTCCAAATAACCCTCTTCCATGAAATTGATCAAGCCATTTCCTAAGCCATGAGCAAGCCTTGGAGCCATGCACAAGCCACATGAAAGCCATGAGAATCTTAGGATTGTCAACCCCCCATAAATGGAAAAAGGAGGATGGCCTTTAAGCACTCCTTAAAAGTCATTAACCATTCCCATGTCTCCCCTAACCCATGCTTAAGCCTAATTGTACTTTGATTGTGACTTGACCCCACTAATCAAGCTAATCCAAATGACTTTCTCTTTAACCCAAACCAGCCTTGGGGAGGTACACCTAGCCTAATCCATGCATTGAACCAAACCAAGTCCAAAATAAACCCTTCCCCCTTACCATTTAAATCAAACCCTTTACACATGTCCAAGGCCAATTGATTGCACCAAACCCCAGCCCTGACCTCACTGGTCAAGATGGTGACTTGACCATGGCCGGACTACCACCCCAGTCACCGGAAACCACCAGGCCGAGAGGCTTAATTTGATTCAAAAATTCAAAATGAATTGGCTGAGCTATCCCAACCCAAATGGCCATTGTCGTTGTTCTTCTCCTCCCCTAGGCAGCAAATACCAGCCTTAAAACCTCCCTGAAATCAGCCATGGCCATGCCTATTTAAACACAACCCCTCTCGGCCAAAGAAGGTGCTGAAAAAAACCTTAACAAAACTCTGCCAAAATCATTCCAGACCCTTCTCCAAACATAGAGCACTTGATCCCCACTGAAATCCAGCCCTAAAACCCCCTCTGTGAGCTCAATTTCTGAGTTCAATTTTGAGCCCAAAACCAGGACACTTTTCCACAGTGAACCAAACTCCAAATTGAGGAGCCCTACACCTTCACCAGACTAAGAGAAGAAGTTCCCCAGCAAAAGCCCCCTCACCAGGCCAGCCATTCTCTATATCGGCCAATCTTTAAAATTGGCCCTGGTCACTTTCATACCTGGACAATTCCTCAGAGCCAGAGACTTAATCTGGAGCTTCCTTGGGTTCAATCGAAGGTGCCACAACTCTCTGATTGAAGCTTCACTTCTTAGAGCAAAGGTATTGACCTATTCTTCCTCCCAAGCTTCTATGGATTCTCCATTTTGTTTGAGTCAATTTCAATGTATGTTAGCCATATGGATGTGTTCGTCTCGTCAAGACGAGTTCATAGAGCATAAGAACGTTTAATTTGGTTTAGTATCGAGTGAGATATTAAACCTAGAAGGTAGATGGCTCTCGGGACACACCAGACGGAGACGATGACCAGCAGCCATCGGATCGCGCGTGTATCAGATGGATGGTCCAGATCGAGCCGAATGAGGAGATGGAACGAGACCGCGAGCCGCGTGGCATCCCAGTCAGATGGCGGCGTCAAATGGGAGCGCGCCGCGTGGGCTTTCGATCCGCCGTAGGATGACCGGGCGCTGACTGGTTTAAGTAGATAAATAGGGTATTTTTTATTTATTAATTACCGAGAACTTCAAAAATTCATATCTTTGTGTAGAAAAATTAAAAAAATAAAATAAAATTACCCTTTTGCTTAGTGAACAAAGGAGAACAATATGGAAAAAGAATTAAGTTATTTTGATGAGTATTTTATTTTTAATTAATTATTTACTGATTTCAGTATTTTAATTCTCCATGCATGCATACAATTCATCATGATTTGAGACCATAGGGCTTTTGTAGCCTCTGTTCTTGGGAACATTTCCTGAATTTTCCAAGGCCAGAGGCCATCTCTATGGCAAGAACTTAATTTTTCAAATTTATCTGTCTGTTTTGATGTTTTAATTCCAGTAATTAGCATGTAGCTTAGAAAATTGTATGAAAATTTGAGGGGTAGCTTATGACCAGATGACTCTAGGAAAATTATGGTTTTGTTTAATTCCTTAAGAATAACCCTAATTGGCCTAAACACCCAAAACTGAGTTTTAATTAATTAGGATTAACCACACACTAAAATCACTTGAAAACAATTCTCCACTGCCACTTAGGATGCAGGGAATCTCACATAAAAATTTGAAGTCAATTGGAAATAATTTAACCCATTAAATGAATTATTTAGGTTGTGTGACCACTTTTAAAATTAAAAAATTCATAAAACCTAAAATACACTTTAAAAATTCACCAGAATGGTTTTGTGGGCTCTCTTATATCAGAGGAGTCTAGGAAAATTAAAATTTAAATTTTCTAAAAATTTTCATTTTTAATCATATTTTTAATATTTTAATAATTAAAAAATAATAAAAATCACAAAAATATTAAAAATCATAAAAAAGTCACATTTTGACTCCTAATCACTTAGGAGCAAACCAAATATTTTTCTCAAGTCCATAGTTTAAGAAATTGAATTTTAAAGGCTTAGGACAATTTTTAGCATTAAAAAATGAATTTCCCCACATTTTCACTAAATTAATTCTAGTAAATCAAAGAAAACTCAAAAAAATATAAAATTTGCTTCTCTGGACTCCTTGAGGTCAGAGAGATTTAAAAAAAAAATAAAACTTAATTTTCAACTTTAATTTTATTTTATAATTAACTAATACCATAAAACTCAAAATAATTTTAATAAATAAAATATAATTCAAAAAATCACCAATATTGGTCTAGGTGGTCCTCTAGTCAGTAGGGACATCTCATAATTTTCCTAAGGATAGAAACTTCACCTTGGTCATGTTGTTGAATTTTCATTGAAAACCCTCATTTTCTCACAAAAAATAAATATATAAATTAAATTAAATTCAGAAAAATCACATTTTCTCCTCTAGTGTCTTAATTGACATATGAGTGAAGTGACATAAAAAATTTTAAATTCATTTGAGCTTAATTTGATGAGTTATGAAATAAATAAGCCTAAAGGGGCATAAAGGTAATTAAAGACTTTAATCTTAATTAATATTTTGGTCTAATCAGTGGGAGGGTAAAATATCTGATCTTAATTTTCCCTTGGGTGATTGAAACTTAAGTAAATAAGAGGTAGAAACCCATTAATTATCTTGAAAATATTTAAAGTGAACCTTAATTAATTAAATAATTAAAATTTTGGAAGAATAATCAAAATTTGGATTACTAAAGTTGGGGATATGACTTGAGAAGATATCAACCCTTTAATTTAAGATCCCTAAATAAATCACTTTGATAATATTTAACTCTTAATTAAACTGAAGATGATAATTGGAATTAATAATTAATGATAAAAAAGAAATTAACCCTTATTTAAATTAAAGTTTGAAACATTAAGTGATTTAATAACTTAATTAAATTAAATTGAGAACAGTAAAATTAATTTATCATTAAAAAAAACCTAAAACAAATTTGAAAACATTAAAAATCAATATCAAAACAATTTATAATAAAAATTTACAAAAAAAATTAAAAAGAAATAAACTAATTAAAATCAACCTAAAATATTACAATCAATCCAAATAAAGTCATTAAAATTTAATAAAAATAAATAATTTAAACACCTCTTCCAACCTAAGCAAATTTAAAATGGTAAAATTAATCTAAAATATTGAGATCATTAAAATATAAAGGTTTAATAGAATTGAAACAACTTGAACACTATTCCAAACTTAAAATTATTAATTAAAATTTTATAACTAAACCAAATTATTTCAAAATCATCAATTTTTTAATTAAGAATTGTTAAAATCTTCAAAAAATTGATTTGCCCCTAAAGGCTTTCATTATCATAACTCTTAAATAAAGCATTAAGAGAAATGTCACTTCACTCGTAGGATAATCAAACATCCTAGTTCACTGAGTAAGAAGCAAAACTTAACTAAATCTCTTCAATGATTAATTCACTTGTACAATGAAATTCATTTTGACTCAAAATAATCTCAGAAGTATTGAAAAGATATTTAGGACTCGTCTTAAGTACTTTCTTAATACGATGGGATGTTTTAGAAGAACAATTGAACTTAATTGTTCTTTCGTGAAGACAATCATCCTTAACAAAACATAAGAACCTAGACGTCATAGGAATTGACTAGCTATAGGATTAGGATTTTGGTAGACAACCAAAACCTTCCCTTAGCTTTACCTAGGTGTTTTCTTGCAATTATATAAATGCTTTAACCTGTGTTTTAAGTGCAGGAGAAAATAAATAGGAATGCTTACCAGGTACGCTTTTATTTCATTGCAATTTATTTACCTGCACTGTACTTTACTTCTCTTGCATGTTAAACAAGAATGTCACCCTGCATGAAAACTGAAACCTTTAGGATATCCTTAAAACTGAAACCAAAACTAAATTAAAAGTCACTATAAGATAAAATTCACTGCCACAACATTTCAAAAAATAAAATAACTCAAAATTTAATCACAAATAGAACAACAAAACTACAACTACAACTAAATTAAAACGTCTCGTTGGATGATTGGGAATACCTCGGATGATGTAACCCACGTGTTGCCAACGGGATTTCCCACGGTCTAAATGAAAGTGTGGAACTCATTCAGTTGAGTTTAGTAAATTCATTTGGACTAAGTGAATCCGATGAAAATAACGTTGCTGGGATGACGGAACCGTGAGATCTTATTCGGTTCTGTTTAACCAACTTTTAGATTTGTTTTAACTAAGACATTAAAAATATTTGGGCTTTAAGATTTCTCTAAACCAAAACACTTCTCTCATCTCTTGATTTTCACTTTCTAAAACTAAACCTCTGCACCAACACGGAGCTTGGAGCATAGTGGGCAGCACGACCATCGTCGTCAGCAAAACTGGAAACATCAACAAAACCTTTCTTAGAATTAAATAACAAAGCCATAGGATTTCGAGGTAGTTTGCTTAGTGCAGCATAAATCCTCAATTCTTCGTTAGGCATTTGCATAATCATGTTATGTAAATTAAGCCCTAACCGGTCTTAGGACTCCGAGTTAGTCATTTGGTACGACATAAACCATCATATCTTCGAGGCTATTTGTATGATTATGTCATATAAATATAAGTCCTAATTAACTAAAATTGGCAGAATCACAACATTAAATAATATTCTCAAATTCAAGCCAAACAAATAGGATAGTTTGGGAAGTTGCCAAGATTCTTCTTGGATCCTCAGCTTCTCCTACTTCTCTTCCTTTGGACTCCTGAAATTAACTGTTCCAATTTTGAGCTATTCCCTATCAAAATTTCCAAAGTCCAATTGTTTGAAAACCTTAAACTTTGAAATTTTTGAGAGCAAAACCACTGATCATTATCGAGAGTTTTCTTAAGTGTCTTCGGACATTTAGGATGTAATTAACTATAGGGGCTTGCCCTTATAGGAAACTTTAAGAACCCAGGTAATATAAACCCTGCTTAATTCATTTATATTAAGCAGGGGAACTTGTCGGCTTATAAAATTGGTTTACAGACCAAACGGATGTCACAAATCTTCTAGTTTATTTAATCGAGCCCCACCATCAAGCAGTGTGTCTATTCTTCGATATAGATACACGGTTTGTGGTGTGGTGCTCGTTTATATAAACTATTTGGGATGTGAGATCAGTTTGATTTTATATCTTAAAATTTTTAAACTTGAAGTTATTTTCAAAATCAAATGCTTCTTTCTAAAACTATATATATATATATATATATATATATATATATATATATATTTAAATTTAAATTAAATTTAAAATTTGCCGACAACTTCTGTAGGCGACCCCTTTTTTAAAATACAACACACAAACCTAAAAAATATGCCGACAATTTCTGGCGACTCCGCTGGGGACTACTTACTCTCTCCATTTTGATCAGATAGTTTTGCTTTCATAAAACGGTAGTGAGTCCATACCCCCAGTGTACCAAATTACTATTCTTTCCGTTGACATTCCTCACTCATTTCTGTCTTGAGCTAGTGCAGTCAACTCTTTTTGGATTTTGGAGCCATTGTTTAGACACCCCTAAACAGAGAGGTTCCGAAATCCTTTTGCCTCTTTCTGAGGTAGGGTGGACCACCAATAGGTGTTAGCCTAGGAGCGGTCTTTCGAGTTAAGAAGTCTTACGAGGCTTTCTTTTCCTTTCCAATTCTGAATCGGATCCTTTACCTTTTCTATAACCTTCCTCCTTTAATCGTTTTGTTCCTAACAAACAAATCCTCTAATAAACAACCTTCTAACAAACAAACTCTTTTAAAAATCACAAATACACTAAGATAAAGGAAAATGTGTTCTGACTCTTTCTTTTTCGTCCTAAGAATTGCGACAAAAGGAAGCATAATTCGGGACTGACGTTCGGAATCTACCCTGTAGGAAATGTCTGCACCAAAGTTAATTTTCACTTTCACCAACGGACTGGACATAGCTGTCTACAAGGATGAACTGGCCGATAATGGGATCATTCACTTTGGATGAGGATTCGATAATACGGACATTAAGTTCGCGGATGTTACTCTGTTCACCCTAATGAACAAAGTATCGGAAACTGAGGAGCCTGTAATTGAGTTTAACCTGAAATCAACTCAAGAGTTCCCTCCCCTGCAAAGGGTTCCAGTTGAAAGAAGTACTGTTGTTCGTAGGAGGACTGTTGTATCTACCCCCACCGGTCTAGTCATCTTTGCACCTAACCCAGCTCCTGCCAAACTGAAGGGGAAGGAAGTCCAAGTCTATGATGAGCCTGTCACCGTGGAGGGTACATATTTTGCTACAATACCTTCTGTCTTCGAGATAGGGTCCAGTTCAAGAGTTGCACCCTTAACTCGGACTCAAAGGAGAAATAGGAGCAGCAAGATCGCCAGGATCGAGAAGGCCAAGGCTGCTGAAGTTGCCTTTCTGGAAAAGATTTCTGAGAAAGAGGAAGAACTGCCCGAGTATTCACCTCTGTTGGAGGGAAGTAGGTTTCACCCTCTCTCTGCTGCATCGGATGAAGAAGATGTTCGGAGGATCGCCGCTGCATTACCCCGACCTGCATACTATAATGACTGCAAAAGAAAAATGGTCAGGACTACACCATTTGCCCGGCTGCAAGCTGTGGTCAAGAAATTGGCTAAGAAAGAGGGATGCCCCGTGTCAGAAATCCTAAGAATAATGGGACGAATACCAGCTAAATCCCACCTCGGACCACGAGTAGAGTCTGTCACTGCTGTAGAGAAACTAAAGAAGAAGATGCGAGCTAGTTCTTCTGTTGTTGTATCGGGTCACCATATTAGGGAGGACACCACCTACCAGCATATAGCCGACAGACCGTTTGGTCCTAGGCCTTCTGCTGCAAGAAGAATGGTGTGGCGACCTATTATCGCTGAGCCGATACCGACACAACGTCCCGAGAAGAAAAGCCTCGTCAGAGAGCCTGAATCAGAAGGAAGTGCCACTGCATTAAAAGAAACTCTTGATAAAGAAATTCAAAAATCATCACGTGATAACCACGAGACCGTCTGGAAGAGGCCACTAGAGGACGCCATAGAAAAGCTAAGGACGGACATCCGACGGTTGGCAAAAGAAAGAGGGGAAAAATTAGAAAATGAAGTAGATTCATCAAAGTTCATGGATGACGAGTATGCCGAGATTAATATGGTCGAGACTCGAGCATCGTCAGCTCTGCAAGGAGTTCCATCAGCCTCAGAAAGAGAAGAACCAGAAGTAATGAGAGCACGTCTTCAAGAGAAAGATGAAATGATTTCTCAGATGGCAAAGAGGATGGAAGAGATAGCTGCCGCTTTAGCCACTCTTTAGAGTCAGCTTCAACCACAGAAGGAAACACCCCCAAAGATCATTCACATTGCAAATGGAGCGAAAGAGATTACGTCTGTCAATGGAGATGAACAGCCGAAGAAGGATTCTGCATAAAGCATGATTCCTGAGAAGGATATTAAGAACATGGTAGAACAGCAGGTGCGAGAAGCCTTAGCCCAGTCTAAGAGTGGAGCGTCTATTCAGACGGGTAGACCTTACCCTGAAGAATTTGATGCGGTCCAATACCCGAAAGGCTTCGTACCACCTCTGTTTAAGACTTGTGATGGTACGGGAAACCCCCGGTAGCATGTCGCACATTTTCGTGCTAGTTGCTGCAATGTCGTGTTGGCCTCATTTTTGATGAAGTCTTTTCTCTTCTCTCTCCTTAGTACTTAGGATCTATCCATAGGGCTTCTCCTTGACTATCTTAGAGGACTAGAAATGGGACCCATCACTTAGAAATTTAAACACTTTTTAACTCCCTTTAAACCCCACATGCCTGATTAACAACCCCTAAGCCACTTGGAGGGTTAAAATCAAATGTGGAGGTTTAAAGGATGAGTTTCCTATAAGACTCTTTGGCCTTAGGATTACCCTGGGTGGCCTGGTCTGGTAAGGGTTGACTTGCACACACCTCACTCCCACACACACATTCCAAGCCCTAAAACTACCTTTAACCAATTTGACTCCCTGACTCATGTAGGTAACTCATATGGATGGACCATAACCCCTAAGCCCCTGGTTAAGAGGTTTGGAACAATATATTGAGTGCCTAAGATGAGTCCTCTCATGGCTTTTGTGAGCTTAATATGGCTTCATGACTCAACCAAAATGGTTTCATTTCACTCACACTTGATCAACCTTCATTTTTCTAAAATTTCAATTTTTGACCCCCAGGGGGCCTACACCCACCAAACCTACTAAATGCCCTTGAAATTGCCCAAAATTTGCAAAATTGCCTAAATTACCCAAAATTCCTCAAGACCAATCCTAAAAATTTCTCCCCACTCAAATTGATCATCCATGACCAAATACACCAAAATTCCAAAAAATAGCCCCCAAAACCCTCCAAATACCCAAAATACCCTTTTAGCTCAAAAATTCCAAAAATTCCCAGAAAATTTCAGAAAATTCCAAATATTCCCAACATCATTTTCTTCAACTACACCATAGGCCAATTTTGTCAATTTAACAATTTTTAATCAAAAAATTCCAAATGGGCCTTTAAGGCCCAAAATGACCAACCAACCCAATCCATCCCAAATTCACCCCAAATGTTACCCAATTTTCCCCAAATTTGTTTTGAAATCTTCCTAACATCCCCACAAACAAAAATATGACTTAATTTGCCCCAAATCTGGACCCAAACTCTACCCAAGTTTAACCCAAACCCAAAATCCCCAATTTGGCCTAAACCCATCATGAACCCAAACCTAGTCCAAATCCCAAAATCAAAACCCAACCAAAATTGAAAACTCTTTGTCACACCCCATAAACATTTTTCAACATTAATTTTACATCAAAATCAACATTAACCCAACCTTAGCCCAAGTTAGCCCAATTTGGTCCGCTTTAACCCTATTACTAAAAGGCCCAAATTAAATCCAATTCAACTCAAAATCACCCCAAACTTGTTTCAAAAATTTCATGGCAGACCCCTAAACCAAATGAAACATTCATTTGGCATAGCCCTTCACAAAATTTCCATCCACTAATTTATTTTAAAACTTAAAAGCCCACTTCCTTAAACCATTTTAAAAGCCCATCTCTGACCAAATCCAAAAGCCCAATATCCATTAAAAGTCCACATGGCATTTCTTCCCATCATCATCCTTTTAATTGAAATCATCCCTAAGTCCTAAATCAATATCAAATCATTCCAAATCAAGCTTCATCCAAATTTCCACCAAAATGCCAAAATCCCAAAATCCCTTTCTCATGCAAATGAGCCAAGCCATCCCTAAGCCAAATGGAGTCCTTGGAGCCATGCACAAGCCACATGAGAGCCATGAGAGCTTTGAATTATCACCACTCCCTAAATGGAAAAAGGAGGAAGCCCTTTAATGATTCCCTTAGGTGTAATTAAACACTCCCATGTATCCCCTAATCTTTCTTAAGCCTAATTTTAATTGGATTGTGACTTGACCCCACTAATCAAGCTGACCCAAGTGACTTTCTCTTCAGCCCAAACCAGCCTTGGGGAGATGCATCTAGCCTAATCCATACATTTGACCAAATTGAACCCAAGATGAGCTTCCCCCATTCCACTTCAATCAAACCATTTACACCTGGCCAACCCCCATTGTTTGCACCAAACTCAACCCCTGACCTCACTGCGTTAGATGGTGATCCATGCCTGGCTGGACCACCACCTGGGCCGCCCGAAAACGCCACACCCGTAAGCACCAATTTGATTCAAATTCCAAATTCCTCCTTGCTGAGTTGTCCCAACTCAATTGAACTCCATGGCTGTTCTTCTCTTGCATAGAGCAGCTGATCCCAAGCCCTAACTCCCCTTGGGAGACCCTCCAGCCAGCTATATTTAAACACCACCACCTCTCGGCCAAAAAAGAGAGTTGAACAAAACCATACAGAAACTCTGCCAAAATTGCTCCAGACCCTCCTCCTAGCATAGAACACTTGATCCCCACTGAAATCCAGCCCTAATTTCTCGTCTGTGAGCTCAATTTCAGAGTTGAATTTCAAGCCCAAAACCAGGACACTTCACCACAGTGAGTCAATCCTTAAATTGACTGACCCTACACCTTCACCAGACCAAGAGGAGAAGTATTCCAGCAAAAGCCCCCTCACCAGGCCACCCAATTGTTCTAGAGTCCAAAGCATGAAATTGACATTGGTCACTTTCATACCTAGACAATTCTTCAGAGCCAGAGACTTCATCTAGAGCTTCCTTAGGTTCAATCGAAGGTGCCACAAATCTCTGATTGAAGCTTCACTTCTCAGAGCAAAGGTATTGACCTCTTCTTCCCCCCGAGCTTCTACGGATTCTCATTTTTTTTGGCTTAATTTTAATGCATCATAGCCGTATAGATGTGTTCGTCTTGTCGAGACGAATCCATAGAGCATAAGAACATTTAATTTGGTTGAGTCTCGAGCGAGAGCTTAAACCTAGAAGATGGACGGCTCTTGGAACACACCAGACGGAGATGATGACCAGCAGCCGTCGGATCGCGTGTGTATTAGATGGATGGTCCAGATCGAGCCGGACGAGGAGATGGAACGAGACCGCGGGCCCCCAGAGCGCTGAGTCAGATGATGGCGTTGAATGGCGAAGCAACACGTGGTCTTTCGAAGCTGCCGAGGTTCAGTTGGCGCCACGTGGATAAGTAGGAAATTATGGGTATTTTTTATTTATTTAAATACCCAGAACTTAAAAAATCCATATCTTTGTGTAGAAAAATCACAAAAATAAAATAAAAATACCCTCTTGCTCAATGAATAGAGGAGAGTAATGTGGAAAAAGAACTAAGTCATTTTGATGAGTATTTTATTTTTATTTAATTATCTATTAATTATATATTATTTTTAATTCTCCATGCATGCATATAATTCACCTTGGCATGAGACCATAGGGCTTTTGTAGCCTCTATTCTTGGGAACATTCCCTGAATTTTCCAAGGACAGAGGCCATATCTATGGAAAGTTATTGATTTTTCAAGTTTAAGTGTCTGTTTTGGCATTTGAATTCCAATAATTTGCGTGTTGATCAATCAATCCTAGAAAAATTAGGGGAGGTATCTTATGACCAGAGGACCCTAAGAAAAATATTTTGAGTTAACTCATTAAGAATAACCCTAATTCGCTTAAACATTCAAAACTGAATTTTAATTAAATAGGGCTAACCATACATCAAAATTACTTGAAAATAATTCTCCACTGATCTTTAGGGTCAGAGAAGTCTCACATAAAAATTTGGAATCAATTGGAAATGATTTAACCCATTAAATGAATTAATTATGTCACATAACCAAAATTAAACTTTAAAAATTCACAACTCCCAAAGTACATCTAAAAAATTCACCAAATTAGTTTTGAGACTTCTATGATATTAGAAGAGTCTAAGAAAATTAAAATTGGAATTTTCTAAAAATCTTCATTTTTCACCATATTTTAATATTTTAATAATTAAAAATAATAAATATCACAAAAATATTAAAAATCATAAAAATGTCACATTTTGACTCCTAATCACTTAGGAACAAACCAAATATTTTTCCTAAGTCTCTAGGTTAAGATATTGAATTTTAAATGCTTAAGACAACTTTTGATATTTAAAAAATAAATTTTCAAACCTTCCCACTAAATTAATTCCAATAAATCACAGAAAAATCAGAAAAACACAAAGTTTGTTTCTCTGAATTCCTTGAGGTCAGAGGGATTTAAGAAAAATATAAAACTTAATTTTCAACTTCAATTTTATTTTATAATTAATTAATACTCCAAAATTCAAAATAATTATAATAAATAAAATATAATTTAAAAAATTACCAAAATTTGTGCAAATGGTCCTATAGTCAATAGGAGCATCCCATAATTTTTTTAAGGATAGAAACCTTAGCTTGGTCATGTTGTTGAATTTTTATTGAAAACCCATATTTTTCATAAAAATAAATATATAAATTAAATTAAATTCAGAAAAATCACATTTTCTCCCCTAATGTCTTAATTGACATGTGAGTGAAGTGACATAAATGTTTTAAGTTCATTTGAGCTTAATTTGATGAGTTATGAAATAAATAAGCCTAAAGGGGCATAAAGGTAATTAAGGAATTGTAACCCTAATTAATATGTAGGTTTAATCAAGGGGAGGGTAAAATATCTGATCTTAATTTTCATTAGATGATTAAAACCTAGGGAATTAAGGGGTAGAAACCCATTAATCATCTTGAAAATACTTAAAGTAAACCTTAATTAATTAAGTGATTTGAATTCTGGAAGAATAAGTTAAAATTTGGATTATTAAGATTAGGGATATGATTTAAGAAGATATCAATTCTTGAATTTAAAATCTCTAAATGAATCACTTTAATAAAATTCAACTCTTAATCAAACTCAAAAAAAGATAATTGAAATTAATAATTAAATAATTAAAAGGAAAAAAAAACCTTAATTAAATTAAAAGCTTAAAACATTAAGTGATTTGATAATTAAATTGAAATAAATTTAAAACATTAAAATTAATTTGAAATTAATTAAAAAACAAATCTAAAACAAATTTGAAACATTAAAAAAAATCAACCTTGAGACAATTCATAATTAAAAACATAAAAAATCAAACCAATTAAAATTGACATAAAGTGTTACAATTAAGTCAAATTAAATTTAAATCATTAAAAGTTTAATTAAATTCAATAATCTAAACACCTCTTTCAAATCAACCAATTTAAAACACTTAAGAGAAAATCAACTTGAATTTTGAAACTAAATTAAATCATCTGAAATCATTAATTTAACTTTAATCAAAGCGGTTAAATTCTTTAACAAACTGATTTGCCCCCTAAACACTTTCATTATTATAACTCTTAAATGGAGCATTAAGTGGAATGTCACTTTACTCATCGGATAATCAAATATCCAAGTTCACCGAGCAAGAGACAAAACTCAACTAAATTTTTGGATGATTAATTCACCAATACAATAAAACTCATTTGGACTCAAAATAATCTCAGAAGTATTGAAAAGATGTTTAGGACCCGTCTTAAGCACTTTCTCAATACGATGAGATGTTTTAGAAGAACAATTGAACTTAATTGTTCTTTGATGAAGAAAATCATCCTTAACAAAACAAAAGAACCTAGACGTCATAGGAATTGACTAGTGATAGGATTAGGATCTTGGTAGATAACCAAAACCTTCCCCTAACTTTACCTAGGTATTACCTTGCAAATATTTAAATGCTCTGACATGTGTTTTAAGTGTACCTTGGAATGAAGGGAAGACCCTTCAGGTACGCTTTTATTTTATTGCAATTTACTTAACAGTACTGCACTTTAATTTTCTTGCATGTTAAACAAGAATGTCACCCTGCATGAAAACTGAAACCTTTAGGATAGCCACAGAACTGAAATCCAAAACTAAATTAAAAGTCACAACAAGATAAAATTCACTGCCACAACATTAAAAATATAAAACAACTCAAAATTTAATCACAAACAGAACAACAAAACTACAATTACAATTAAATTAAAACATCTCGTTGGATGATCGGGAATACCTCGGATGATGTAACCTACGTGTTGCTAACGGGATTTCCCACGGTCTAAATGAAAGTGTGGAACTCATTCAGTTGAGTTTAGCAAATTCATTTGGACTAAGTGAATCCGATGAAAATAACGGTGCCGGAATGATGGAACCGTGGGATCTTAATCGGTGTTGTTATAATCAACTTTAAGATTCCCCTAATAAAACATTAAAAATATCTGAACTTTAAGACTTTTCTAAACCAAAACACTTCTCTCATCTCATAATTTTCAATTTCTAAAACTAAACCTTTACAACAATAATGAGCTTGGAGCAAGCATAGTGGGCAGCACGGCCCTCGTCGTCAGCAAAACTTGCGTCTACTTCAGCTAAACCCTTCTTCAACATTAAATAACCAAGCCATAGGATTTTGAGGTAGTTTGCCTAGTGCAACATAAATCCTTAAATTTTCATTAGGCCTTTGCATAATCATGTTATGCAAATTAAGCCTTAACCGGTCTTAGGACTCCGAGGTAGTTGTTTGGTACGACACAAACCCTCACATATTGGAGGCTATTTGTATGATTGCGTCATACGAATATAAGTCCTAATTAATTATAATTGGCAGGATTTAAACATTAAATATACTCTAAAATTGAAGCCAAACAATAGGATAGTATGGGAAGTTGCCAAGATTCTTCTTGGATCCTCAGCTTCTCCTACTTCTCTTCCTTTGGACTCCTAAAATTAATAGTCCCAAATTTGAGCTAATCCCTTTTGAAATCCCAAAATTCAATCCTTTGAAACCTTAAACTTTGAAATTCTTGAGAGCAAAATCACTGATTATTATCGAGAGTTTTCTTAAATGATTCCCATCATTTAAGATGTAATTAACTATAGGGGCTTGCCATTATAGGGAACTTTAAGAACCCAGGTAATATAAACCCTGTTTAATTCCTTTATATTAAACAGGGGAACTTGTCGGCTTATAAAATTGGTTCGCAGAGCAAACAGATGTCACAAATCTTCTTGTTTATTTAATCGAGCCCCATCATCAAACATTGTGTCTATTCTTCTGGATAGATACACGGTTTGTGATGCGGTGCTCGTTTATAAAAACTATTTGGGATGTGAGATCGGTTTGATTTCATATCTTAAAATTTTCAAACTTAAAGTTATTTTCAAAATCACATGCTTCTTTCTAAAACTATATATATATATAATTAAATTTAAATTAGTTTTAAAATTTGCCGACAATTTCTATAGGCGACCCCCTTTTCAAAATACAACACAAACCTAAATATATGTTGACATGCCGGTGGAGGTGATGCTTTACTCTTCCGTTAGTTCGTTAGCAGTTTGTAGGGATTGCCTTCGATTGGTATGTAGAACTTCTGAATGGTTCAGTCAAAACTTTTTCAGAAATGGAAAACCTCTTCGTTAAGCGGTTTGTCGGGGCTCAGCACCACATCACTATCGGTGATCTTGTGGTGGAGCAACAGAAACCGAACAAAACTTTAGTGGACTACATACTTCGATGGAGGAATTTAAGCATGAAGTGTGAACCACAGCTTTAGGAACAACATGCAGTCGGTATCCTGCTTAAGAGTATTCACGGTCCGATAGTGCTTCTCCTTAAAGGATTTACAATAAAGACTTTCGAGAAGTTGCTTAGCAAGGCTAAGAGCTTGCAAGAGGAGGCAAAGCAGCTAACTTTCATCAATAAGACTAATAAACAGAAGCCCGTGAAAGCATTTGAAAAGAAATCCGGGATTGTCGCGGCAGTCGATAAGGGAAAGCAACCAATGTAAATTCGGCCAAAGAAACCACAGCCCAGTTATCAACCACCACAACGAACTTACCAACGACCACAACAGATTTATCAACAACCTCAGCAGGGCTATCAACAGCCTCGACCGAGCTATCAGCAATGGCAGTATGATCAACCACTGCCTTGTTCGTCACGTCCCCTAAAGGAACTTATGAACAAGGAATATCCTTTCAAAACTGAAGCCGTAGCTAAAATGTTTCACAGTTTGATAAAGACACCCAATTTTCAGGTTCTAGAGCCCAGGAGGCCAGAAGAAGTCAACAAGAAGGATCATCCAAACTATCCCTACCATAGGATGCTCGGACACAAGATCAAAGACTGATTCACCTTTAAGAATTGGCTCGAAGATAATCTCCGAAGGGGGAACATAACGATCCCGAAAGAATACATGAAGGAACCCCAAAAAGGAGGTTGCGTCAATGTTATTTCAATGGATCCTATTGTTCCGATAGACTCATACACGACCCACGATGGATGGAGTACTGTATGGACAAAGTCCTCGAATAAAATTTTGGATAATATCCAGACCGCTTCGGTGCGCGCTTCAACTCAAAGTTCAAAACCTGCTGAGTTGGCACTATCGCTTGCAATTGAAGAACCACCCCAGAAGGAGGAGAAGATCGTAAAAGAAAAGAAAACCGAGGCTCCAAAGAGTAGACTAGGGGCTGCTTATCCTAGGATGGTTTTTTCTGATTCGGGAGAGAAATCCCTTAGTCCTCTGACTCTGTATGATTACTTGCTCAGCCCGGCGGGATCTTATAATGATAAGAGTTTTGGAGTTGGCTACGTTTTGACTGTTTCTAAGGATTACGTAACTAATGACAACCAACCTAATCCGGATCTCGATTCCAATACGATAAATGATTCTCAAATCATACTGAACCTCGATGACCTCGACGAAGGAGAAGACGCTCACAAAGATGGCTACAAAAGCTCAACAAGCAACGAGTCTATTTGTAAATTTCATGGAGCTCCAATCACGATAGAATTAGAGTTATCAGATTCCGAAGCAACTCCAGAGGAGCCAATAGTTATGATTCAAGAGGAGACACCGGTAGATTCACCACCAGATTCAGGACAAGTAACTAAAGTCAACCTAAGAAGCGGAAAAGTTCTACCTCCGAGAATGGGTCCAAAGGATAAAGGAAAGCAGGTGGTTGCTCAGGAAGAGCCAACCCCAGCAGAAGAATTGCCCGTTCGGGAAGAAACCAAGGAACATGGTAACAAAGTGGATTATAACGTGCTAGCCCATCTTAGGAAGCTACAAGCCAAACTAAGCATCTACGACGCTCTGATTCCGTCAAAGGAGATGAGGGAAACTCTGATCAAGGCTTTACTTGATCCAAAAATTTGATTAGCTCAAATGGCCGGTAATTCCTTCGATGAGGTTTGCTCATTAAAAGAACAGCGAGGTGTTACATTCACGGACAACGATCTACAATTGGGAACAGCAGATCACAGCCGACTGTTGTACATTTCAATCACTATCGGAAAGTTCACGCTCTCCAGAGTGTTGGTCGATCTGGGAGCATCAATCAACATAATGAATCTTCGGATGTTGGCATATTTGGAAATTGATGCTCGGGAGCTTGAAGCAGACAAGATGTTATTAAGAGGGTTCAACCAGAAAGGAGAAAGAGCTCTTGGATCGATTACACTATTAATGAAGACCGGTGACTTAGCAAAGACAACCGCAAAATTCCATATAATTGATTTTGAGACATTGTTCAACGCTCTACTGGGTCGGCCGTGGATCCATGAGAACTGGACGGTACCGTCGTCTCTACACCAATGCATAAAGTATTATGAAGGAGGAGAACAGTGTATTAAGGGTGACTTGCAACCATTCTCCGTACACAAGATTGGAATTCATGAAGATGCAGCCTACTATGCGCCTCCGAAGAAAACAATCTTCTCCAGTAATACAGTACCAAATGAAGCAAAAGAAGTTTGAGACGATGAAGAACCTGAAATTCTAGTCCAACAGTTACTCACCACTCCCTTACGACGAGATGGTGAAGGTTTCTCCAGAACTCGCACCCGAGGTCAAGACCGGGGACGAGGTCGAGGAAGAGATGTTGGAACAGTTGGACAGAAGAAATCGGTCATTTACGTTGATTGGGAGAACAGTTCTGAAGAAAAAGAAATCAAGAAAGAAGTAGCGGCGATAAGTCAGAAGAAACCACAGTTCAAGATCTCTCTCGAAGATGAAAAGAATGAAGAATACATCAATGTACGAGAAGATTAACCATTATGTACATACTATGACCCTGACCCTGATCCATTCTAATAAGGTCGAGGGTATAGTGGTCAAGGAGCTACATGGTGGCGGTACTAAACTGATCAAATTCTATCGTGGTGCTTCTTCTTCCAAAACTAAAAATGATGTACAAATTGAAGATGTTGCTTCATCTGAATTAATGGAACTGCCTTTTGAGTGGTATTCTCCCTGTGTTCAAAATTTAATTCAATGCGGTGTCTTACTTCGACGATGGACATAAGGTTAATCACAACACTTTGAAAAATTGTGGAATAATGCCAGTCGGCCTCCCAATTCAAAACATGTTCTTGGATTCGGTACAGTAGGATTAGTTGATGACATGGGATTTTTCTTGGTTGTCACTTGTAAGCCTAATGAAGTCTACTTAGAAGCCTCAAATGATCTCGAAGATCTGCAAATTGGAAATGCTCCGCCAGAATTTGAAGAAGAAATTAAATCTACAATAGACGAGTTAATGGAAGTTAACTTAGGTACTAGCAAAGAGCCTAGACCGACCTTTGTTAGCTCCTTGCTCAATAAAGAAGACTCCGAAAACATGGTCAAACTACTAATGGAATTCAAGGACTGTTTTGCTTGGAGTTACAAACAAAATGCCAGGATTAACTCCAGAGGTGGCAGTTCACAGGCTAGGAGTGGATCCCGCTACCGTTCCAGTAAGGCAAGCTTCCAGAAGAATGCGTCTAGAGATTGAAAAACAAGTAATAACTGAAGTTAAGAAGCTAATAGACGCTAAGTTTGTCCATGAAGAACAATAACTGACTTGGCTAGCCAACGTGGAACCAGTCAGAAAGAAGAATGGACAGATCAGAATCTGCATGGATTTCAGAGATTTTAATAAAGCATGTCCAAAGGATGAATTCCCACTACCAATTCCAGAACTAATGATCGACATTGCTTCAGCACATGAAATCTTCTCTTTCATGGATAGATCTTCAGGATACAATCAAATAAAGATGGCTCCGGAAGATGAGAAGCTCACAGCCTCTAGAACGCAGATCGGAATATAATGCTACATAGTAATGCCTTTTGGGTTGAAGAACGCAGGAGCAACATACAAAAGAGCTATGACGAGGATTTTTTATGATCTCATTCACAACCAAGTTGAATGCTACGTGGAAGATGTAGTCATCAAAAGCAAACTAAAAGAAGATCACTTGTATGATTTGAGAATTGTATTCGAGCGATTAAGACAATTTAACCTTAAGATGAATCCCTTGAAATGCGCCTTCGGAGTCGCCTCTGGGAAATTCTTAGGATTTGTTGTCTGACATCGTGGAATTGAAATCGATCCGGAGAAGATTAAACCTATCTTAGAAATGCCACCTCCCAAAACATTGAAACAACTACGATCCTTTCAAGGGAAGTTGGCATATCTTCGACGCTTTATCTCGAATTTGTCAGGTAGGTGTCAGCCCTTCTCGACATTGGTTATTAAGGACGCCAAATTCGTTTGGGAAGAGAAATGCCAGCGGACCTTCTAGGACATTAAACAATATTTAATGACACCTCTTGTTTTAGTAGCCCCAGTCTCAGGTCGACCGTTAAAACTTTATACCGCGGCTTTAGACGACTCCCTCGGAGCCCTGTTAGCCCAGGTCAATGACGAGAGTAAAGGAAACGCTCTCTACTACCTAAGCCGTCGTCTAATTCCGACAGAGGTAAAGTACCCCTGATTGAGAAGCATTGTTTAGCCCTGATCTTCGCCGCTCAAAAGCTCAGGCACTACATGCTTTCTCATAAGGTCAACCTTCTCTCGATGTTTAATCCGTTGTAGCAATTAATGACCCGCCCGATGCTTTCCGGTAGACTTGCCGGGTGGTCAATGATACTGTTGCAATTTGACATAACTTTCGTTCCTCTTTGTGCCGTAAACGGGCAAGTTCTAGCATACTTCCTCGCAGCGCACACTTTACCGGCAGAATCGCCTCTCAACGATGACTTGCCAGACGAGCAGATAATGAGACTAGAAGACCCTGATGATCAACGTTGGGAGCTGTACTTCGATGGAGCATCTTCAGCACGAGAAGATAAAGAATCGCAAACGATAAGTGTCTCGTGTAAGGCAGAATCGACTAATATTTATAAAACCGGAGCGGGGAATGTTAAAGTATTCCTACCATTTAACAGAGCCGTGTATGAACAACGAAGCAGAATACGAAGCCCTTATAACCGAATTAGAGTTAACTATTCAGATGGGGATAATTGACATCAACATCTACGGGGATTCTCAATTGATTATTCAACAGGTCGCCGGACAAGATGCGATCTCGAAGCCAACACTCGAGCAGTACTTTCAGTATGCAATAAAATTGCTGGAGCAGATTCCGAATGTAACGATCTACAAGATTCCCAGAAGAGAAAATGCTCTCGCAGATGCGTTAGCCCACCTTGCAAAGGAATTTGCCTGCTTGTAGGATGAATTAGTTGAAGTGTTTGTTCAGGGACGTCAGGTTCTCTCGCAGCTCGACATGGACACGATACACAAGTCAGAAAAAGAAGAAGAATCAATTACGGCGAGAATGAAAATACGTAAGACCGGCGTCAACCGCTCATAGACTACTTGCAAACGAGAAACCCACTGGACAATAAGTCATTAGCTCATCGTATCAAGAAAAGAACTCGTCTTACGCATTAATAAATAATACAAGATACGTAAAGTCTTTCGATCAGATGTGGCTAAGGTGCCTGAGCGAGTCCGAGGCTCGTGAAATTGTTAAAGAAGTGCACTCAGGACTTTGTGGCGCTCATCAGTCGGGTCCGAAAATAAAGATGAAGATTAAGAGACTGATTGCATGAAGGTTGCCAAAAGTTGTCACCAGTGCCAAGTGCATGGAGTGGTTCTACATCAACCTCCAAATGTGCTACATCCGACAATCGTGTGGTGGCCATTTGAATGTTGGGGCACAGATATTGTGGGCCCGATAGAACCGCCTTCTTTAAGAGGACATTGCTTCATTCTTGCAGCTACATATTACTTTTTCAAGTGGGCAGAAGCAGTACCGCTCAGAGAAGTGAAGGCACACCACGCGCTACAGTTCTTCAAGAATCATGTTGTTTACCATTTCGGGGTACCGCGCAGGATTATCTTAGATAACGGGTCCACATTCAGAAGCACGAAAATCAATAATTTTGTCAGAAGACACGGGATTGACTGGCACTATTCGACGATCTACTACCCAAGAGCGAATGGCTTGGCCGAAGCTTTTAATAAAACTCTCGTCCAAATCCTAAAGAATACTTTGGACGACAATAAGAGAAATTGGCACGAGAAGTTGTTAGAAGCCTTATGGGCCTACAGAACAACTTTCAGAACTCCTACTTAGTCTACACCCTACGCTCTATTGTACAGGTCCAAGGCCGTCTTACCCTTGGAGGTACAGCTTCCCTCACTCAGAATTGCAGTTGCAAACATGATCACTACAGAAGAAAATGCCAATTTATGACTAGAATAATTGGAAAGCTTGGAAGGGAAAAGACTTTCAGCGCAACAGAATTTGGAACTGTATCAAGCCAAGATGATCCAGGCCCACGATAAACTGTTCCGCCCGAGGACGTTCAAAGTCGGTGACTTGGTTTTAATTCTTAAGAGGCTTATTCTTGCACACCGCAAGATAGGAGGTAAATTTGAACCGACCATTTGTGGTTGAGACAGTCTACTGTGGAGGTTCCTACCAACTGGTGAATTGCCGTGGAGAATGACCCATGCTTCCAATTAATGGACGGTATTTGAAGAAATATTAAGCAACCAGATGTTTTGAAGGATGGACTTTAAAAGTGGAGTCTCATTCCTAGAAACACGGGTAGAGTAATCATTTATGACTGGGTCCGAACCCAAAATAAAATGGATGATAAAAAAATCATTAACAAAAATGTGTTACAAGAAAACATGTGAAATCGTAATAATAAAATATTGATCTTTCCTTTTAAATCAATTCATTTCTAATCTTTCCTCATCTCTTCCTTTCTTTAAAATTTAAAAGAAATGAATAAAAATATTTTTTAATAAATATTTTTCTTATTGTTCTTGTTCTTAGTATAGCCCCTGATCCTTTCATTGTTTTTCGCAGGGAAATGTCGAACGGGCGATTGGTTCTGAATTTTAAAAATGACGTGTGTCTAGCACTTGATAAATAGAGGGTGAGGGATGGAGCCGTGATTGAGATTGACTCTGATTTCACACCAGCCAGGCTACAATATGAAGACACCGATTGGACCCCAATTGATCGGGAAGAGCTCTGCAGCCATACAGTGATGAAATTGGGTGACCCAAGTCAGCCGTCTACTAGCAAGAAAAGAAAAGCAATCGCGCTCATGCAATGGGAAAAGACAAGAAAATAAAGTCTGTGGTTGCTACAACAGAGGGCAGGCTTGTCAGCGCCATGCCCACAGAAGTTCAAGAGGTAAGGAGAGCTACCCTCACTCTTACCCAACGAAGAAACAAGAATCTCCGCATACGCAAGATGCTGACCAAGCTGGCAGTGGATCAACAAAAAGAGACAGTTGCTACCGTCAATGCAAATACTCCGAATAAATCGGTTTGTCGAGAACCAGAAAAGAGATAGTAAATTCCAAGAACAGCAGTAAGGATGAAAGAAACTCTAAAAAGAGCAGAAATAGAATCAGCGCCTCGACGCCAAGCAGATGTACCAGTTCCGAAGAGTCTTGTTGCGAAAGCAACCCCAGAGGCTGTCCCGACAGAGACTATCCCCGAGGAGCCATGACATGCAGGAGAGCGTGTTGGGGTTGAACCATACATCCCCCAGTATGTCACCAGTCCTCACCGATTGCAGATAATTTGGGAATACGAGCTGGAAAAGATGCAAAATGTTGAAAAGAAAACTTTTGAATATTTTGAAAGGATTCAAGGCAGGAGGATCAACATCCTAGAAGGCCTCGAGCTGCATACGAATGTGTTTTCAGACTACGAGCAGCAGCAAATTGTGGATTGTGTCATCGAGCTTCAGAAAATGGGTCGAGCGGTCGTTTAAGAGAGAAGACCTACTCAGAACCTCGAAAGTGGATGAGAGGAAAAGGAAGAGTTACGATTCAGTGCGGGTATTGTTACAACTTCGCCGAGGACAGAAAGGGAAATCCACCAGAGATACACCGTCTTAGTGAGGTTGATCCGATGCCAAGAATTATTAAGAGAATGGTAAAAAGGATGGTAACATGGAAGGTATTGCTTGCAGATTGCATACCCAATAGCTGCATCATTAACATATACAGGGAGGGCGACTGCATACCTCCACACATAGATCATCACGACTTCGTCAGACCTTTCTGCACAGTGTCTTTCGTCAACCAGTGTAACAACATGTTCGGATCTGACCTCTGGATAGCAAGCCTTGGTGAATTTTGAGGGTCAGTGGAGATACCACTACCGGTAGGTTCCGTCCTGGTGTTAAAAGGAAATGGAGCCGACATAGCAAAACATTGCATCTGAGGAGTGCCTGTGGAGCGGATCTCCGTCACTTTCAGGAGGATGGACGAAAAAAAATGCCTTTCCACTTTCAGCCAGATCTAGAGTTAGAGAGTCTCTGGCCCTACGAGCTGTGAGTTACATGTGAGATAGCACACCTCCAATGCACATCCGTACGACATTCCTGCCAAGGGTGGCTTGGAAGGTGATGTTATTGTCCATGTATCTTACTATTCAGACATGGATTTTGACAAATGCTTTTGGAAGAATCAATAAGAATCTTACACAATCAGTTTTGGATTTATGTGGATTATATGAGATACTGAATTTTCAAGGAAGATATCATCATGTTTTGGATCAGACTATGTGATGTATTTTCAACAAATTGAGATAGAAATGACTATGTCATGTTTGGCCTTCACCTCTTTTGTGCAAATTGATCGGGAAACGCCATTAAGTTAAATGAACTTTGAACAAAGAACGAAAAGAAAAGAGAATATGAAAAAGAATGAATGAAAATAAAAAGAAAATGGAAAAGAAAATAAAAAAACAAAATGAACATACAACAAAAAAAGAGAGAAAGAAAATGAATAAGAATTCTTCTTAAGAATCTGAATGTCGAAACGAATTCCAAATGAACACGAACTCTAATTAAAAAAAAATGAATTGAATCACCAAAACAAATGAAATGAATCTAATTCTTGAATTGAATTTCGATCTGAATCCTTCGATCAGAATCCTTTAATTAGTCTTCAAATCAAAATCCACTTGAAACTCTTCTGTAATTCAAATATTTTCCTCGACTTATTGCTAGGTCGAGTCTTTTCAGCTTGGTACACTTACCAGCTCCTTTCAATTCTCTTTCTTCTATGTCTTAGAGGATCAACTAGTTCTATTGACACGGAGCCACAAACTTTGTTCGATTTAGTTTTGATGGCATGGGACTGGGTCCCTCTTCATACAGATCAACTTTCGAGGATGGAACCTAACTTCCAGTTCTCTTTGAGGTTAGAGCCTAACTTCTAGTTCTCATTCAAACTTTCAAGGCTGGAGCCTAACTTCCAGTTCTCTTCTCGAGGCTAGAGCCTAACTTCTAGTTCTCATTCAAACTTTTGAGGCTGGAGCCTAACTTCCAGTTCTCTTCGAGGCTAGAGCCTAACTTCTAGTTCTCATGCAAACTTTTGAGGCTGGAGCCTAACTTCCAGTTCTCTTCGAGGGTAGAGCCAAACTTCTAGTTCTCTTCCAAACTTTCGAGACTGGAGCCTAACTTCCAGTTCTCTTTAAGGCTAGAGCCTAACTTCTAGTTCTCATTCAAACTTTTGAGGCTGGAGCCTAACTTACAGTTCTCTTTGAGGCTAGAGCCTAACTTCTAGTTCTCATTTAAACTTTAGAGGCTGGAGCCTAACTTCCAGTTCTCTTCCTGAGGCTAGAACCTAACTTCTAGTTCTCATTCAAACTTTCAAGGCTGGAGCCAAACTTCCAATTCTCTTTGAGGCTAGAGCCTAACTTCTAGTTCTCATTCAAACTTTCGAGGCTAGAGCCTAACTTCCAGTTGTCTTCGAGGCTAGAGCCTAACTTCTAGTTCTCATTCAAACTTTCGAGGCTGGAGCCTAACTTCCAGTTCTCTTCGAGACTAGAGCCTAACTTTCTTGTTCTCATTCAAATTTTTGATGTTGGAGCCTAACTTCCAGTTCTCTTCGAGGCTAGAGCCTAACTTCTAGTTCTCATTCAAACTTCTGAGGCTGGAGCCTAACTTCCAGTTCACTTTCTGAGGCTAGAGCCTAAATTCTAGTTCTTTCTCAATCTTCGAGGCTAGAGCCTAACTTCTAGTTCTCATTCAAACTTTCGAGGTTGAAGCCTAACTTCCAGTTCCCTTACTGAGGCTAGAGCCTAAATTCTAGTTCTCTCTCAACCTTCGAGGCTAGAGCCTAAATCTCCAATCTTCTTTACAATCCCGAAGTTGGAACCTAGGTTCCAATTCTCATTCCAAATTCTGAATCTCAAGGAGATCCACTTTGAAATTAATCTTAAATCGAACTTCAATCGGAATCAGAACTCTGATTAAATCAAAACTCAAACTCCCAAAATTAAAAAAAACTTAAAATTGAAACTTGAAAAAATGAATTTAAAATCAAATCTCCCCAGGTCTTGTGATTTGGAATTCACCTTTTTTTTTCCCCAGCGAGAGTTCAAGAATCTTTAGTCTTGGAGATTTATCTGATACTCCCCAGCAAAAATTTTCTACGCTTCGTTCTAAGTGTGTCACTTAGACATCTGTGTTGGTTTTTTTTGATCTCTTCGGTCAACGCCAATACGCGCGGTGTGCTTGGTTTTGCACACTACACCAATTGGGGGTCCATTTGTTGACCTCATTTTTGGTGAGGTCTTTTCTTCTCCCCTTAGTACTTAGGATCTAGCCATAGGTTTTCCCTTTGACTATCCTAGAGGACTAGAAATGGGATCCACCACTTAGAAATTCAAACCATTTCTTGACTCCCTTCAAACCCCACAAGTTTGATTGTAAACCCCTAAACCACTTGGAGAGTTAAAATCAATATATGGAGGTTTAAAGGAAGAGTTTCCTACAGGACTCTTTGGCCTTAGGACTACCCTGGATGGTCTAGCCTGGTGAGGGTTGAATTGCACACACACTACTCTCTCACATACATTCCAAAACCCTAAAACCACATCTATACCCAATTTAATTTCCTGACTCATGTAGGTAATTCATATGGATGGACCTTAACCCCTAAGCCCCTAGCTAAGAGGGTTAGGAACAACAAAGTGAATGTCTAAAATGAGTCCTCTCATGGCTCTTGTGAGCTTAACATGGCTTCATGACTCAACCAAAATGATTTCATTTCACTCACACTTGATCAACCTTCATTTTTCAAAAATTTCAATTTTTGACCCCCGGGACCCACCAAATGTACCAAATGCCCTTGAAATTGCCTAAATTACCCAAAATTTCTCAAAATTAGTCCTAAACATTCCCCACCACTCAAATTGATCATCCTTGGTCAAATATACCAAAATTTTCAAAATAACCCCTCAATAACCTCCAAATACCCAAAATACCCTTTTAACCCAAAAATTCCAAAAATTCAGAAAATTCCCAAAAAATTCCAGAAAATCCCAAATATTCCCCATTTCATTTTGTTCAACTAAAAGATAAGCCAATTTTGTCAATTTAGCCCACTTTTACCAAAACCTTCAATTTAACCTATTTTTAACCTAAGAGAGCCCAATGTCCAACCAAACCACTCCAATTGACCTCCATTTTGATCCACTTCAATCCTAAGCTTCAATTTAATATCCCCAATATCAATTTAGACCAAATCCAATCCCAATTTGACCAACATGTGGATCCAATTTCAATTTGAAGCTTAAAGCCCAATTTTGGCCCGTGACCTAAACTTTGCCCAAACTAACCCAACTTAACTCAAATTAACCCCAAATCTTTTCTAAAACATTCCTAACATCCCCAAAAACAAAGCAATAACTTGATTTGCTCAAAATTTGAACCCAAACTTCAGCCAAACCTAACCCAAATCAAAAATCCCCAATTTGGCCTAAACCAATCATGAACCCAAATAGGCCCAAATCCCAAAATCAAAGCCCAACAAAAGTTGAAAACTCTTTTTTATACTCCCATAAATATTTTTCAACATTAATTTTACATCAAACCCAACATTGGCCCAACCTTAACCCAAGTTAGTCCAATTTGATCCACTTTGTCCCCATTACCAAAAAGACCCAAGTTAAACCCAATACAACTCAAAATCACCCCAAACTTGTTCCAAATTACTCGTGGCACATCTTTAAACCAATCACAACATTTATTTGACACAACCCCTCACAAAATTTTCATCCATCAAGTTTATATTAAAACATAAAAGCCCACTTCCTTAAGGCATTTAAAACCCCATCCAAAAAAACAATTTCAAAGGCCCAAGACTTATTCCAAAGCTCATGTGATATTGTCTCATCATGCCCATTTAATTAAAACTATCCCCTAAGTCCAAAATCTATCATTTTGATTAAACCAAAATGGAATCATGACAAATCCCATCAAAAATCCAAAATTTTCAAAATTCCAAATAACCCTCTTCCATGAAATTGACCAAGCCATTTCCTAAGCCATGAGCAAGCCTTGGAGCCATGCACAAGACACATGAAAGCCATGAGAATCTTAGGATTGTCAAACCCCCATAAATGGAAAAAGGAGGAAGGCCTTTAAGCACTCCTTAAAAGTCATTAACCATTCCCATGTCTCCCCTAACCCATGCTTAATCCTAATTGTAATTGGATTGTGACTTGACCCCACTAATCAAGCTGATCCAAATGACTTTCTCTTCAGCCCAAACCAACCTTGGGGAGGTGCACCTAGCCTAATCGATGCATTGAACTAAACCAAGTCCAAAATAGCCCCTTCCCCCTTACCATTTAAATCAAACCCTTTACAAATGTCCAAGGCCAATTGATTGCACCAAACCCCAACCCTGACCTCACTGGTCAAGATGGTGACTTGACCCTGGCCGGAACACCACCTCAGTCGCCGGAAACCACCAGGCCAAGAGGCTTAATTTGATTCAAAAATTCAAAATGAATTGGCTGAGCTGGCCCAACCCAAATGGCCATTGTGGATGTTCTTCTCCTCCCCTAGGCAGCAAATCCCATCATTAAAACCTCCCTGAAATCAGCCATGGCCATGCCTATTTAAACACACCCCCTTTTAGCTAAAGAAGGTACTGAACAAAACCTTAACAAAACTCTGGCAAAATTATTCCAGACCCTTCTCCAAACATATAGCACTTGATCCCCACTGAAATCCAGCCCTAAAACCCCCTATGTGAGCTCAATTTCTGAGTTTAATTTTGAGCCCAAAACCAGGACACTTCTCCACAGTGAACCAAACTCCAAATTGAGCAGCCCTACACCTTCACCAGACAGAGAGAAGATGTTCCCCAGCAAAAGCCCCCTCAACAGGCCAGCCATTCTTCTTATCGGCCAAGCTTTGAAATCAGCCCTGGTCACTTTCATACCTGAACAATTCCTCAGAGCCAAAGACTTAATCTGGAGCTTCCTTGGGTTTAATCGAAGGTGCCACAACTCTCTGATTGAAGCTTCACTTCTCAGAGCAATGGTATTGACCTCTTCTTTCTCCCGAGCTTCTATGGATTCTCCATTTTATTTGAGTCAATTTCAAAGTATGTTAGCCGTATGGATGTGTTCGTCTCGTCAAGACGAGTTCATAGAGCATAAGAACGTTTAATTTAGTTAGTATCGAGTGAGATATTAAACCTAGAAGGTGGACGGCTCTCGGGACACACCAGTCGGGGACGATGACCAGTAGCCGTCGGATCGCGTGTGTATTAGATGGATGGTCCAAATCGAGCCGGACGAGGAGATGGAACGAGACCGCAGGCCTGTGGCATCCCAATTAAATGGCGGTGTCAAATGGGAGTACGCCGCGTGGGTTTTCGATCCGTCGTAGGATGACGAGGCGCTGACTAGTTTAAGTAGATAAATAGGGTATTTTTGATTTATTTAAATACCCAGAACTTCAAAAATTCATATCTTTGTGTAGAAAAATCACAAAAATAAAATAAAAATACCCCCTTGCTCAGTGAATAGAGGAGAACAATGTGGAAAAAGAATTAAGTCATTTTAATGAGTATTTTATTTTTAATTAATTATTTACTGATTTTAAGATTTTAATTATCCATGCATGCGTACAATTCATCATGGCATGAGACCATAGGGCTTTTGTAGCTCTATTCTTGGGAACATTTCCTAAATTTTCTAAGGCCAGAGGCCATCTCTAAAGCAAGATATTGATTTTTCAAATTTATGTGTCTGTTTTGATGTTTTAATTCCAGTAATTAGCATATTAATTAGAAAATTCTAGGAAAATTTGGGGAGGTAGCTTATGACTAGAACACCCTAGGAAAATTATGGTTTTGTTTACTTCATTAAGAATAACCCTAATTGGCCTAAAAACCCAAAACTGAGTTTTAATTAACTAGGATTAATCACACACCAAAATCACTTGAAAACAATTCTCCACTATCACTTAGGGTGCAAAGAACCTCACATAAAAATTTGAAGTCATTTGGAAATAATTTAACCCATTAAATGAATTATTTAGGTTGTATGACCACTTTTAAAATTAGAAAATTCATAAAACCTAAAATACACTTCAAAAATTCACCAAAATGGTTTTATGGGCTCTCTGATATCAGAGGAGTCTAGGAAAATTAAAATTGGAATTTTCTAAAAATTTTCATTTTAATCATATTTTTACTATTTTAATAATTAAAAAATAATAAAAATCACAAAAATATTAAAATTCATAAAAATGTCACATTTTACCTTGTAATCACTTAGGAACAAACCAAATATTTTTCTCAAGTCTATAGGTTAAGAAATTGAATTTTAAAGGCTTAAGACAATTTTTTAATATTAAAAAATGAATTTCCCCACATTTTCACTAATTTAATTCTAGTAAATCAAAGAAAAATAAAAAAAATATAAAATTTACTTATCTAGACTCCTTGAGGTTAGAGAGATTTAAGAAAAATATAAAACTTAATTTTCAACTTTAATTTTATTTTATAATTAATTAATACCATAAAACTCAAAATAATTATAATAAATAAAATATAATTCAAAAAATCACCAAAATTGGTCTAGGTGGTTCTCTGGTCAGTAGGGACATCTTATAATTTTCCTAAAGACAGAAACTTTACCTTGGTCATGTTGTTGAATTTTCATTGAAAACCCTCATTTTCTCATAAAAATAAATATATAAATTAAATTAAATTTAGAAAAATCATATTTTCTCCTCTAGTGTCTTAATTGACATATGAGTGAAGTGAAATAAAAAATTTTAAATTCATTTGAGCTTAATTTGATGAGTTATGAAATAAATAAGCCTAAAGGGGCATAAAGGTAATTAAAGACTTTAACCTTAATTAATATTTAGGTCTAATCAAAGGGAGGGTAAAATATCTGATCTTAATTTTCCCTTGGGTGATTGAAACTTAAGTATTTAAGAAGTAGAAACCCATTAATCAACTTGAAAATATTTAATGTGAACCTTAATTAATTAAATAGTTAAACTTTTGGAAGAATAATCAAAATTTGGATTATTAAAGTCGGGGATATGACTTGAGAAGATATCAACCCTTTAATTTAAGATCCGTAAATAAATCACTTTGATAATATTTAACTCTTAATTAAACTGAAGATGATAATTGGAATTAATAATTAATGATTAAAAATAAAACAACCCTTAATTAAATTAAAGTTTGAAACATTAAGTGATTTAATAACTTAATTAAATTAAATTGAGAACATTAAAATTAATTTATCATTTAAAAAACAAACCTAAAAAAAATTTGAGAACATTAAAAATCAATATCAAAACAATTTATAATAAAAATGTACAAAAAATTAAAAAAATTAAACTAATTAAAATCAACCTAAAATATTACAATCAATCCAAATAAAGTCATTAAAATTTAATAAAAATAAATAATTTAAACACCTCTTCCAACCTAAGCAAATTTAAAATGGTAAAATTAATCTAAAATATTAAGATCATTAAAATATAAAGGTTTAATAGGATTGAAACAACTTGAACACTATTCCAAACTTAAAATTATTAATTAAAATTTTATAACTAAACAAAATTATTTCAAAATCATCAATTTTCTAATTAAGAATTGTTAAAATCTTCAACAAATTGATTTTCCCCTAAAGGCTTTCATTATCATAACTCTTAAATAAAGCATTAAGTGAAATGTCACTTCACTTATAAGATAATCAAACATCCTAGTTCACTGAGTAAGAAGCAAAACTTAACTAAATCTCTTGAATGATTAATTCACTTGTACAATGAAATTCATTTGGATTCAAAATAATCTCAGAAGTATTGAAAAGATGTTTAGGACTCGTCTTAAGAACTTTCTCAATACGATGGGATGTTTTAGAAGAAAAACTGAACTTAAGTGTTCTTTGGTGAAGAAAATCATCCTTAACAAAACATAAGAACCTAGATGTCATAGGAATTGACTAGCTATAGAATTATGATTTTGGTAGACAACCAAAACCTTCCCTTAGCTATACCTAGGTGTTTTCTTGCAATTATATAAATGCTTTAACCTATGTTTTAAGTGCAGGAGAAAATAAATAGGAATGCTTATCAGGTACGCATTTATTTGATTGCAATTTATTTACTTGCACTGTACTTTACTTCTCTTGCATGTTAAACAAGAATGTCACCCTGCATGAAAACTGAAACCTTTAGGATAGCCTCAAAACTGAAACCAAAACTAAATTAAAAGTCACAACAAGATAAAATTCACCGCCACAACATTTCAAAATATAAAACAACTCAAAATTTAATCACAAACAGAACAACAAAACTACAACTACAACTAAATTAAAACGTCTCGTTGGATGATCGGGAATACCTCGGATGATGTAACCCACGTGTTGCTAACGAGATTTCCCACGGTCTAAATAAAAGTGTGAAACTCATTCAGTTGAGTTTAGCAAATTCATTTGGACTAAGTGAATCCGATGAAAATAACGGTGCTTGGATGACGGAACCTTGGGATCTTAATCGGTTCTGTTTAACCAACTTTAAGATTTATTTTAATTAAGACATTAAAAATATTTGGGCTTTAATATTTCTCTAAACCAAAATACTTCTCTCATCTCTTCATTTTCACTTTCTAAAACTAAACCTCTACAACAACACGGAGCTTGGAGCATAGTGGGCAGCACGGCCATCATCGTCAGCAAAACTGGAATCTAAATCAACAAAAGCTTTCTTAGAATTAAATAACAAAGCCATAAGATTTTGAGGTAGTTTGCTTAGTGCAACATAAATATTCAACTCTTCGTTAGGCATTTGCATAATCATGTTATGTAAATTAAGCCCTAACCGGTCTCTGGACTCCGAGGTAGTCATTTGGTATGACATAAACCCTCATATCTTCGAGGCTATTTGTATGATTATGTCATATAAATATAAGTCCTAATTAACTAAAATTGGCAGGATTGCAACATTAAATAACATTCTCAAATTCAAGCCAAACAAATAGGATAGTTTGGGAAGTTGCCAAGATTCTTCTTGGATCCTCAACTTCTCCTACTTCTCTTCCTTTGGACTCTTGAATTAACTGTTCCAAATTTGAGCTATTCCCTATCAAAATTTCCAATGTCCAATTGTTTGAAAACCTTAAACTTTGAAATTCTTGAGAGAAAAACCACTGATCATTATCGAGAGTTTTCTTAAGTGTCTTCGAACATTTAGAATGTAATTAACTATAGGGGCTTGCCCTTATAGGGAACTTTAAGAACCCAGGTAATATAAACCATGCTCAATTCATTTATATTAAACAGAGGAACTTGTCGACTTATAAAATTGGTTCGCAGACCAAATGGATGTCACAAATCTTCTACTTTATTTAATCGAGCCCCACCATCAAGCGATCTGTCTATTCTTTAGTATAGATACACAGTTTGTGGTGTGGTGCTCGTTTATATAAACTATTTGGGATGTGAGATTGGTTTGATTTCATATCTTAAAATTTTTAAACTTAAAGTTAGTTTCAAAATCAAATGCTTCTTTCTAAAACTATAAATATATTTAAATTTAAATTAAATTTAAAATTTGCTGACAACTTTTGTAGGCGACCTCTTTTTTAAAATACAACACACAAACCTAAAAAATATGCCGACAGCGCCTAGACGCCGGTTCAGCCTGCTTACCGAAAATTAGCATTTAAACCCCATTAGCCATGGTTGACGCCTAAGCTTCATCCCCTTCCTCTCTTTCGCAAAAATACACCCTCTAGATCCATCTTGAGGTCAATACACCAAGTTTTTGAGCTCGAAATAACTTGATTTCTTCATCTCGAGGTCAGATCTACCTTCTAATCCATTTATTTTTTATTTTTACCATAGTTTTTCCTATTTTTTGCTAAAAACCAAAATTTTGAGCAAAATTTTGATTTTTAGAGTTTCTCCATGGATTTTTGAACTCATTCTAAGTTTCTCAAGCTTAAAAAGAGTTTAAATATTTGATTCATAAATTTATTTGTGTTGTATTTCATGTTTAGATGTCACCAAAATCTAAGCGAGAAAAGGCATGAGAAAATTTTGACAGCAGCAAGTTTTCGACTGCGGCAGCGCATTTTCGTTATCAAGAATTTGCGACGTCAAGAAAGTTTATCTCAGAGCGTAGTTTTTAAAATCCTGGTGAAATGATTGAGAACACGATCATTGAACACAACTGGCAATGATTGTGTTATTTCACTGCTGTTATCGTTATTCCTTTGTACACGAGTTTTATGCCAACTTTTTGGATGCGGAAGACTATGAAGTGTCAGAGTAGGATTTACTCCGAAACGGATCAATATTTTCTATGGCCTTCCACCTACCATCAAGTGCTACTATTCTGGTTTATCTCCATCTGAGGGAGATCTTGAGATGATTATTGCATATTTGACTGATGGCACGGGAACTTGGAAGATCTGGAATAAAAAACGGGTAGACTTCAAATCTTCTAAGCTAAATAGTATTTCAAAGGCATGGCATTATTTTATTTCTGCTAGACTTCTACCTTCCAACCACTCGAGTGAAGTTACCAGAGATCGAACTATCCTGAACTACTGCATTTTGGAGAGGAAGCCGATAGATGTTGGCAGTATTATTTATGATTCAGTGGAATCGATTGCTAGATCTAGCACTTCTATGGGATTAAGATTCTCATCCTTGATTTATTCTTTATGCATGAGAAATGAAGTTTTTGATGATATATCAGAGGAGAAGTTGAAATCTACAAAGCCAATTGGGCAGGAGAGTGTTAGCATTTATGATCTTCTTCGAGGGAAGAGATCTTCTGGTCCTTCTACTTCTATACCTATTCCAGGTAGAGCTTCTACTTCTAGACCTTTTACTTCTACTGCTGAGCCTTGGGGATATTTAATTGAAGTTTAGAATTTAATTGGATCAAAATTGAGGTCAATTGGGTTTGTTTGGTGGGACATTGGGTCCACTTAGGTTAAAAATAGGTCAAATTGGGGGTTTTAGTAAAAGTGGGTTAAATTGACAAAATTGGCTTATGGTGTAGTTGAACAAAATGAGATTGGGAATATTTGGGATTTTCTAGAATTTTTTGGGAATTTTCGGAATTTTTGGAATTTTTGGGTTAAAAGGGTATTTTGGGTATTTTTAGGGTATTGGGGGGTATTTTTGGAATTTTTGGTATATTTGGCCATGGATGATCAATTTGAGTGGGGGGAAATGTTTAGGATTGGTTTTGAGGAATTTTGGGTAATTTAGGCAATTTTGCAAATTTTGGGCAATTTCAATGGCATTTGGAAGGTTTTGTGGGTTTAGGGTCCCGGTGGTCAAAAATTGAAATTTTGGGAAAATGAAGATTGATTAAGTGTGAGTGAAATAAAATCATTTTGGTTGAGCGATGAATCCATATTAAGCTCGTAAAAGCCATGAGAGGACTCATTTTGGGCACTCAATATGTTGTTCCTAACCCTCTTAGCCAGGGGCCTAGGGGTTGAGGTCCATCCATATGAATTGCCTACATGAGTCGGGAAGTCATATTGGCTAAAGGTAGTTTAGGGTTTGGAATGTGTGTGTGTGGTGTGTGCAAGCTTACTCTCACCAGACCAGGCCACCCAGGGTAATCCTAAAGCCAAAGAGTCCTAAAGGAAACTCATTCTTTAAACCTTCACATTTGATTTTAACCCTCCAAGTGGCTTGGGGATTTACAATCAAACTTGTGGGGTTTGAAGGGAGTCAAGAAGTTTTTTGAATTTCTAAGTGGTGGGTTCCATCTCTAGTCCTCTAGGATAGTCAAAGGGAAAGCCTAAGGCTAGATCCTAAGTACTAAGGAGAGAGAAGAGAAAAGACCTCATCAAAAATGAGGTCAACATGCACCTGTAATAATTTCACCAAATTGGAAAAAACCTTTTGAATTAATGTGTGATGCTAGTGATTATGCTATTGGTGCTGTTTTAGGTCAGAAATATGATAAAATTTTCAAAATAATTTATTATGCCAGTAAAACTCTTAATGAAGCTCAAATTAATTATACCACTACTGAGAAAGAGTTATTAGCTATAGTATTTGCCTTTGATAAATTTCAATCATATTTAATTGGAACTAAATGTGTGGTGCATACTGATCATTATGCTATTAAATATTTAATGATGAAAAATGATGCAAAACCAAGACTGATAAGATGGATTCTTCTTTTGCAAGAATTTGATTTTGAGATAGTAGATAGGAAGGGTTCTAATAATCAAATTGCTGATCATTTGTTCAGGCTTGAAATTGAAAAATCACTTTATGATATTGAAGAAATTAATAAACACTTTCCTGATTAAAAACTGTTCACTGTTAATGAATGGTGTGTTCCGTGGTATGTAGACATAGTAAACTTTATTGTTAGTAATATTATACCCTATGGTTTGACATACCAAGAAAAGAAGAATTTTCTGTCTAATGCTAAGACTTATTTTTGGGATGACCCATTTTTATTTAAACAAAGAAACGATCTTATAATTCGAAGATGTGTATCTTTGGAAGAGACTTATGAAATTATTCAAAATGTCATGATTCTGATTATGGGAGAAATTTTGGAAGTGATAAAACTGCATATAGAATATAACAATCAGGATTTTATTAGCCTACAATTTTTAAGGATGTGAATGTTTATATTAAAAATTGTGATAGATGTCAGCGTGTAGGCAATATTTACAGAAGAAATGAGATGCCCCTCAATTATATGTTGGAAGTTGAAATATTTGATGTTTGCGGACTAGATTTTATGGGACCATTTACACCATCTTTCGGAAATGTTTATATTTTGATGGCAGTAGACTATGTTTCCAAATGGATTGAAGCTATTTCTTTACCTCGATGTGATGCTTAAAGTGTTGCAAACTTTTTAGAAAAGAATATATTTTGCAAATTTAGAATACCAAAAGTAATCATAACTGATGGGGGAAGTCATTTTAGAAATGCGATTATTGAGAAGTTAGCAAAGAGATATCATATTAATCATCGCATTGCTACTGCTTATCATCTACAGACAAATGGTTTGGTTGAATTATCCAATCTTGAAATTAAAAGAATATTGAAAAAAACTGTTAATCCAAATAGAAAGGATTGGTCAATCAAACTAGATTATGCTTTGTGGGTCTATAGGAATGCTTACAGAACACCTATAGGAATGTCCCCATATAGGCTGATTATTGGAAAAGCTTGTCATTTACCTTTTGAACTTAAGCATAAAGCATTGGGCTATTAATGAGTTCAACTGTAATTTGAAAGATGCTGCTGAAAAGAGATTATTGCAATTGAATGAGCTTGAAGAAATAAGGAGTGAATCTTATGAAAATGCTAAGATTTATAAGGAAAAGATGAAGTTATGGCATGATCGGAAAATTCTTACTAAAAATCTTGTACCAGGACAAAACGTTTTACTGTATATTGCTTGATTGAGAATATTTCTGGAAAACTTAAGTCCAGGTGGATGAGTCCATTTATTGTGATAAAAGTTTATTCTTATGGAGCTGTAGATATTCAAAATCCTAAGACTGGAAAAATATTTAAAGTTAACGGACATAGACTTAATACATATCTTTCAGTCAATAAATATAAATCTGATAATAATTTGATGTTAGGTCACTCAGAATGAGTTACGGTATGTCAGACCGAAGACGTTAAAACAAGCGCTTTATGGGAGGCAACCCATAATTATCGGTGTGCTTTGCTTTATGTTTGTTTTGTGTTCTTTGTTTGCTTTGTATGGTTTGTTCTTATGTTTTAATGGTAGTATTTTGGAGTTTTTAAACCATAGTAGAGTTTATTTGACCTTAATTGATGATTTAGAGAAGTCAGAATGAAAATTTGGACACTTAGCAGACCTGTGCTAGATTTAGCACTGGCGGCTAAGCACCGACTAGTTGGTGCTTAGGCGCGAGAGTTACAAAAAAACATGAAGAATGAGATTCTAGAAGCCTAGATCGCGGGGGAGTAGTTTTGGAAGTTATTTTGGAGTTTTAAAACATCATGGGGCAGTTTTAGCACTTCCCAAGTCTATAAAAAAGACCTGATTTAAGAGAAACACTTGCCCCAAGTCCTATTTTCATTTCCGAGTCTTAAGAAGAGAGTTTTGAGTGCATCATGTCTTCCTGGGAGAATGAGATGAAGAAGAAGCAAGATTCTGACAAGAGTAAGTTCATTGGTGATAGTGCTAAAGAGTTATTCATTGGATTTGTCGCTGTTAGCATTCAAAGGATTGCAGAAATAATTGCAAAAATTGAAGCCCGAGTGACTTCAATGGAAGCAAAGATCAATGAAAGTAACTTGCAGTTGGAGCACGTGGGATGGCAACTCAAGATGCTATTCAGCCATTCAAGGTACGTGGAAGAAGCGGATAAAGCGATGTTTCTAAAGAACAAATGGATTAAAGAAGAAGATGTAAGAATGAACAATTATCGCCCGTTCTATCAAATTTATATTCCAGAAGGGTCAAATGAGAATAATAGTGGTCTAGGATATAATCCGCCTAATGGAGAATGGAATTAAGAGTGCTTTGTTCTTATTTTTTTAGTGTTCTTATGTGTTATGTTTAGTGATCATGTGTGTTATGTATGGTTTGTTTAGTGTTTATATTTAAGTATCAACTAAACCTGATGATGTGATGGTTACATCCTAGAGATGTATACTTATCAGTTTGATATTAAAGTCTCTTGTATTTAGAGAATTTCATCCTTTATGTATACATAGTCATTTAGTGCATATACCTTAATTGTAAATATTTGGGTACTGGCGGCTAAGCGCTAGAGTGCCGGCGCTTAGGCGCCAGATTTCACTGCTAAGTGGCGAGGGTTCGCGCTTAGGCGCCAGTTCACGAAAATTGGTTTCCAGTAGTTAAAAACCCGAAAATTGCCATTTTTAAACCACCCCATCGTCTTCAACCTTCAATTTATCGTGAAAGAGGAGCCTAGGGCATCATATTGTCGATCATCTAAGAGCCGATCTCAACAAAAATTGTTAGATTTTGATTCCTTGATGTAAGAGCACTACTCCTAAGTAAAATTTTTTTTATTTTCACCATGTATTTTGAGTACATTTTGGAAAATCTTAAAATCACTATTCTTGGTGAAAATTTGAGGAAAAACTTGAGAAATTGCTTGGATTTAGTAAAAATATCTTTTGGAAGATAATTTAGCAAGTTTAGTTTGATTTTGGAATTTATGGTTAATCTTTTGTGAATTTTTAGAAATGGCTCCAAAGTCAAAGCGTGCACGAGAAAAGACAAGATTTGATTCTGAAAAATTTGTTAGTATGAGGGCTGAGGAACGATATGTCAATTCATTGCAGTCACGTAAGTTGATTCCTGAGCGTGTGTTTAGTAAACCAAGAGAGGTGATTGAAGATATGATTGCTAAAAGGAACTGGGAGAATTACTGTTGCTTTTCCGCTGTTGCTATTGTTTCTGTGGTCAGAGAATTTTATGCAAATTTGCCTACTGCAGAAGAGAATCAAGCGATGGATAGAAGCCATGAGGTCAACTTTTCTTCTGGGGCAATCAATACTTTTTATGGACTACCTCCTGACATGTTTTGTTTTTATTCTAACTATCATCCTACAGAAGGAGAATTAGATGAGATCATGGAATTTCTGACTGATGGAAGAGGATTATGGAAAATTACAAATGAAAGAAGTGAACTTTCCTGCTTCCAAATTGAATGTCATTTCTAAGGCGTGGCATTATTTTATCTCATCTAAATTGTTACCTTCGAGTCATACTAGTGAAGTAACGAGAGAAAGAGCTGTGTTGAACCATTGCATTTAGCAAGAGAAGCCTATTGACATTGGAGGTATAATTTATGATTATATTTTAAACTGTGCTAGATCAACCACTACTGCATGTATGGGATTTCTTTCCTTGATTAATTCATTATGTGAACGATCTGAGTGAAGTTTGAAACCTGGGAAAAGGTACTTCAGCCATTAAGACCAATTACCAGTGTCAACGTTGGTGCTTACACTGTACATTCAGAGTTTGGTTGGAGAAAAGGATTTGGTAGGGCTTCTACTGCTTCTACTTCTGCTGCATCTACTTCTCGTGCTACTACTTCACATGCTTCATCATCAACAAATTTTGAAAAAAGTGAGTCTTACTCGAGAGCATTTGAAATATATGGATGGTAAGATGGATAATGTGGAAAGATATATTGTGAAACATGATGAGTATGAGGAGAGTTATCAGCAATATGTGGATAGACTGATTAGAGGAGATTAGAGTGTTGAGATGCCCCCTCATCCATTCTACATACCTTATGTGACATCTAGGGATTGGAACGAGCAAGAAGATGATGAGGATGATGAGTAGATTAGTGTTATTTGTTTTTGTTGTAGTGTTGTCGTTGATGTACTGATGTGTGCTTTGTTATGATAAAAATTTCAAATTAACCTATGTTCTTTATAGAACTAAGTAAGGGTAAAGAACACATTTGCTTCTATCTTTCACAACAAATTTAGATACTTCCACAACAATAATTTAATAATTATTACTACTTCATAAAAGGAAAGAAAAAGATATTATAGTTAATAGTGTTTTATATACAGTGTTATTAGTTATTATAATTTTAATTTCTTGCATAACATTTTATTAAGGAAATTTCAAAAGACAAAATCAACTTTCAAAACTTTTCAAAATCAAGACATACTTTCAAAAGCCATGAAAAAAAGTAAAAAAATAATTTTCTAATTCCTTTAAAGATTTTAAAATTTTCCCTGTGGGTTCGATATCTTGGGGCTTAATCAGAAAGACCTATATTACTTGATAAACGATACGTATACTTGCGTAGTATTCCATATTATAAAATCATAATTTTCATATCTAAATCATCAACACATATATATATTTGGTGTGGAGTCAAGTTTTTGGCGCACATATATTTATTTGGACTCAACTTGTAGGATATGTGGAAAAGCAAAGTAAGGAATCAGTCGATTATGTACCGATCCTAGAATGTGTGACTTGTAGGAAAATGCAAAAATTGTATGGAAATGTATGACTTGTGGGATATGCGGAAATTGTAGGGAAATGTATGACTTGTAGGATATGCAGAAATTGTATGGAAATGTATGACTTGTAGAAAATGCTGAAATTATATGAAAATGTATGACTTGTAGGAAATATGATAATTGTATGAGATTGTGTGACTTGTAGGAAACACAAAAATTGTATGGAATTGTATGACTTGTAGGATATGAGGAAAAGCAAAGTAAGGAATCAGACGATAACATACCAATCCTAGAATGTGTGACTTGTAGGACAATGCAGAAATTGTATGGAATTGTATGACTTATAGGATATGCAGAAATTTTAGGGAAATGTATGACTTGTAGGATATGCAGAAATTGTATGGAAATGTATGACTTGTAGAATATGCGGAAAAGTAGAGTAAGAAATCGGACGATCACGTACCGATCCTAGAATGTGTGACTTGTAGGAAATGCAGAAATTGTATGGAAATGTATGACTTGTAGGATATGCAGAAATAGTATGAAAATGTATGACTTGTAGGAAATGCGGAAATTTTAGGGAAATGTATGACTTGTAGGAAATGCAAAAATTGTAAGGAAATGTATGACTTGTAGGAAATGCAGAAATTGTAGGTAAATGTATGACTTGTAGGATATGCGGAAATTGTAGGGAAATGTGTGACTTGTAGAATATGCGGAAATTGTATGGAAATTATAACTTGTAGAAAATGGAGAAATTGTATGGAAATGTATGACTTGTAGGAAATGCGAAAATTGTATGGAAATGTAGGAAAGTGTAATCAATCTTGGTGGAATTTGAGTAGAGATCATGCAACTTGTGCAAGAGGTAAGGAAACTTGTAGGATTCCTTGAATTTGAATGGACTTGAAATCTGTGATGATGTGTGAAATATGAGAAATTTTGAAGCGTTCTATTCGGAATGTAGAAGTTTCAGAACGAACGAGAGGCGTAGAATTTTGAAGAGAGAACTTAAGTTTCGAGTTTGTTTAAGTTTTCTTAATTTGAATTTTATTTTTCTTTTCGTTGATGTGTTTCACTTTGATTTATTCGTTGATATTTTAATTTCAATTTTCTTTTGTTTAATTCATTCACGAGAGTGTCTTTTAACTTTGATTCATGTTATAATTTCATGTACATGTCCGTTTAATATTATTTGTATAGTTCTTTGTTGGCTTTAATTTGGGATCCAAGTATGGCCCAGCGGCTTATTCACCATCACGCACAAAGGAGACATTTTGAAAACAAAAATCTTCATTCATTTCGCTGAGGAAATATTTTGGTACAGCTGATCAAATGCTGATAAGTATCACAAAAACTGATTAGGTACAGATCTCTGCATGTAGTAAGTTGAAATGTCCATCTAATTGAAGACGGAGTAATAGTAACTGTTGTAAACTGATGTAGAAACTGGTGAAAATTTGTGGATGTCTGTTATGTCATCCTGTGGACAAGCCAACCTCCCAAAGGCTACGCTCCAAAACAAAAGTTCCCTCGTGATCACCCTGGCGGTAGCTTTCTAGCTCTGGATCTGGTTCGTAGTAAAATGGTGTCTTTTCTTCCTCCATCTGTCTGAATGTGACTGAAACTCTTGGTCCCCGAACCCCTGGGATGCAATGCTTGGCTAGGTCCGCTCCGTTTCCCTAAAGCACCAAAACTGATCCAATTGGTAGGGCGATCTTCACTGTGCCTTTGAATTCTCCTGCTCCAACGATCTTTATCTCTCAACCAAACAAAATGTCTCATTCACCGATGAATGAAACTGTTCAGAATGGTTTGACAAAGTTATGGTGATCGATATGAGGTGGGATGCAGTCCCCACCTCATAAATATTTATGATGCAGCTGTTGGGAATACAGTCTACCGGCAGAATTTGCCATTCAATCATCCTTTTGATCATCAATTTAATCTCTGACGACATTTCATCCACCGCATCATGCTGTAAGATCCTTGTGGGATTGCCTTGTCTGTCTTTTGCGATGTTGTAGCAGCAGCCACACTGTATCGTGACTCTGCCTTTGCCTCTTTTCCATTTCCTGGGTTCCGAATAAGTCTTTCTTTTCAAAAATCCTTCCCTGCCCCTATCTTGGAGAGTCCAAACACAGGCCAGGATCTTTTGCTCATCTTTCTTTGAGAATACATTCGTGTATAACTCTAGGCCTTCCAAAATGTTAACTACTTTTCCCTGGATGATGTCATAGTGCTGGAATGTGTCTTTTCTAACCTTTCTAATCTTTATCATAATGTAATCTGGTATCGGCGGTGGCGATGGTTGCAGGACATACGATGGTATGTAGGGCTCGACGTCAGGTTGCTTTCCCAGCTGCTCCTCAGTGTAGTGGCGGCATATGCTTCATAAGTCCCATATTCCTCCAGTCATAGCACATTGCAGTCTTGGCATACTGAGAATGCCCCTGTAGTAGTCAACTGTTGAGGGAAGTCCGAGTTGCACGTCGTGCATCCTGTGAAAATTTTCTCCATCAAGTCCTGTATTGGCTCTCGTACTTCTACGATCTTCGGTTCTGTGTCAGTCCTTGGCAGACTTTCTTCTATCTCTTTCATCTCAGGCTCGTAGGGAGCTTCCTCTGGAACTGGGGGCAACTCAGTGGCTAACTGTTGGGTCTGCCTCCTCTCCATCCTATCTAAAAGATGGTGTTTGTGGCGATTAGCATTCCTTCTCTTAGTACGTCCTAATGGCGTATCCGAGTGGTGATCATGGATGAAAGTTGACTGTGTCTGCTGTCAAGAAAGTGTGAAACGACAAATCCTTCAGTACCACCGTACCCTGAGGACTGTTCTTCTTTCTAAAGTGCGAGGTTTAAGCCGCTCTTAGAAGCAAATTCCGTCTTGCGTCCTGACATTTCCTGCACAAGAGTGATAGGAGAAATGTCAGTGGTTGGTATTTTGCGTGAACAAGAACAATATCAAAATTTATTTTAATGAGTTTTAGATTATGTGATTCCAAATTATGTCAATGTGATTATGTTATTTAGTGTAATCCCATGGAATTTAGATTAAAAAAAAATTTCACATGAATGTTTTGTGGAAGGAGATTTTATTTTGTTTTATTTTAAATTTATTACAAAATTTTTTAACCCAGTCACAGATACGGGCCACATAGCTCCATCAGAACAAAAGTGCTTCTTTAACACGTTCACGTTGCGTAGTATCTCTTTAGGTATCATCCATTTATTGGCAACATAGGCCTTTCCCCTTGATAATCCACCAACTGGTAAGCTCCTCCGGAGTAAACTTCCTCCACAACAAATGGTCCTTCCCATGTTGGTTCGATTTTCCCACTTATCTTGCGATGTGCAAGAATAGGTCTTCTGAGTACGAGTACGAGGTCACAAACTTTGAACGATCTCGGGCGGAACAATTTGTCGTGGGCCTGGATCATCCTTGCTTGATAGAGTTCCAAATTATATTGTGTGAGTAATATCTACCCTTCGAGGTTTTTCAATTCTACTAGTCGGAGCCTGGCATTGTCTTCTGTAGTGATTTGATCTACCTCTAAGTGATGGTAGTTGTACTTCCCATGGCATGACTGTCTCAGACCCGTAGACAAGAGAATAGGGTGTAGACCGTGTCGGAGTTCTAACTGTCGTCCTGTAAGCCCAGAGCGCTTCTAGTAACTTCTCGTGCCATTGTCTTTTGTTGTCATTGAGCGTTTTCTTCAAAATCTGTACCAGTGTTTTGTTGAATGCTTCTGCTAGTCCGTTAGCTTTGGGGTAGTAATTGTAGAGAACCTCCAATATATCCTGTGATGTTTGATGAAATTATTGATTTTGGTGCTCTTAAAGGCGGACCCATTATCGGACATGATTTTTCATGGCACACCAAATCGGTAGACAACTCGCTCCTTGAAGAACTATAGAACTTGTTGTGCTGTGACCTGTCGTAACAGAACGGCATCTGCTCATTTCGAAAAGTCATCTGTAGCGGTGAGAATGAACCTGTGTCCTTTAGAAGAAGGTGGGTCTATCAGACCCACTATGTCTGTACCCCAACACTTGAATGGCCACGATGCAATCATGGGGTGTAGAACATTCGGAGGTTGGTGCTGGACCACACCATATAGTTGACATTGATGACATTTCTTAGCTGTGTCCATGCATTCTGTCATCATTGCGGGCTAGTAGTATCCGTATCTCTTGATTTTCATTTTCATTTTCTGTCCTGACTGGTGTGCTCCACACAATCCGTTGTGAACCTCTTTGATGATATTCTGTGCTTCTGCTTTGCCGAGACACCTAAGCCAGATCTGGTCGAAGGATCTTCTGTACAGAACATTGTTAATTAACGTGTATGACATTGCTCTTTTCTGTATCTTCTGCGTTGTGGACTTATCTTTTGGTAACTTTCCAGTCTGTAAATATTCTATTATCGGCTGACGCCAATCTGACGTGTCATCTGTTACTGTAGCTGCTAGTCTTTCATTTCCCAGTTTGTGTAAAGTGTCGAGGTATATCTGTGAGAGAACCTAGCATCCTCGTATAGTGATATCTATAGAATCCTCCAGCGGACATGTAAAATCTTTAGCCATATTACTTAAAGCATCTGTGTAAGCGTTATATTCTCTGGGAATTCTATAGAATGTTACCCTGGGGATTCGCTCCAGGAGTTTCATTGCATATGTGTGGTCATCCACTAATCTTGGATTCAGAATCCTGTACTGTCCTGCCACTTGCTGGATGACGAGTACGTGAGTCGCCATAAACGACAACGTCAATTATGTCCATTAAAATTGCCAACTACAAACCTGTAATCAAGACTTCGTACTCTGCTTCATTGTTGGTGTATGGTTTTGTTAGATGGTAGGAGAAACTTAGTATTTCTTGATCTGGTGTCATGAAGATCAGACCAATACCTGCCCTGCCTGGTATCACTGTATGCTGTCCCTTATCTTTTCTGGCTAAAGAAGCACTGTCGAAGTACATTTCCCAACATCGTGTATTCGGTTCCTCTACTTGTAGTATTCGCTCGTCTGGTAGTTCGTCATCAAGCGGAGACCCAGCTGGTAGTGGGTGCGCAGCGAGGAAATTTGCTAAAATCTGCCCTTTTATAGCACGAAGGGAACGGAAGTTATGTCAAATTGTAATAGTATCATCGACCATCTTGCAAGTCATCCGGAAGGAATAGGTCAGGTCATCAAATGTTGCAATGGATTAACTTTTGAAATCAGGTTTACCTTATGAGATAACGTGTAATTTCTAAGCTTCTGAGCGAAAAAAACTAAAGCTAGACAATGCTTCTCAATAGTAGCATACTTTATTTCTGTCGGTATCAGACGTCGACTCATGTAGTAGAGTGAGTTTTCCTTACCCTCATCATTGACTTATGTAAGGAGAGCTCCGATGGAGTCATCTAAGGCCGTGGTATAAAGTATCAACGGTCTACCTTGTATAGGGACTGCCAGAATGGGTGGTGTCATAAGATATAGTTTAATATCTTCAAAGGCCTATTGGCATTGTTCTTCCCAATTAAATTTGGCATCCTTTTTAGTTAAAGCTGAGAAAGGCCGACACCTCCCCGACAGATTAGATATAAAGCGTCTTAGGTATGCCATTTTTCCTTGAAAAGAATGTAGTTGTTTCAAGGTTTTAGGTGGAGGCATTTTTAAGATGGCTTTAATCTTCTCTGGGTCGATTTCGATTCCCCGATGACAGACAACGAACCCTAGAAATTTCTCAGAGGTAACACCGAAAATGCATTTTAAGGAATTCATTTTAAAATTGTATTGCCGTAATTATTTGAACATGATCCTTAAATCACATAGGTGGTCTCCCTTTACTTAGCTGTTGATGACCAAATCATCCACGTAGCATTCCACTTAGTTATGGATGAGGTCATCAAAGATTCTTGTCATTGCCCGTGGTAGGTTGCACCGGCGTTCTTCAGGCCAAATGACATTACGGTGTAGCAGTAAATTCCAATCGGCGTTCTGAAAGCTGTAAGAGTTGCATCTCTCGAAGCCATCTTGATTTGATTGTATCCCGAAGATCCATCCATAAAAGAGAAGATCTCGTGCGACAACGCAATGTCTACCATCAATTCAGGTATTGGTAACGGGAATTCATCTTTTGGACATGCTTTGTTTAAATCTCTGAAGTCGATGCATACCCATATTTGTCCATTTTTCTTCTTAACTGGTATGACGTTGGCTAACCATTTCAGATACTGCTCTTCTTTAACGAAATTAGCGTCCATTAATTTCTTTATTTCTGTCGTAACTTTTTATTCTATATCAAGACGCATTCTTCGAGGTGCTTGTTTTACTGGTGTCATATTTTTATCCATCCCCAAGCGGTGTAGTGTGACCTCTGAGATAGTCCTGGAATATCATCGTAAGTCAAAGCGAATTAATCTTTGTATTCCGTCAATAATTTGATCAAGTTTGTAACCTCTTATTTGTTAAGTAGAGAACTTATGAAAGTTGGTTACGGCTGCTCCTCAGTTCCGAGATTAATTTCTTTAAGTTCATCCATCGTTGTCTTAATTTCTTCTTCAAACTCTGGCGGAGCATCATCGACTGTAGAATCTTCAAAATCTTCTTGTATGTCGAATCAACTTTCGTCTGACTGGCTAGTAACAACCATGCAAAATCCTAAATCATCGACTGGTCCTACTGTTCCAAAGACGAGACCTTCATTTGAATTGAGTTTCTGTCTTTATGTATTCCATAATTTTTCAAAAAGCTGTAACTTATCTTTCGAAATTTGTTTTTGTATACGTCCTTGTTGAATTAAATTTTGTACACAAGGTGAAAAGTAACCAAAAGGTAATTCCATTAATTAATTATCATTTTCTTCCAGGTTTACAACAGGTGTAGTGGTAGAAAAAGAAGCTCTGTAGAATTTGATTTGTTTGATCCCACCATTATGAATTTCCTTGACCTCCAGACCCTCGACCTTTTGAGAATTGATCGGAGTCAAGGTCATGGCTTGAACATAATGGTTGATTCGATCATACATTGACTCGTATTCAGTTTTTATTGTTGTATCTTCTAAAGTGATCTCGAACTGAGGTTTCTTCTGGTTGACTATCATCATTTCTTTTTCTTTTTAGGAGCTGCTTTCCGAGTCGATATCGATTGTTGGTTTCATCCGTCCAACAAGCTGGTAAGTTCTTCCTCATCCACGTCCCCGGCCTCGATCTCGGATGCGTGAGCTAGAAGAACCTTCACCACCCCATGGTAAAGGGATGGTGAGAGATTGTTGATGCGGAGCAACATGGTTCTGTTCTTGCGGCTTTTTCGGGTCTGTGATTTTGTTTGTCACAACATCTCTAGAGAACACTATCTTCTTTGGAGAAGTGTAGTATGTAGCGTCCTCATGGATGCCTATTTCATGTATCGAGAATGGCTGTAAATCCCCTTTGATGCAATTTTCTTGTCTATTTTTGTATTATTTGATGCACTGATGTAGAGACGATGGAACCATGTTATGTTCGCGAAGCCACAATCGACCAAGTAGAGTGTTGAACAAAGTTTATGTGTCGATGATATGGAATTTTGCGGTTGTTACTAGATCTCCAACTTTCATCTATAGCGTAATCGATCCCAAGGCTCTTTCTCTTTTCTAATTGAAGCCTCTTAGCATCATCTTGCCATTAGAAAGTTCTCTAGCGTCGATGTCTAAGTATGCTAATGTCTGTAAACTCATTATATTGAGAGAAGCACCTAGATCAAGTAGAACTCTGAAGAGTACGTACTTGTCGATGTTGACGGAGATGTAGAGCGGTCGGTTATGATCGGTTGTACCAAATAGTAAGTCGTCGTCGATGAAGGTCACACCGAGTTGTTCTCCCAAAGCATAAACTACATCTGAGGATGAGCTGGCCAAGTGAGTTAAGCATATTTCTGGGTCGAGCAAAGCTCTAACCAAATTTTCCTTCATCTCCTTGGACAGGATCAGAGCGTCGTAGATGCTTAGCTTGGCTGGCAACTTCTTAAGATGTGCTAGTACATTGTAATTCGCTTTAATTGGGTTTCTATTTTCTTCTCGAACTTGTATCTCTTTCGCTGCTAGAGGCGGTTGCTCTTGAGTAATAACTTATTTTTCTTTATCTATTGGTGATGTTCTTGGAGGTAATACTTTTCCACTTCAGAGGTTCACCTCTATAATTTCTTCCTCTATTGGACCCAGGGGCTTCTCTGGTATTATAATTGGTTTTTCTTGTATTGACTCTGTATCTGAACAATCCAGGTTGACTGGAGTTCCTTTACATTCTAGGATTGTTTCCTTATCCTTTGAAGGTTCGTAGCTGGTACTATCGATGTTTTCCTCTATGTTGAAGTTCTCATCAGAAGTTAATGTGATTTGAGGATCCGTTTGGGAATCAATTTTGAGGATAGATTGGTCACGATTAGTTACGTCATTAGTAGAAACAACCAAAACGTAACCGGAATCGAAAAAATGAGATTCAAAAGATCCCAGAAGGGCACAAAAATAATGGTACAGTGTCAGGGGTTTGAGGGATTTGACCCCCAAATTTGAAACAACCAATCTAACTGGGGTAGCCTCTATCCTACCCTTCGCGCTATCGTCCTTAGTTCCTCGCACAATATCCATCTTCCTCGATTTCAGTATTCGTGAAGACTCCCTGTCTCGGTCTTTGTCTTTGGCTATTCTGTTGGAGAACTCTGAACGACAACTTGCTTTGGGTCTGATCGAATATGATCCAAGGCTCTCTTGAGGTCGTCCCAGGTAGTACTCCATCCTCCTTCTCCAGTGTTGCGATCTAGCTGAGAGAGTGGTTCGACCGAGATTATATTTATAGAACCTCTTTCAGGTTCTTTTAAATATTCCTTCAGGATCGTGATATGCCCCTCTTTGTAGTTCTTCTCAAGCCAATCCTTGAAGACGAAGCATCCATCTATTGTGTGCCCGAGTAGTCTGTGATACAGACAGTAGTTGAGTTCATTGCTCTTACCGACTTCTTCTGGTTTCTTGGGCTTTGGCAGTTTGAACTCAGACTTCTTCATTAAGCTTCGGAACATCTTCGCCACGGCTTCATCTTTAAAGGAGTAATTTTTGTTCGGTCGTTCTGTTATCGTTTGGCAAGTATATGCTCTTGAATGTCCCTGCTGGGAAGACTGTTGTGGACGGGGCTGACCGTACAGCTGAGGTTGGATGCATTGTGGAGGATGCTGGATGTGCTGTTGGTTGTGCTGAGGAGACGGCTGACTGTATGGCTGACTGTACTGAGAAGGCAGTTGACTGTATAGCTCACTGTACTGAGAAGACGGTCGACTGTACTGAGAAGACGGTTCTATTTGAATCCTCATTAGCTGCCTACCTTTGTCGACTATCGCTACCATACCTGACTTTTTTTCAAAATCCTTGACCAGTCTTGACTTCTCAATTTTCTTTCTAGGCTCCATGTGCTTGAGTTCTTCTTGAAGACTGCTCGCCTTACTGAGTAGCTTCTCAAAGGATTTGATGTTCAAACCTTTGAGCATGAAGGCCACCATACCGTGGATACTTTTGAGGAGAATCTCGATTGCATGCTACTCCTGTAGTTGAGGTTCCAATTTCATGCTCAGGTTTCTCCATCTGAGAATGTAGTCAACCAAGGACTCGTGGGGCTTCTGCCGCTCTACTATGAGATCTCCAATGGTGATGTGGTGTTGCATGCCGGTGAATCTTTTGACGAAAAAGCTCTCCATTTCAGCAAACGTCCTCACCGATCCATTGGGAAGTTCTGCATACTAATCAAAGGCTTTCCCTAACAGACTGCTGACGAACTGTCTGAAAAGCAGTGCTTCACTCCCTCTTGTGTTGCAACAACTAGCCCTGAAGTGAGCGGTGTGTTGACGAGGGTTTTTGGTGCCATTGAACATTTTGAAGGTCGGTGATATGAAGCCCGTAGGGTAAGGCACGACATCGAACTCTTCCGGGTAAGGTCTACCTTTAAAAATTGATGCACCACCTTTTGATTGAGCTAATACCTCCAAAACCTTCTACTCGATAATCTGATCAACATCTTTCTCTGGGGGAACCAGTGTTGGGTTCTTCTTTGGTTGTTCTTCTTTTGTTGTTCTCCTCCGCTGGCAGAGGAAACTTCTCTTCTTTCATTTGTAATGTTTATAATTTCTGGTTGATTGATTTCCAGAGATGCTGTGGGTCATGACTGTGTATGTTCATGTATCGTAGTCATTGCTGTCATGGCGGCAGTCACCTCTTCCATTTGTTTCTCTAGTTGGCATATTCGTTCATCCCAGGTCTGGATGGCTCTCTGGTATTCCTCAGTGGTATTCCCCTCGGTAGCAGGAGTTTCACGCGCAGCTGAGGTGTCCCTAGTTTCCGTCACGTTAATTTCCATGAACTCTTCTTCTTCCATGTAATATGACAGATGGAGATCCTCGTCATCGACCTTCAATCCTCGCTCCTTAGCTAAGTCTGAAATCTCTTAATGAAGTTTCTGAATTTTATCTTCCAATTATCCTCTTTCTTCTATTGACTCTAAAGCAACAGTAGTGACTCCGATGGGAATGTATGACTCATGTTCTGTATTGTGGTCGACGGACTTTTTTGACTGTACTATCGTAGAAACCTTTGGTATCCACACCTTTCTTTTTGAACCTAATGTTTTTGGGGCAAGGTGCCTCGGTAAGGACATCGAGACAGCAAGAGGAGGTGTGCTCCCTAGGCTATAGACCAAGTGTGGAGGATTGCAATCCTATTCCATTCTCTTCTAATGGATATTTCCGTTTACTTGTGACAAGTGGTACTCTCGGGCCCAACTGAGACTTCACCTGTTCTACGCCTTACGGGCACTTAAGCGGTAGCAGCGGTATCTGTATTGGAGGTATTGGTAATGCGTTCTCCCAGACGGAATCTCACTGGGACACGGGCTGATGCTATCTCAGACATAACTTTTCTCAAAATTTCCTTCCTCATCTTGGGGGACACTGCACATCCTGTTCACTTGAGTAGTTCAAAAATGAAACATCCCTCTCTTTCTGTGAGTCTATGAACCATGGCACGGACTTGAGTGATAACTGAGGGTTCTTTAAGCTCACCCCGTCTATGGGTAAGTGGTAGAACATAGCAGCAATTTGGTGAAGGTTTTCATTTTCGGTGGTATACATTAACAGATTAAACCTACTTCCTCGGAGGAGAGGAGCGGCTTCAGGCACAACGAGTTCCTCCTGAAGAGGAATGTCATATGTAAGCATCTTATAGGTTTTATTGAAGAAGATTCAAATTTCGTTCAAGAAAGTTTTGAAGTTTTTGGACATGACATAAAAAGATAAATCTCTTTTTTCCATCAATTGAGAAACCTCCTAAACATGAATTGAAGTTACTTCCTAAGCATTTAAAATATTTCTTTTTAGGTGATTCCTCAACATTGTCAGTTTTAAATTTTTTTGAACTTAACTTCAGAAGAAGGAGAGTGTCTGTTGAAAAATTTGAAGAAATATAAGAAATTCATTGGATAGGTAGTTGTTGATATTAAAGGAATCAATCCTTCACTTTGTATTCATAGAGTCCTGATGGAAGAAAATTGCAAACCCAATGCTGATCCTCAAAGGAGATTAAATCCCATTATGAAAGAAGTTCTTAAGAAAGAGATTTTAAAGTGGTTAGATTCTGGGATTATCTATCCTATTTCAGATAGTTCATGGGTTAATCCAATACACTGTGTTCCTAAGAAAAGATGAGTTACTGCAACTGTTAATGAAAAGAATGAACTAATACCATCAAGACAAGTTACATGATGACGAATATGCATTGATTATAAAAAATAAACATTTCCACGAGGAAAGATCATTCTGGATCAAATGCTGGCTAGACTAGCTCGGCATAAATACTTTTTTTTCGGGATGGATATACGGGTTAGCACCAAATGCAAACCTTAGGATCAAGAAAAAATAATGTTTACCAGTCCTTAATGTACTTTTTCTTTTAAAAGAATGCTGATTGGTTTATGTAATGCCACTGCTACATTTCAAAGATGTATGATGGCTATTTAGTGTGATTTAATTTTAAAAAAATTGAAGCTTTATGATGATTTTTCAGTATTTGGAACTTCATTTGAATTGTGTATAGAACATTTATCATGAGTTCTTAAACGTTGTGAAGAAATAAACATAGTCTTTAATAGGGAAAGTGTCAGTTTATGGTAGGAGAAGGAATTGTTTTAGGACATCACATTTCAAAGAAAGGTATGGAAGTAGATCATGCTAAAATTCACGTGATCGCTATTTTACCTCATCCAACAAGTGTGAGGGAAATTAGAAGTTTTTTAGGACATGCTGGATTTTATTAGTGATATATTAAAGTTTTTTTCAAAAATTGCTAAGCCACTATGGCATTTTCTTAAGAAAGATCTGATTTTTAATTTTAACAAGGATTGCCAAAATACTTTTGAATTTTAAAAAGAAAAGTTAATCACTGCACCAGTTATTGTTTCACTGGATTGGAAAAAAATATTTAAATTAATTTGTGATGCTAGTGATTATGCTATTGGAGCTGTTTTGGGATTAAAATATGATAAATTTTCAAAGTAATTTATTATGCTAGTAAAACTCTTAATGAACCTCAAATTATTTATAGAAAGCGTTATTAGCAATAGCATTTGCCTTTGAAAAGTTCAAATCATATTTAATTGGAACTAAATGTGTGGTGCATACAGATCATTATGCTATTATGTATTTAACGAAAGAGAAGGATGCAAAACCAAGACTAATAAGGTGGATTCTTCTTTTTTAAGAATTTGATTTTGAAATAGTAGATAGAAAGGGAGCTGATAATCAAATTGGTGATCATCTATCCATTCTTATCTCTGAGAAATCAATTTTTTTCTGAAGAAGAAATGAATGAAAAATTTCTAGATGAAAATTTGTTCAATATTAATGAATGGCATTTTCCATGGTATACAGATATTGTTAGTAACATTTTATTTTATGGTCTGACACACCAACAAAAAAGGAAATTTTTATCTGAAGCCAAGACTTATTTTCGGGACGACCCATTATTGTTAAAATAAGGGAAGAATTTAATTATTCGAAGATGTGTGCCTTTTGAGGATACTTTTGAAATTATGCAAAAAAAGTCAAGATTATGATTTTAGGGGACATTTTGGTGTTGATAAAACAACATATAAAATATTGCAATCTGGATTTTATAGTCATATTATCTTTAGAGATGTTAATTCTTATATTAAAAATTGCGATTAGTGTCAATTTGTAGGCAATATTTTTAGAAGAAATGAGATGCCCCGCAATTATGTTTTAGAAGTTGAAATATTTGACATTTGGAGATTAGATTTCATGGGACCATTTAAACCATCTTTCAAAAATTTATATACTGTTAGCAGTAGACTATGTGTCTAAGTGGATAGAAGTTATTTTTTTACCTCGATTTGATGCTCAAAGTGTTGCAAAGCTCTTAAAAACGAACATATTTTGTAGATTTGGAATGATGAGAGTTATCATAAATGATGGGGAAGTCATTTAAAAAATGTATTAATTGAAAACTTATTGAAGAAATATTGTATCGATCATCGAATTTATACTGCTTATCATCCTCAAACAAGTGTCTTGGCTGAGGTATCCAATCAAGAAATCAAGAGAATTCTAGAAAAATCTATTAATTCCAATAAAAATGGATTAATCAGTCAAACTTGATTTCGCTTCGTAGGCTTATAGGACTGCATACAGAACTCCTATAGGAATGTTACCATTCAAGTTAATTTATGGGAAACTTGTTATTTTTTAGTATAAAGCTTATTGGGCTATTAACAAATTTAACTAGAATTTGAAGGATGTTGGTAAAAAGAGATTATTACAATTAAATGAGCTGGAAGAGATAAGGAATGAGTCTTATGAAAATGCTAAGATTTATAAAGATGAGATGAAAAAATGGCGTGATTCGAAGATTCTTAATAAAAATTTTGAGTCAGGACAACAAGTTTTGCTTTATAATGCAAGATTAAGGTTATTTTCTTAAGTTCAGGCGGATGAGCCCATTTATTGTGGTAAAAGTTCATCCCTATAGAGCTGTAGATATTAAAGATCCTAAAGCCCTGAAAATTTTCAAAGTGATTGGTCATAGACTGAAACCCTATTTCTTAGGGGATCAGACTAAATTGAATGATTTTTTTAAGTTGGATCACCAAAAATAAGCTCTGGATACATCGAGCTGACGGCGTAAAACCAAGAGCTCTGTGGGAGGCAACCCATAAATTATCGGTGTGCTTTTATTTTGATTGTTGTTGTTATGGTTGTTTTTGTGAATTGTGGCAGTATTTTGAAATTTTGGTATAATTTTAAGGTTTTAAATGATGTCTTAGATATGTAAGAATGATTATTGGATGTTAAGCTAACCTATGCTTAACTGAGCACTGGAGCCTAAGTGCCCGAAACTGGCTCTTAAGCACCAGAGTTTTAAAAATGTGCCAAAATGATGTTTTAGAAAAATTAAAAGTGGAAAAGTTGCCTTGAATGTTATTTAGTGGTTTTTCAATGTGGAAGGTGGGTATAGGCTCTACTAAAGTTTATAAATAGTATGGAAATGAAAAGGGAAGTTGCCCCTTTCAAAATTTCCATTTGTGATTCTAAGTGAAGAAGATTTGAGTTGTAAGGAGTGATAAGATAGCAAAGATGTATTCTTGAGAGAATTAATTGAATAAAAATGATGAAGTCGTCAAGATGAAGTTCGTAAGTCAAAGTGCACAAGATTTATATAATGGATTCCTACCATTAGTATTGGAGGAATAGTGGAGAAGATTACATAAATTGAGGCTAATGTAGCATCAATTAAGGCAAAGGTAAATGAAACTAACGCACACTTAGCACACATTAGTTGGCAACTCAAAATGCAATTTATTCATTCAAGTTATATTAAAGTAGAAGACAAGGCGATGCATCTGAAAAACAAATGGATTGAAGAAGATTCTATCAAAGTTCCTAATCATCATTTGTTTTATCAAATCTCAGTGCCTAATGGTTCAGAAGGATTAACTTAAGGTCAAGCAAATATTCTAGGAGACTTTAAGAAGATACAAAAAGTCTTTTGGTTGAACCTTAGCTGATATAAAAGGAATTAGTCCTTCGATCTGTATGCACATAATTTTTAGGATGAAAAATATAAACCTAGAGCTGATTCGCAAAAGATACTGAATCTAATGATGAAAGAAGTAGTTAAAAAGGAAATTTTAAAATGGCTTGATGCTGGAATTATTTACCCAATTTCAGATAGCGCTTGGGTAAGTCCAATTCATTGTGTTCTTAAGAAGGGAGGAGTGACTATTGAAGTGAATGAACGAAATGAAATTATATCAACAAGTCAAATTAATGATTTGCAAATTTGTATTGACTATAGAAAATTAAATGTTGCCACCAGGAAAGATCACTTTCCTCTTCCTTTTCAAGATCAAATGTTGGATAGACTTGCTGGACATAAGTACTATTGTTTTTTGGATGGATATACTGGTTATCATCAAATACCTATTGCTCATAAGGATCAAGAGAAGACTACATTTACTAGCCCTTACGAAACTTTTGCTTTTTGAAGAATGTCCTTCGCAATATGTAATGCACCTGCAACGTTCTAAAGATGCATGATGTCTATTTTTAGTAATTTGATTGATAATGAAATATAAGTATTCATGGATGATTTTTCTATATACAGAACTTCATTTGACATATGTATGAATAATTTAGAAAACGTTTTGGTGCTTTGTGAGAAGACAAATTTAGTTCTGAATTAAGAAAAATGTCAATTTATGGTTGCAGGAAGAATTGTGCTTGGGCATAAAATTTTTAAACTTAGTATGGAGGTAGACCCTGAAAAAATTCAAGCTATTGAGAAATTACCACTTCCTACTACTATGAGAGGGGTAAGAAGTTTCTTAGGACATGCTGGATTTTACAGGTGTTATATTAAAGATTTTTCTAAAATTACTAAAATTTGTCCAAACTTTTAGAAAAAAATAAAAGATTTGATTTTAGTGCAGAATGTTTGAATGCCTTTGTACTATTTAAAGAAAAATTTATCACTGCCTCTATAATTGTTTCACCTGATTGGGAGAGACCATTTGAACTTACGTGTGATGTCAGTGATTATGCGATTAGAGTTGCTTTAGGGCAAAGGTATGTTAAAATGTTCAAGGTTATTTACTATGCTAGTAAAACTTTTAATGAAGCTCAGATTAATTATACCACTATTGAAAGAGAATTATTAGCTATAGTGTATGTCTTTGAAAAGTTTAGAACGTATCTGATTGGAATTAAATGCATAGTGCATACTAACCATTCAACTATCAAATAATTAATGCAAAAGAGGGATGCTAAACTAAGATTGATCAAATGGATACTTCTAATGCAAGAATTTGACTTTGTGATAGTTTATAGGAAAGGATCTCATAACCAAATTGCTGACCATCTGCCTTGACTAGAGTATTATCAATTATCTAAATTTGAGAAGGAAATTAAAGAAACATTCCCTGATGAGCAACTTTATTTAATTATGGAAAGGAATTTTCCTTGGTATGTTGTTATTATGAATTATATTGTAAGTGATATTGTACCACCTGATTTAACAAGCCAACAACAAAAGAAATTTAGATATGATGCTAAATTTTATTTTTAGGATGAGTGTCGGGCGTTTTTTATGTGTTTCATGTTTTAGGAGGAGTTGTCCAATAGAAGCTGTCGACCGCTGGAACCAAGATCTCGTCGCCCACTTTAGAAGGAAAACATTTAATTTAATTTATGTATAGATTTAGTTTAGGGAAAATATATGAAGTTGAAACTGGTATCATATCCCTAATAGTTCAAACAATCGAGCACTACACATTAAGATACACATCTATCTCAAAAGATAGGAACGTTGCTCAATAGTGCGGCTTAATTAAATAAACTAGAAAATCAATGACATCCGTTTGGTCTGCGAAACCTGTGTTTTGACTGAAAAATTCCCCTATCCAATATAGATGAATTAGATGGGGTTTATATTAATAATGAGTTCATTTATGTTTCTTGTAAGGGAAAACCCCTATAGTTAATTACTTCTTAGATGACCGAAGTCATATAAAAAAACTCTCGATTTAGATCATGAAATATAGTTTTATGAATTGACTTCCAAAGGATAGATCGGGATGAAACTAAAATTAATTGTCTCCCTTAGTTCTTCCTCCTTTAGGTTCCCACAACAAGTTTTCCGGAACTTGAAGCCACTCACTTATTGGATTCCGATTACCTCAATTTCAATGAAAATCGTAGCCTTTAGAAGTCAATTCCAGATCTATCCTATTATTTGGCTTTAATTTGAGACAATTAATTTTAGTTTCATCCCTCCAATTTTAACTAATTAGGGATTACATTCACTTGATATTGATCATGTGAATAGCTTGGAAGTTAGGAGGATTTATGTCATATCAGATATCAACCTCGGAAACCTAAAGCGAGTTGGGGCTTATATTACACTAAGTTTAAAGGCCCAAAGCCTACCTTGAAGTTCTATGGCTTGTTTTTTATTTCGAAGGAAGAGAGTGTTATTATAGATCCTTATTTACCCTCTCGAACATGTTCTTCCACGTCCTTGATCGTGCTGCCCACGGTGTATGCCCCGAGCTCCTTGTTGTTGCAGAATGTTTAGTATAAGAAGTGACAATCAGGGGGGTGAGAGAAGTGTCATGTTCTAGAAGGTTTAAAATTATGGTAGCTTAGTGTTTTAATTAAAACAAATGCACCGGTTAGAATCCCATGGTTCCCTCGTTTTGGCATCACCATTTTCGTCGGATTCACTTAGTCCAAATGAATTTGCTAAACTCAACTGAATGAGTTCTAAACTTTCATTTACATCGTGGGAAACCCCATTAGCAACACATAGGTTACCTCCTACATAGTTATTCTATGTCATCCAAGAGAGATTTTAATTTAGTTGAAGTTGCAAGTTTTTTTTGGTTGGTGATTATATTTTAAGTTGTTTAAACATGCGGGGTTAGATAATTTTTTCACAATTTAAGATATACGAGAAAGTAAAGTGAGAAAGCTACGCTAAATAGAAGTATATGTTGTGGAAAGTAAAGCAAGCAAGCTAAACTAAATAAGTGTATATGATCTGAAAAGTAAAGCAAGCAAATTAAACTAAACAGGTGTATATGCTCTGAAAAGTAAATCAAGCAAACTAAACTAAACAAGTGTATATGCTGAGGTGTATGTAAGAAAGGCAAAGTGTGATACTTGTGTATTAAACCAAGAGAATGACAATAGAAAACCAAAAGGTCGAAGAAGAATGTCCCGTAAAAAATCTGAAAAACATATCCGTGGGGTAAAACTTGTAGGAAAAAGAAAAGAAACTGTATGGTAAACCTATAACAATCCTATGGACAACTCGTAGGAAATTCGTAGAAAATCTGTAGAAAAATTTGTATAAAATTCATATGAAATTCATAGGAAATATGTAGAAAAGAATGTAGGAAAACCACAGAAATGGACTACAAGTTTGGGAGGACTGTAAGCACGATGGCATAGTGGACTCAAAGCTGTGTTGTATGTATCCCCACCTTAAGTCAGAACTACCAAACCGACAACCTATGGAAGGCAATTCTAACTCGACCTGAATAGTCAACCGTCGAACTTTGTAAGTTTTTCATTCATTTCAATTTGGATTGCATGCAAATGAAAACTTATGGAGAGGCTATTTTTTTGTAGGGTTGTTAGCCGTTAAATTTGCATGAGGGAGAAAGGGGGTTTTAGAATATAGTTTTATAAAATAGAATTTTAATTTAATTATATATATATATATATATATATATATATATATATATATATATATATATATAGATTTTTAAAAATAATATTTTAATTTTTGAAAAATATGAAATCAAACCAATCTCATATAAATGATAGTTTAAATATCAAGCATTTAACCATGAGACATGTATTTATATTGTAGAATAAGTACGTGGCTTGAGGTGAAACTTGATCAAATAAACAAAAGAATTTATGATATCCGTTTGATCTATGAATCAGTTTTGATTGAAAATTTCTCCTACATAATATGAAGGAATTAGATAGGGTTTATATTAGTTTGGGGTCTTTAAGTTTCCTATAAGGGCAATATCCTATAGTTAATTACATCTTAGATAACCGAAGTCACCTAAGAAAACTCTTGATATAGATTAGGAAACATTTATATTCATCACTTACAAGGGTAAGGTTTTCAACGAAAATGTGATAGTCAGAAGTTCAATAGGTGAATGGCTCATGTCTTGGAACATTTCTTTTTTATCATAATCCAAAGGAAAGAAGACTAGGGGAAGAACATAGATTCAAGAATAATCTTGATGTCTTCCCAAACTATCCTATAGTTTAGCTTTAAATCTTGGAAATGGATTTATTTAAATTTCAATCCTGCCAATTAATTATAGGGATTACATAATATCTAATTATGTAAATAACTTGGAAGATGAGAGGATTTATGTAGGAATCCTGTTAGCAACACGTGGGTTACCTCCTCCAAGGAATTCCCGATCATCCAACGAGACGGTTTAATTTAGTTATAGTTGTGGTTTTAGTTTTTATTTGTGATTAAATTTTTAGTTGTTTTATATTTTGAATGTTGTGGCGGTAAATTTTATCCTGATTTAACTTTAATTTTGATTTTGGTCTTAGTTTTATGGCTATCCTAAATATTTCAGTTTTCATGCAGGGTGGCATTATTGTTTAACATGCAAAGTCGCAAGAAAAGAAAAAACACTAGAGTGCAGGTAAGTAAATTGCATTATAATAAAAGCATACCTGGTAAGTCTTTTCGTCATCTACACCTGAAACTTTAGTATTCTTGCAATAAACATTTATATTTTCCGGGGATGTAAAACCCCATGGATAGGTTCGTCGCAGGCTTACAAAGTCTTAGGTCATAACCCGGTGAACTCCTATTCATTTGTTTGAAAGATATTTCATTTAATCGAAATAATAGGTCCAATTGTCCTGCAAGGTGTCCAGAAGATTTGTGAAAAGATCCAAGAGAGGCCCAGATATTTTACATTCCTTTTGACCTTTCTTGAGGTTCTTTCGGACTTATTATAGTTATTAAATGACTTATCTCTCTCATACCCTTATGCTCTCTAAACCAATGTTTTAATCATCGCGAAAGGAAGGGTAGTTATTACTTAGTGCTTTAGTTAAGAATTATGTGGGTGGACCTTTAGAGGTAAACTTGACTTATGGAAGAATTTACCAAATTTTTTATGGGCTTGTAATGTTTTAAGAGGTAGTTTAAAATTAATCATGTTTTCTATTCCTCATGTTAGTTAATTTTTTTGATGAATTTTAGTAATGCCACCATTTCCATCCAAAAAGTGAAAGTAGAGAGCATGGAATATTAAAACATGTGCTACTATCACCCAACAAGTGAAAGTGGAAAGCATGGAGTATTAAAGCATGTACTCCTATCATCCAACAATCAATAGTAGAAAGTATCTCATGGAGCAAAGGAACTTGCAAGATGAAAAATAATGTTAGGCAATAAAAAATCCTTCCATCTCCTTCCCCTTAAAGTTTCGGCCACCCCAAAAAGGTAGCAGAGAGAGCTATTAAACATTACATGTCTCAACAAAAATATTAAACCTCCAATCCAAAACCTTTGGCCATCCAAAAGAGAGTAAGAAAGCTCATAAAATAACATATGGAATATTAAAAACTTTAAGTCTCCTAAACATGAGTTTAGCCAACTAAAAGGTGCAAGGAAATGTACCTAAACTTCACGTGAAATAATGAAAATTTTAAGCCTCCCAAGCATGATTTTTAGCCATCAAAAAGAGAGTAAGAAAGCTCATAAAATAACATATGGAATAATTAAAAACTTTAAGCCTCCTAAACTTTACATGAAACAATGAAAATCTTAAGCCTCCCAAGCATGATCTTTAGCCATCAAAAAGAGAGTAAGAAAGCTCATAAAATAAAATATGGAATAATCAAATAATTTAAACCTCCTAAACAAGAGTTTAGCCAACCAAAGAGAAGTAAAAAGGCTTCAAAATTTCCACATGAAACAAGCCAAATATAATGCCCCTAAACATGAATTTTCAGCCAAGCAAAGAAAAGGCAAGAAAACTTCAAAATTTCACATAGAACCATCAAATTTTTAAGCATTCAAACGTGCATTTTTGGCCAAGTTAAAAAAAAGCAAGAAACTTCAAAATATCACATGGAACCATCCACTTTTTTAAGCATTCAAACATGCATTTTTGGTCAAGTAAAAAAAAAAAGTAAGAAACTTCAAAAGATCACATGAAACCATCCACTTTTTAGGCTTTTAAGCATGAAACAAAAATTCCATCAAAGTAAAGAGCAAACCGGCAATGATTTGAGGCAAGCAAGAAGATACAAATGAAAATCCGACAGCACCTCCCCCTTGTAAATTTTTGCCAACAAAAAAGAGGAAGATTAGGGTTGTTTTTATAGCTAAATGAGGAGGAAGAAGGAGAAGAACAAGCAGCCCAAAAACCATCATCACATCTATGCATAAAAAAAAATTATCCATGAGGTGTAGCCCTTAGGCTATGATGAAAGGGGATGGAGAAGAGTCAAATGGCAGTAAAGAAGTGACTACACCTTGCCAAGAAAGCTTATCTTGCTGCCATGGAAGGAATGAAGGCATGGAGAAGATCTCGTCCATGCTTAACACGCAAGAAAGGTGGACAAGGAGGTGGCTACAGTAGGGGAACATTGGGAGGAGAGGAAGAAAAGGGGGCAAGTCATGGGAAGTTTCGGCCAAGGTAAAGAGGGGCTCGACCCAGCTTGGTTCGCAAATTAGAGAGGGAGGGAGGGACAAATGGCTGCTAGGTTAGGCGCGTGTGTGTGTTAGGTTTAGAAATTTAGGTGTTAAAAAAGTAATTTTTAATTATTTGATGCAAATGCTCCAAGTTTCGAGCCGTTTTGTCGTGCATCGAACCACAATAAGCTATATATCCTTTCCAAGTAATTTTGACGTTTTATACACAACGGCTAAGTCTGTTTCGTGATCCAAGGTCATTTGGGTAACTTCGTCATCTAGCAAGTAAAAAAAATGTTAAATCTGAGGATTTTGATTTAAATCGGATTTGGGCTCAAATTGGCGGCAATTGTGTGTTGCATTTAGTTTGGGGATGTTTCTAAGGGTTTGCAATATTAATTGGGTAGAGATTGATTGACATTGGGTTCAATTTGGGTCAAATCGGGGCTTAGGTCAAAATTGGGGCATTTGGTTAAATTCAATAAAATTGGTCAAATGGGTCAAATTGATGGTTGCAAACTAAAATTGGGAATATTTGAAGGGTATTGGGAGTTTTTGGAAATTTTTATAATTTATGGAAGTTTTTGTTAGGAGGGGTATTTTGGTAATTTTGAGGGTTTTCTTGGAAAGTGGTCAAAAGGCTGAACTAAAAGATAGAGGCAGTTCTAAATGATATTTGGAGTCAAATGACAGTGTCCGGGGGGATTTCTAGTCAATGTGGAAGGTTTTATGAAGCACGGAGCGTTGTTTAAGTATCAGCTATTTTGGCCTCGAGCAGCCCACATGTAGCTCGGAAGTATGGCATGTTTACAGTTAAAATTTATCATTTGATAAGAGGAATATCCTTGAATGATTTTTGAGGATCATGGACAACTTTAAAAAAAACTTGAAATTTTGTGCTAAAGAAGGGCATTTTGGGGATTTTAGGAATTTTGGGGCTATATGGGAAATTTTGGCAAATTTTGGTGATTTTGGTCATTTTGAGTGGTGGGGAATATTTTGGAATGATTTTTGGAGATTTTAGATATATTTGTTCAATATTTTGGACTTTTGGATTTTTTGGGACAATTCGGTAGTTTAAGCAAGTTTTAGGATCGGGGGGTTTAAAAATTGAAATTTTTAGGAAAATAGGAGTTGTTTCAAAGTGAGGAGAATGGGACCAATGGTAACTTTCTTTTGGATGTTTATGTGTCAGTTCTTACCACCTTAGCCATGAGCTTGGGGTTTGGTGAGACGAACACTTGAGTTTCCAAAAGACAGGGGAATCAAAATAGGATGTGGTAGATTTAGAGTTGTGAGTGGGTAATATGTGTGTGAGTGCAGGGTGTGAGCTCCAAACCTCCCAGGTTCAATCCTAAGGTCTGGTCACTTGTGGGGAATCCCACTTGGTCTTTCTTATGTTTAGCCCCTTCCTCCTAAATATTAGAGGTTGAGCCCTACATGTGGAAGCCCCAAGTTAGGAAAACAAGCATGTGGGATTTCTATGCGGAGGGGTTTCCGTCACTAATCCTCTAAGAAAAGTCACTAGGAAAGTCATATGGCTAGACCCTAGGCTATCTAATGAGAGAATAAACCTTAACCAAAAGTGAGGTCAACAATGAACCCTACCAATATAAAAAGTGTGTGGGGATCTTATTATTAGATGATGTGTGTCGTATGAAGAAACTGAACCAATTATTCGGAGATGTTATGATTCTACATTTGGAGGACATTTTGGTGTTGATAAACTGCTTATAAGATTTTACAATCTGGATTTAATTGGCCTACTCGTTTTAGGGATGCAAACAAATATATAAAAAACATATGATCGATGTCAGAGAGTAGGTAATATTTCTATAAGAAATGAAATGCCTCAAAAATTTTACATTAGAAGTTGTAATATTTGATGTATGGGGATTAGATTTTATGGGACCATTTACTCCTTCATTTGGAAATACATATATATTGGTTGCTTCTAATTATGTCTCAAAAGAGATCGAAGCAATTGCTTTACCCAGATATGATGCTTGAAGTGTTTCAAAATTTTTAATGAAAATTCCTTTTACAAGATATGGAATGTCGAGAGTAACCATAACTAATGGTGGATCTCATTTTAGGAATAGTCAGGTTCAGAGATTGGTTGAAAAATAAAACATTATTCATAGAATCTCTACTGCCTATCATCCTCATACTAGTTGTTTAGTGGAGGTGTCTAATCGTGAAATTAAAAGAAATTTGGAGAAAACCGTGGATCTTCATAAATTAGATTGGTATTTGAGATTAGATACTGCATTATGGGCATACAGGACTGCATTTAAGAGCCATATCGGAATGTCTCCTTATAAACTAGTATTTGGAGAGACTTGCCACTTACATGTTGAATTGGAGCATAAATCATATTGGTGATAAAAGAGCTGAATTTTAATTTGAAGAATGCAGGTGAGAAGAGATTTTTGCAATTGAATGAATTGGAAGAAATCAGAAATTAATCTTATCATATTGAAAGGATTTATAAGGAGAAAATGAAATTATGACATGATTAGAAGATATTAAAAAAGAAATTTAAATTTGGACAAAAAGTTTTGTTATTCAATACTAGATTGAAATTATTTTCTGGAAAACTTAAGTCTAGGTGGATAGGAACTCTTACTGTTATAATAGCGAACTCTTTTAGAGCTGTTGATATTGAGGATCCTAAAATTGCAAAGATATTCAAAGTTAATGGACACAGATTAGAACCATATTTTGAAGGGTTTCAATCAGATTTTAATGAGGTTTTAATGTTAAGTCATTCTGAATAACTGAATGGTTTGTCAGGCTAAACTAAGCGCTTTATGGGATGCAACCCATATTTAATTTTTGTTATTTTTTTTCTTGTTTTTAGTAGTTGTGCTTGTAGAGAGTCATATTAGAGTCTTACTTACTCTTAAATATCATGAAAGAATGGAAAATATTGGATCATTTTGAAGAATTGGAATATTTTGGACCAAAACAAAGTTTGGTACATTTTTTGAACACCAAAGCCGCCGGCGCCCAATTCCAGAGAAGATGCACAATTTATTTTGATAGAGCACTGACGGTGCCCTATCAGGTGCCACCGGCGCTGAGATCTAGTTACAGATCCTGGAGTTTTAAAATGCGATTTTTTGAGGTTTTACGTTGGATTTCTTCCTAATAAGTCCCCAAAACATGTTTTTAACTCCCCAAACTCCATAAAAATGAAGACTTCCATTCCCAATTTGCATCCAATGGATTCCAACTCCATAGAAATCCCAAGATTTAGAGCTTTCAATCGATGAAAGTTCATCAATTTTGAGGTGTAGCGTTTATTCAACAAGGTGATGATGAAGAGAAGGATTATCATAGAAAGAGGATTTGTAAATCGAGGTATGGATAATACTACTACAAGATTTGAAGAGATAATTGTATAAAGATGTGGCAAGTGTTATGCTACACTATCACTGCCGTTGTCATCCCTGTTGTGAAAGAATTCTATGCAAATCTTCATGGGATCAATCAAGGACTCGTCTTTGTGTGAGGTAGGTTTGTACCATTCACTCCTTCAAAAATTAATGACATATTTATGATTAAGAATGTGCCTATCTGCCGTTAATCATATATCGATGTGATGAAAGACAATATGAATGAAGTTTATCGCTATTTGAAGGATGAAGGTGAAGATTGGGAGATTAGAGCCAAATATTTCGGTGCCTCCACCATTTTCCTCATCCCTAAGATTACCAACACTACATCCTGGGACCATTATAGACCTATCAGTCTTACTTCTGTATTCAGTAAGATAATCAGTAAAATATTGGTGGGTAGGCTACAACCACACTTAGCTCAAATCATCTGCCCCAATCAATCAGCTTTTGTCATAGGAAGGACCATTGCTGATAGTGTTCTGATGGCTCAAGAACTGCTCCTGGACCTGGATAGGAGGTGTAGGGGGGAATTTAATTTACAAACTTGACTTAAGGAAGGCATATGACATTATTCCTTGGGAGTTTATCCTTGATGTTTTAGCTGTTAGGGGATTTCAACCTGCTTTCTGCTCCCTCATCAGTAGGTGGTTGAGGAATAATTCTCAATATATCCTATTAAATGGTCAACTCTGGGGAGATATACGAGCTACTAGGGGTCTTAAGCAAGGAGACCCACTGTCACCAACCATCTTCATAATTACCATAGGTTACTTTTACAGGTTATAGAACCAACATCTCTCCTCCCATGGTTATAGTAATTTCCATAACAAAGCTATGCTCTTTATCTCTCACCTCATTTATGCTGATGACATCATGCTTTTTTCAAGAGCAAACAAATCGGTTGTGAACAAAGTTTTGCAAGTATTGAAGGCTTTTCAGAATCTTTCTGGTATGAAATTCAATGTTGAGAAGTGTGAGCTCTTATTTAGCACTCTTTGCTCAACTAATTGCAAGCACTTGATACTTCAGTCAACTGGTTTTTCTATGGCCCACCGTCCCCTCAACTATCTAGGTTTCCCTCTACTGAAAGGCAGATCAAGATTAACTTAGTTTGATGGTGTGGTAGGGAAGATTTTTGCTCAACTTGCTAGCTAATCCAACTCCATCCTATCAAATGGAGGGAGAATAACTATACTCAAGAGCATTCTAACTATTTTCCCAGCCTACATTCTTTAAGTCTCTTACATGAAAAGGAGTACTAGGGTGCAACTTGAAAGAGCCTTCAATAGGTTCTTATGGTCAGGACATAGGGTTCAGCTTCACTGGGCTAGTTGGCAAAAGGCTGCTAAGCCCACCCTGGCTGGGGGGTTGGCTTCAAGGGGTTGCAACAGCTATAACATAACAACCTATGCAAAGTATGGGTAAAATTCAGACAACAATCTTCCCTATGTGCAGTTTATATGCAACAGAAATATTGCAAAACATGTCATCCCAACTTGGTGGTAAGGAAATTAGGGGATTCTAAAATCTGGGTCAATATGCTTAAGGTGAAAGCCCAAGCTGAAAACATGTTAATTTGGGAACTGGGTGAGGGGAAAATTCATTTTTGGCATGACTGCTGGTGCCCCCCTAAGTGGCTTCAACCTATCCTCCCTGGTATCTTTCCAGACCTCAGGACTGCTGGAATGGTGACCAATGGGATCTGAACAAATTGTCTACTGTGGTACATGCTAAATCTATACACCACATTAAGCAGATGCACTTTGACAGATCTAAAGCTGATAGGATCATTTGGAATTCCCAACTCTCTGGCTGTATTACCAAGCACCTCTACTCCAAACTTCATAATTGGGATTCCAATGCTTGGGGGGAAATTCTGTGGAATAAATTCTTGTACCCCTTCATGTCCTTTCTCTGCTGGAGGGTATTTCACAATCTTCTCCCTACTGATGACATCTTAAAACTCAACGGACTCTTGGGACCTTCCAGATGTTGGCTATGCTATCAGAAGGAGGAAATTGTTAATCACTTATTCTTTGAGTGTGGCTTCTCCATGGGAGTGTGGTAGGAGCTATCTTCTCACTTTTCCATTGATACCCTCACTCTTGGTTGCATGTTGGGGTTGCTGCTATCCCCTTTATTTTCACTTGGTTCCTTTGGATGGCTAGGAACAAGGCTAAATTTGACAACTCCCTTTTAATGTTAAGGAAGTGGCCAGATTCTACCTCTCCTACATCCTTAAGCTTATTGCCCACCAGAAGTTCCCCAATTTTTATTCCATTCAAGTTGCTGCCCCCTTGGGCAAACTCAGGACTATTCTTGTTTCCTAGAAGCCCCCCCCCCTTAAACAGACTATTAAAGCCAACACTGATGGTAGCTTCACTGCATCCGGTGCTGTATTTGTGGATTTTTCAGGGATCACCATGGCAAATGTAAACTTTATTTCTCTGCCCCCATTAAAGCCTCTAGTGCCTTGGAAGCTGAAATTGCTGTTGTTTATTGGGCCATTCAGATTGCTGCTTGTAGACCTCATTTTTGATGAGGTCTTCTCTTCTTCTCTTTAGTACTTAGGATCTAGCCTTAGGCTTTTCCTTTGACTATCCTAGAGGATTAGAATTGGGACCCACCACTTAGAAATTCAAACCACTTCTTAACTCCCTACAAACTCCACAAACTTGATTGTAGACCCCTAATCACCTAGAGGGTTGAAATCAAATGTGGAAGTTTAAAGGATGAGTTCCTATAGGACTCTTTGGCCACTAGGACCGCCTACAGGTGGCCCGGTCGCAGTGAAGGGTTGAGTTACACACATACTACACCTATACACTACATTTTCACACACACCTCCTAAAACTACACCCATATCCAATTTGACCTCCTAACTCATGCAGGTGATTCACATGGATGGTCTTTAACCCCTAAGCCCTTGGCTAAGAGGGTTAGGAACAACATAGTGGGTGCCTCAAATGAGTCCCTTCATGGCTCATGTGGGCTTGATATGGCTTCATGGCTCAACCAAAATGATTTCATTCCACTTACATTCACCCAAGCTTCAATTTTCCAAATTTTCAATTTTTGACCCCCGGGACCCTACACCCACCTAGCCTACCAAATACCCTTGAGACTACCCAAAATTTGCAAAATCACTTAAATTACCCAAAATTGTCCAAAATCATTCCTAAACATTTCCTCACCAATCAAATTGATCATCCATAGCCAAAAATACCAAAAATCCCAAAAATACCCCCAATACCCTCCAAATACCCAAAATGCCCCTCTTAGCCAAAAAATCCAAAAATTCAGAAAATTCCCAGCAAATTCCAGAAAATCCCAAATATTCCCAATTTCATTTTGTCTAACTACACCATGGGCCAATTTTGTCAATTTACCCCACTTTTATCAAATCCCCAATTTGACCCATTTTAACCCAAAATGAACCTAATGTCAAGCCAAACCTATCCAATTGACCCAAATTCTGGTCCAATTCAATTCTAAACTTCAATTTATCATTTCCAACACCAATCTAGACTAAATCCAAGTCCAATTTGATTGACATTTGGATCCAATTTCACTTTTGGCCTTAAATCCCAATTTGGACCCATGACCCAAACTTAACCCAAACTAACCCAATTCAACTCCAATTAACCCCAAATCCTTTCTAAACCCTCCTTAACATTCCCACAAACAAAACACTAACATGATTTGCCCAAAATTTAAACCCAAACCCCACTCAAATTCAACCCAAAGCTAAAAGGCCCAATTTTGACCTAAACCTAAACCTAACCCAAATAAGCCCAAACCCCAAAATCAAAACTCAACCAAAGCCAAAACCTCTTTTAAACACTCTCATAAACATTTCCCAACATTTATTTTACATCAATTTCAACCCTAGCCCAACATTGGCCCAAGTTAGCCCAATTTGACCTATATTGACCCATGCACCAAAGAAGCCCAAATTCAACCCAATTCAAACCCAAATCACCCCCAAATTTGCTTTAAATCACTCATGACACATCCATGAGTCTAAACCCAACATTTGTTTGGCCTGATCCTTCACAAAATTCCCATCCATAAAGTTATTTTCAAACCTAAAAGCCCATTTATCTTAAACCTTCCTAAAAGCCCAAACTTCAAATGCTCAAAGCCCATATGACAAATTCTTCTCATCATACCCTTAATTAAAATCATCCCTAAGTTCAAAACTCAATCATAAAATGGTTCCAAATCAAGCCATATGCCAAATCCCATCAAATAACTGCCTAAATTACCAAAATTCCTAAAACCTCTTTCATGAAAGTTGACTTAGCTTTTTCCAAGCCAAAGGTGAGCCATGAAGTCATGCATGAGCCACATGTGAGCCATGAAAGCCTTGGACACTTCACCATACCCAAAATGGCAAGAAGAGGGGACCCTTTAATGATTCTCTTAAGAGTAATTAACCACTCTCATGTCTCCCCTAACTCTTGCTTAAGCTTAATTGTACTTGGATTCTGACTTGACTCCACTAATCAAGCTGATCCAAGTGACTTTCCCTTCAGCCCAAATTGGCCTTGGAGGGTGAACCTAACCCAAAACCAAGGGTTGACCCATTTAGACCCAAAACTAGCCCTTTCCCATTCCACTTTGATTCAAACCCTTTACACATGTCCATGGCCAATTGACTGCACAAACCTCCAGCCCTGACCCACCTGGACCTGAGAGTGACCCATGCCTGCCGGCCAGCCGCTTGGGTCGCCGGAAAACACCATGGCCGAGACCTTGGGAGGAGCCAAACTTTGGAATTCCACCTTGCTGAGATGCCCCATGCCCAATGGCCACCATGGCTGTTCTTCCCTTGACCTAAGCAGCTGATCCCAAGCCCTAACTCCCCCTGGGAGGCCCTCCACCCTCTCCTATTTAAACACCACCCCCTTCTCGGCCATGAGAGGTGCTGAACCAAAACCTTAAGGAAACTCTGCCAAAATCATTCCAAATCACTCTCCACACATATAGCACTTGATTCCCACTGGATTCCAGCCCCAATTCCCTCCAGCTGAGCTCAATTTTGAGTTCAAACTTCAGCACAAAAACCAGGACACTTCTTCACAGTGGATCAATCTTCAAATTGATCGGTCCTACACCTTCACCGGACCGAGAGGAGAAGTTTACCACCGAAAGCCCCATCTCCGAGGCCACCCGGTTGTTCCGGCCTCCAAGCTTTGTGATCGGCCGTGGTCACTTTCATAGCTAGAGCGATTCACCGAGGCTAAGGGACTTCATCCGGAGCTTGCTTGGACCCAATCGAAGGTGACACAACTCTCGGATCGAAGCTTCACTTCTCCGAGCAAAGGTATGGACTCACTCTTCTTCCCGAGCTTACGAGAGATTCTCCATTTAATTTGAGTCAATTTAAATACATGTTTACCATATGGATGTGTTCGTCTCCTCGAGACGAATCCATAGAGCTTAAGAACACGAAAATCCGTTGAGAATCGAGTGAGAAATTAGGGTTAGAAGGTTGACGGTCACGGGTGCACACCAGTCGTAGACGATCACCATGAGCCGTCGGATCGAGCGTGTATCAAGTGGACGGTCTGGATTGAGTCGGACAGCGTGTTGGTACGTGACCCGCGGGGCCCTGGTTCGCTGAGTCGGATGGCGGCGCCGAATCAGGAGACGCCGCGTGGTCGTTCGGAGATGCCGAGGATGACAGGGCGCCGCGTGGATAAGTAGGAAATTAGGTTATTTTCCTATTTATTTAATTCCCTAAACTTCAAAAATGTATAACTTTGTGTAGGAAAGTCAGAAAAATAAAATAAAAATACCTCTTGCTCAGTGAACAGAGGAGAATAATGTGGAAAAGAAATCATATAATTTCATCAAGTATTTTATTTTTAATGATTTATTTACCCTCTGCATTGTTTTAATTCTCCATGCATGTATGACAATTCACCATGGCATGAGACCATAGGGCTTTTGAAGCCTCCGAATTTGGGAACATTCCCTGAATTTTCCAAAGTCGAGGCCATCCCTATGAAGAGTTATTGATTTTTCAAATTCATATTACTATTTTGAGTATTTTAAATCTAATAATTAGCATGTTGTGAAATAAATTCTAGGAAAATTTGGTGATGTTTCTTATGACCGAGAGGACCCTAGGAATAATAGGTTTTGAATTAACTCACTTGGAATAACCCTAATTGGCTTAAACACCCAAAATGGAGTCCTTAATTAATTAGAGCTAATCATACATCAAATTGACTTGAAATCAATTCTCCACTGATCTTTAGGATCGGAGGAACCCACCATAAAAGTTTGAAGTCAATTGGGTTTGGTTAGCCCTATCAAATAGGTTGATTAAGCCATTTAGCCAATTTAAACTTTAAAAATTCATAAATTTCAAAATGTTTTTCAAAAATTCACCAAATTGATTTTGGAGTCTCTCTGATATCAGGAGAATTTAAGAAAATTAAAATTTCAATTTTCTAAAAAAGTTGATTTTTTGCATTATTTTAATATTTTTAATAATTAAAAAATAATAAAAAATCACAAAAATAATAAAATTCACCAAAATGTCTCATTTTGAATTTTAATCACTTAGGAACAAACCTCATATTTTTCTTAGGTCTCTATGATGAGATATTAAATTTTAGAGCCCAAGGGTAATTTTAAAATTAAAAAATGTATTTTCTAGCATTTCCACTAAAATAATTATAATAAATCAGAGAAAAATCAAAAAATTGTGAAAATTGAGTTCTCTGATTTCCTTGATATCAGAGAGATTTTTAAAAAATATGAAATTCATTTTTCAACCTTTATTTTATTTTTAAATTAATTAATACTCCAAAACTCAAAATAATTATAATAAAAAGAATATAATTCAAAAAATCACCAAAATTGATCCAAGTGGTCCTCTGGTCATTAGGAATGTCCCATAATTTTCTTAAGGACAGAAACTTTTCCTTGGTCATATTATTAAATTTTCCTTGGAAATCCTTATTTTCCACCAAAAATAATTACATAAATAAATTAAATACAGAAAAATCACATTTTCTCCTCTAATGCCTTTATTGACATATGAGTGAAGTCACATAAAAATTTCAAGTTCATTTAAGTTCAATTTAGTGAGTTATGAAATTATTAAGCTTGAAGGGCAAAATGGTAATTAAAATCTTAACCCTTAATTAAAAAACTTTAGGCTTAATAAAATGAAAAAGTAAAATATTTGATCTTAATCTGATTTAGATGATTGAAATTTAAATAATTAAAGGGTAGAAACCTATTAAACAATTCAAAAATAATTAAAATAAACTTTAATTAAATAATTAAATTAAATATGGAAGAATAATCAAATTGGAATTATTAAAATAGGGATATTATTAGGAAGAGATTGTTCTTTAATTTAAGAATCTCTAAATTAATCATCTCAATAATATTTAATTCCTAATTAAAATGATAATCCAAGTTTAAGATTTAAAATGCTAAAAGACTTAATCATTGAATTAAATTAAAGTTAAATTATTTAAATTAAATCCTTTTAAAATTTCAATTAAATTAATACTTTAACAATTAAAATTAAATCATCTTTAAAACATAAAAAATAAAATATTAAATTAAAATTAAAAATAAAATAAAATTAAAATTTAAATTAAATTAAATTAAATTAAATTAAATTAAATTAAATTAAATTAAAACATATTAAATTAAATTAAATAAATTAAATTAAATTAAATTAAATTAAATTAAATTAAAACATATTAAATTAAATTAAATTAAATTAAATTAAAATAAAACCAAGTTAAAATTAAAATTAAATTAAATTAAATAAATCAAATTAAATTAAAATTAAAACTAAATCAAATCAAATTAAATTAAATTAAATTAAATTAAAAATAACATCACTTAAGACATAATGAATTCAAAAAATAAATCTAAAACAATTAACACTATTCAAACTTAAATCCATTAACGAAATTAAATCATAAACCACTTGAACATCCATTTGCCCTCGAAAGCTTTTGTTGTCATAACTCCTAAACGGAGCGTTAAGTGAAGTGTTACTTCACTTATAGGATATTCAAATGCCCTAGTTCACTGAGCAAGACAACAAACTTGAACTCCCGGATGATTAATTCATTTGTATAATTAAATTCTCTTGAACTTAAAACAATCTTAGAAATATTGAAAAGATGTTTAAGATTCGTCTTAAGCACTTCCTCGATATGATAGGATATTTATAAGAACAATTGAACTTAGTTGTTCTTTGATGAAGAAAATCGTCCTCAAACCAAAATACAAGAACCTAGACGTCATAGGAGGTGACTAGCTATAGGATTAGGAACTTGGTAGAAAACCATAACCATTCCCTTAGCTTTATCTAGGAACTTGCTTTAAATGCTTAGTTATTCTTATTGTGTTTTAAGTGCAGCTTGGGATGACGGGAAGACCCTCCAGGTACGCTTTTATTTTATTGCAATTTACCTTCTTGCAATTTATTTAATCGCATCGCACTTACTTTTCTTGCATGATAAACAACTGTTGCATGAAAACCCACACCTTTAGGATAGTCCTAAAACCGAAACCAAAACTAAATTAAAAGTCATTACAAGATAAAATTCACCGCCACAACATTTCAAAATATAAAACAACTCAAAATTTAATCACAAACAGAACAACAAAACTACAACTACAACTAAATTAAAACGTCTTGTTGGATGATCGGGAATACCTCGAATGATGTAACCTACGTGTTGCTAATGGGATTTCCCACGGTCTAAATGAAAGTGTGGAACTCATTCAGTTGGGTTTAGCAAATTCATCTGGACTAAGTGAATCCGATAAAAATAACGATGCCGGAAGGATGGAACCGTAGGATCTTAACCGGTGTTGTTATAATAACCTTTAAGATTTGTTTAATTAAAATACTAAAAAACATCTGGATTTTAAGATTTTCTCTAAACCAGAACACTTCTCTCATCTCCTGATTTATGACTTCTAAAACTAAACCTCTGCAACAACAAGGAGCTCGGAGCATGGTGGGCGAGCACGGCCATCGTCATCGACAAAACCTGAGTCTACTTCAGCAAAACTTTCCTTAGAACAAAATAACCATTCCATAGGACTTCGAGGTAGTTTGCCTAGTGCAACATAAATCCTCAACCTTCCGTTAGGCATTTGCATTGCAAATTAAGCCCTAACCGGTCTTAGGATTTCCGAGGTAGTTGTCTGATACGACATAAACCCTCATAATCTTTAAGGCTATTTTTATGATTTTATCATACAAATATAAGTCCTAATTAACTAAAATTGGCAAGATTGAAATATAAGATAATATTAGGATTTTCTCAAATCTAAGCCAAACAATAGGATAGTCGGGAAGTTACCGAAGATTCCTCTTGAATCCTCGACTTCTCCTACCTTCTCTTCCTTTGGACTCCTAAAACAAAATGTTCCAAATTTGATCCATTCTCTATCGAAATTCTAAAATTCAATCCCTCGAAGACTTAAACTTTGAAATTCTTGAGAGCGGAACTACCGATTATTATCGAGAGTTTTCTTAGGTGATTCCCGTCACTTAAGATGTAATTAACTATAGGGGCTTGCCCTTATAGGGAATTTTAAGAACCCGAGTAATATAAACCCCGTTTAATGTTTTCATATTAAACAGGGGAATTTGTCGGCTTATAAAATTGGTTCGCAGACCAAACGGATGTCACAAACTTCTCTAGTTTATTTAATCGAGCCTCATTATCAAGCAGTGTGTCTATTCTTCGGGATAGATACACGGTTTGTAGTGCGGCGCTCGTTTATATAAACTATTCGGGATGTGAGATCGGTTTGATTTAATATCTTAAAATTTTCAAATTTAAAATTATTTTTCAAAATCAAATACTACTTTTCAAATTATTTATTTAAATTAAATTAAAATTCGCCGACAATTTCTGTAGGCGACTCCCTTTTCAAAATAAAACACATAAAATAAACATATGCCGACAAATTCTGGCGACTCCGCTGGGGAAAATTCCTCTCTCCATTTTTAATCAGATAGTTCTGCTTTCAAAAATCGGTAGTGTATTCATGCCCCTAATGGATCAAACTACCCTTCTTTTCGTTGGAATACTATGTTCATTTCTACCTTGAACGAGTATAGCCAACATTCTCTCGGATTTAGGAGCCACTGTTTAGACACCCCTAAACAGAGAGGTTCCGAGATCCTTTTACCTCATTTACGAGGTGGGGTGGACCCCCAATAGGTGTTAGTTTAGGAGTGTTCCTTCGAGTCGAGAAGTCTTGCATAAGACTTTCTTTTCCTTTCCAACTCTGAATCAGATTCATTACCTTCTCTACACCTTTGAACATTCCGTTCTAAATAAACAAACCCTCTAATGAATGACTCTTTTAACAAATAACTCCTTCTTATAAATACATGAACAAGAATGTGTTCGGACACTTTTCGATTCCTTTCTTTTCGTCCTGATGAGAAGAAGCATAACTCAGGACTGACAATCAGAATCCGCCCTGCAGAAATGGAAGCCCCAAAGCCGATTTTCTCCTTCACCAATGGATCGGACTTCGCCGTGTACAAGGATGAACCGCCCGACAATGGGATCATCCGGTTTGGACAAGGATTCGAGAACACAAATGTCAAGATCGCCGACGTTACCCTTTTCGCGCCGACAAACAAAGTATCCGAAGCCGAGAGACCTTTGATCGAGTTCAACCTTAAGTCGACTCAAGAGTTTCCTCCTCTCGCAAAGGGTTCCAGTCGAGAGGAGTACCGTTGTCCATAGAAGGACCGTTATCTCTACCCCCACCTGGTCTAGTCGTCTCTCGCACCTACCCCGGCTCCCGCCAAGCCGAAGGGAAGGAAGTTCAAATTTGTAACGAGCATGTTACGTGGAGGGTACGGACTTCCGTGTAGGACCTTACGTTTTTGAAATTGGGTCCAGCTCAAGGGTTCCACCCCTAACACGGACTCAGAGGAGAAACAGAGGCAGGAAGATTGCCAGGAAGGCCAGAGCTGCTGAAGTCGCTTTCTTAGAAGAAATCCATGAGTACACACCACTACTCGAATACATACCATTGCTCGAATATACACCCCTTTTGGAAGGAAGTAGATTCCATCACCTTTCCGCCGCAGTCGACGAGGAAAATGTCCGCGGGATTGCCTCTACATTACCTCGGCCCGCATACTATAGCGACAACGAAAAGAAAAGGGCAAGGATTACACCATTTGCCCGACTACAGACTGTGATTGAGAAGTTAGCAAAGAAAGAAAAATGCCCTGTATCGGAGATTTTAAGAAGGATAGGGCGGGTGCCGGCCAAATCCCGTCTTGGGCCGCGAGTAGAACCTGCTATCGCCGCGAAGGGCCGAATAAGAAGATGAAGGCTAGTCCACCCGTTGTTGTTTCGGGTTTACGGATCAAGGGAGGATACCACCTTCCAAGCATTCGGTCAGACGAGACCATCCGGTCCTAGGCCTTCGATTGCTAGAAGGATGGTATGGCGTCCTACTACGGCCAATTAAGACCGAAACAACGACCGGAAAAGGAAAGTCTCGTCGGGAGACTTGAGTCCGAAGAAAGTGCTACCGCAATAAAGGGGACTCATGAGAAAGAAACCCGACAATTATCACATGACAACTCGCAAGGATGTACGGAAAAGACCACTCGGAAGATGCTATGGAAAAGCTAAGAGCGATATTCGGCGACTAGCAAGGGAAAGAGAAGAGAAATTCGGAGATGAAGTTGACTCGTCGAGTTCATGGATGATGAATATGCAGAAATTAACATGGTTGAAATGCGAGCCTCGTCGGCTTCACAAGGTGCTCCTGCGGCCGCGAAAGAGAGGAGCCGAAGTAATGAGAAGGCGACTTCAAGAGAAAGATGATATGATCGCCCAAATGGCAAAAAGGATGGAAGAGATGGGCGTAGCCCTAGCCACTCTCCAGAGTCAGGTTCAACCCCAAAGAGAAACACCCCCTGAAGTTATTCACATTGTAGACGGAGGAAAGGAGATTACATCCGTCAACGGGGATGATCAATTAAAGAAGGATACAACACAAAGTGTAATTCCGGAAAAGGATATCAAGAGCATGGTGAAACAGCAGGTGCGAGAAGCCTTGGCACAATCAAAGAGCGGGACATCCATTCGGACGGGTAGACCTTACCCCGAAGAATTCGACGTTGTCCAATATCCGAAAGGCTTTGTACCACCTCTGTTCAAGACCTTTGATGGAACCGGAAACCCTCGGCAGCATGTTGCACATTTTCGTGCCAGTTGTTGCAATGCCGGCGTAAGTGATGCTTTACTCTTCCGACAATTTGTCAGCAGCCTGTCAGGAATTGCCTTTGGTTGGTATGCGGAATTACCAAACGGTTCGGTGACGACATTTTCAGAATTAGAGAACCTCTTCATCAAGCAATTTGCCGGAGCTCAGCACCACATCACTATAGGTGATTTAGTGGTAGAGAAGCAGAAGCCGAACGAAACCTTGGTGGACTACATACTTCGATGGAGGAATCTAAGTATGAAGTGTAAGCCACAGCTACAAGAAAAACATGCAGTCGACATTTTACTAAAAAGCATCCATGGCCCGATAGCACTTCTCCTCAAGGGATTTACTATTAAGACTTTCGAGAAGTTGTTAAGCAAGGCCGGAAGCTTGCAAGAGGAGGCAAAGCAACTAAGTTTCACCGATAAAACGAGACAAACGAAGCCCGTAAAAACTTTTGAAAAGAAGTCCGGGATCGTCGCAGCGATCGATAAAGGCAAGCAACCGATACAAATATCGTCGAACGGCCACAACAACCTCAACGAATTACCAAGCAACCCCGACCCGGCTATCGGTCATCTCAACGGTATGAACAACCGCCTCGTCCGCAACGTACTTTAAGGGAACTTCGAAGCGGGGAGTATCCATTCAAGAATGAGGCGATGCCGAAAATGTTCCAGCGGTTTGATGAAGACTCCGGATTTCCAACTGCCGGAGCCTAAAAGACCAGAAGAAGTCGACAAGAAAGGTGATCCCAACTTTTGCCCTTACCACCGGATGCTTGGACACAAGATAGAAGATTGTATTACCTTCAAAAGTTGGCTCAACGACAATCTTCGGAAAGGGAATATAACGATCCCGAAGGAGTACATGAAGGAACCCCGAAAGGAGGTTCCGTCAATGTTATCTCGACGGATTTCATTGTTCCGATAGATCCCTATGCGACAGACGATGGATGGACTACCGCTTGGACAAAGTCTTCGAAGAAGATTTTAGATCGCATCCAAACCACTTCGGTGCGAGCCTCAATTCAGAGTTCGAAACCTGTCAAGTCGGCGCTATCACTTGCGATAGAAGAACAACCTCAACAAGAGACAATTGAAGAAAGGAAGAAAATTGACGAAGAAGAGAAGACCGAGGCTCTTAAGGCTAGACTAGGGGCTGCTTATCCTAGGATAGTTGTTTCTGATTTGGGGGAGAAATCCCTCGAACCTCTGACTCTGTATGATTATTTGCTCACTCCGGTGGGATCTTATAATGATGAGGGTTATGGCATTGGCTACGTTTTGACTGTTTCTAACGATTACGTAACTAGCGACAATCAACCTAATCCGGACGTCGATTCCGATACAAATGACAATTCTCAAATCATACACAATCTCGACGATCATAATGATGAAGAAGACATCCACCAAGGAGGCTACGAGAGTTCAACAAGCAACAAATCTATTTGCGAGTTTCGAGGAGCTCCAATCATAATAGAGTTAGAGCCTTCAGACTCCGAAGCTAATCCTGAAGAACTTGCCATTCCAATTCAGAAGGAGACACCGGCAAACTCAATGCTAGATTCAGAAGAAATCACAGAAGTCAACTTAAGAAGTGGAAGAGTTCTACCCCCGAGAATGGGTCCAAAAGACAAAGGAAAGCGGGGGTTGTTCGGGAAGAACCAACCCGGCGGAAGAAATACCCATTCGGGAAGAAAACGAGGCACATGAAAACAAAGTGGACTACAACGTGCTAGCCCATCTTAGGAAACTACCGGACCAAGCCGAGCATCTACGACGCTCTCATCTTATCAAAGGAGATGAGAGAAGCTCGATCAAGGCCTTACTTGATCCGAGAAATTTGCTTAGCTCAAATGATCTAGAGATTCCTTAGATGAGGTTTGCTCGTTAAAGGAACAACGAGGTGTCACCTTCACGGACAATGACCTACTACTTGGGACAGCAGACCACAATCGACCGTTGTACATTTCAGTTACAATTGGGAAGTTTACACTCTCCAGAGTATTGGTGGATCCAGGAGCATCAATCAATATAATGAATCTTCGAACACTAGCATACTTGGAAATTGATGCTCGCGAGCTCGAAGCGGACAAAATGTTATTAAGAGGATTCAACCAGAAAGGAGAAAGAGCCCTCGACTCAATAACACTGCTAATGAAGACCGGTGACTTAGCAAAGACAACCGCGAAATTTCACATAATTGATTCAGAAACATCGTTCAACGCTCTACTGGGCCGACCATGGATACATGAAAACCGGATGGTACCATCATCTCTACATCAATGCATCAAATACTACGATGGAGGGGAACAGTGCATCAAAGGTGACTTACAACCGTTCTCCGTACATGAAATTGGAATCCATGAAGATGCAGCTTATTATGCACCTCCGAAGAAAACAATCTTCTCCAGAGATACCATAACGAATGAGGCAAAGGAAGTTCGGGACAACGAAGGACCTGAGATTCTAGTCCAACAGTCACTCACCACTCCCTTACGGCGAGATGGTGAAGGTTTCTCCACAACTCGCATCCGAGGTCGAGGCCGGGGACGAGGTCGTGGCAGAGACGTTAGGACAGTTGGACAGAGGAAACCGACCATCAATGTTGATTGGGAAGATAGTTCTGAAGAAGAAAAAGAAATCAAACAAGAAGCAGCGACAATAAGTCGGAAGAAGCCGCAACTCAGAATCCCTCTCGAAGATGAAAGAAACGAAGAATATAAATCGATGTACGAGAAGATTAACCACTATGTACATACTATGACCCTGACCCCGATCCATTCTAATAAGGTCGAGGGTATGGTGGTCAAAGAGGTACGTAGCGGCGGTGCAAAACCCATGAAATTCTACCGTGGTGCTCCTTCCTCCAAAACTGAAAATAATGTACAATTTGAAGATGCTACTTCATCAGAATTAATGGAATTACCTTTTGAGTGGTACTCTCCCTGTGTGCAAAATTTAATTCAGCGTGGTTTCTTACCTCGACAATGGACAAAAGGTCAATCACAACATTTTGAAAATTTATGGAATAACTCCGGTCGTCCACCCAATTCAAGGCATGGTCTCGGATTCGGCACGGTAGGATCGGTCGACGATACCGAATTTTGCTTGGTTGTCACTTGCGAGTCTAATGAAAACCGCATGGAAACTACGGAAGAACTCGAAGATTTACAAATTGGAGACGCTCCACCGAATTCGAAGAAGAGATCAAATCTACAATAGATGAGTTAACGGAAGTTAACTTAGGTACTAGCGAAGAACCTAGACCTACCTTTGTTAGCTCCTTACTCAATAAAGAAGACTCCGAAGAAATAATTGAGTTATTAATGGAATTTAAAGACTCGTTTTGCTTGGAGCTACGATGAGATGCCGGGTTTAGCTCCGGAGATCGCAGTCCATAAGCTAGGGGTGGATCCCGCTACGTTCCGGTCGGACAAGGTCCCGGAAGAATGCGTCTAGAAATCGAACAACAAGTCATAGCTGAAGTTAAAAAGCTAATAGACGCTAAATTTGTCCGTGAAGAACAATACCCGACTTGGTTAGCCAATGTGGTACCTGTCAGGAAGAAGAATGGTCAAATCAGAATTTGTGTGGATTTCAGAGATTTAAACAAAGCATGTCCAAAGGATGAATTCCCTCTACCGATCCCAGAATTAATGATTGACATTGCTTCGACACATGAAATATTTTCGTTCATTGATGGATCTTCAGGATACAACCAGATAAAAATGGCTCCAGAAGACGAAAAACTTACGAGCATTCGGAACGCCGATCGGAGTATATTGCTACACGGTGATGCCATTTGGATCGAAGAATGCGGGAGCAACCTACCGCAGAGCGATGACAAGAATTTTTGATGATCTCATCCACAATCAAGTCGAATGCTACGTGGATGATGTGGTCATCAAAAGCAAAGTAAAGGAAAACCACCTGTATGATTTGAGAATTGTTTTCGAACGATTAAGACAATTTAACCTTAAGATGAATCCCTTAAAATGCGCCTTCGGCGTCACCTCCGGTAAATTCTTAGGATTCGTTGTCCGACATCGTGGAATTGAAATCGACCAGGAAAAGATTAAAGCTATCTTAGAAATGCCGCCTCCCAAAACCTTAAAACAACTACGATCTTTTCAAGGGAAGTTGGCATATCTTCGACGCTTTATCTCGAACTTGTCGGGTAGGTGTCGGCCTTTCTCGGCACTAGTTAAAAAGGACGCCAAATTTTATTGGGAAGAGAAATGCCGGAGGGCCTTCGAGGACATTAAGCAATATTTAATGACACCTCCTGTCTTAGCGGCCCCGATCTCGGGTAGACCGTCGATACTTTATACCGCGGCTTTAGACGACTCTCTCGGAGCACTGTTGCCGAGTCGATGATGAGGGTAA